>JARQOD010000006.1:188412422-188477460 GCA_033576555.1 Oophaga sylvatica | reverse complement strand
AGCTATCAATGAGATGAATGATGCTTTTTCTCTTTCCTTGGGAATCAATTTAAAAGCACACTAAGCTATTAGGGAATGTGAGAACATGTTGTATTTATTAGTATACAGGAAGGAAAAGGATGTTCTACCACTACTGTAGGAGCAAAACAGACACAATGCAGTGACATGATATGAATCTGCATAACTAATCATATGCAAAAAAAGTTGCAAGTCAAATTTATGTATGAGATAGCTAAGATGAATGTACATAAAATTATAGTAGTCACACATTTGAAGCTGCAGTGGCTGGCGAGATATTGAGCCTTAAAGTCAAAAGTTCAATATACAGTATATATATATATATATATAAAACTTCCTTCCCACCCCCCCGGAAGGTGGTCTTTTGTTGTCCTTTCTCATTCTCGGGTCCTCTTCCAGAGGCCTGGAAGTTTGAGGGTTCTGTGCAGGATCTTAGTTGTTCCCAGCATTGCGCTTTTCTGGACAGAGAGCTCAGATGTTGCTCCTGGGATCTGTTGTAGCCATTCTTCCGACTTAGGGGTCAATGCTCCAAATGCTCCTATCACCACTGGAATCACTGTTGCCTTCACCTTCCACATCATTTCCAGTTCTCATTTGAGACCCTGGTATTTCTCTAGCTTCTCATATTCCTTCTTTCTGATGTTGCTGTCACATGGCACTGCCACATCTATTATAATTGTTGTATTCTGATCCTTGTCTACTATCACAATGGTTGGTTAGCCCACACCTGCTTATCTGTCTGGATCTTGAAGTCCCACAGGATTTTAGCCCTTTCTTTCTCCACCACTTTTTCTGGGGTCTCCCATCTTGACTTAGGGGTACTTAGCCTATATGCTGTGCAGATGTCCCTGTATACAATTCCCGCTACTTTGTTGTGGTGTTCAGTATACGCTGTTCATGCTTGCATTTTGCATCCTGTCACTATGTGTTGGATGGTTTCTGAGGTTTATTTGCATAATCTGCACCTTGGGTCTTGTCTTGTGTGGTAGATTCCTGCTTCTATGGATCTTTTACTTAGTGCTTGGTCTTGCACTGCTATGATTGGTGCCTCTGTGCTGTCTCAGAGTCGAGCTTTCTCCAGCCATTGGTAGGATTTCTCCATGTCAGCCACCTCCATTATCTGTTCATGGTACATCCCATGCAGTGGCTTGTCTTGCCATGGTGCTTCATGTTCCTGTTCTTCCTTCCAGATCTGTTGTTGCTGCTGCCTTAAGCTTTCTCTCAGAATCTCATCTTGTGGTGTCATTTTCCTGATGTATTCCTGGATACTCCTTGTTTCATCCATGATGGTGGCTTGGATGCTTTTCAAGCCTCGACCCCCCTCCTTTCTGTTGGTATAAAATCTTTGGGTGCTAGGCTTAGGGCAGAGACCTCCAAGCATTGTGAGGAGCTCTCGTGTCTTCACATCTGCAGCTTCCATCTCTTCTTTTGGCCAGCACACTATGCCAGCAGGGTATCTGATAACTGGCAGGGCATATGTATTGATGACGCAGATTTTATTCTTCCTACTGAGCTGGCTCTTCAGGACCTGTCTTACCCTTTGATGGTATTTGGATGTTGCTGCTTTCCTTGCCTCCTCATCATGGTTACCGTGTCCCTGTGGGATGCCGAGGTACTTGTAGCATGTCAGTATATATGCTATGTGCCCTGCTGGTAATTCCACTCCTTCAGTCTTGACTACCTTGCCTCTCTTTATCACCAAACGGCCGCACTTCTCCTGTCCGAAGGACATCCCAATGTCTTCACTGTAGATCCTTGTCAGATGGATCAGTGAATCGATGTCTCGTTCGTTTTTCGCATACAGCTTGATGTCATTCATGTAGAGGAGATGGCTAATAGTGCTTTCACTCTTGAAATTGTATCCATAGCCAGACTTAGTAATGCAGAACAGCAATGGAGATAGTGCTTCACCTTGGCATATGCCGCATGTGATGGTCACTTGTGCTTGTTGTCTTGAGTTGACTTCCAATGTTGTTCCCCATAGCCCCATTGAGTTTCTGATGAAGGTTCTTAATTTCCTGTTGACATTGTAAAGAGCCAAGCATTCACAGATCCATGTGTGTGGCATTGAGTCATAGGCTTTCCTGTAGTCAATCCAGGCTGTGCTGAGATTGGTCTGTCTGGACCTTAAGTCTTGAGCGACTGCTTTATCTACTAGGAGCTGGCGCTTAGAGCCTCTGGTGTCGGTCCCAATGCCTTTCTGAGCTGGATTCATGTACTGGTTCATATGGTTCTGTAGCTTGGTGGCTATTATGCCTGAAATGAGTTTCCATGTTGTTGTAAGGCAGGTTGGAAGGAACTGTTCTTATGTGAGGATCCTTAAAGATCAGCACTGTTCCACCTTGTGTTAGCCAAGCTGGTTGATGGCCTTCTTTTAGCAGTTGGTTCATCTGCTTTGCCATGCGTTCTTGTACCGCTGTTAATTTCTTTAGCCACTAGATGTGGATCAAGTCTGGGCCAGGTGCTGTCCAGCTCTTCATGAACTTGACCCACTGCTGGATGTCCGCTTCTGTAATGGTGACTGGTTCTTGCTCTGTATATATACACTGCTCAAAAAATAAAGGGAACACTTAAACAACAGAATATAACTCCAAGTAAATCAAACTTCTGTGAAATCAAACTATCCACTTAGGAAGCAACACTGATTGACAATCAATTTCACATGCTGTTGTAGAAATAGAGTAGACATCAGATGTAAATTATAGGCAATTATCAAGACACACTCAATAAAGGAGTGATTCTGTAGGTGGGGACCACAGACCACATCTCAGTTCCAATGCTTTCTGGCTGATGTTTTGGTCACTTTTGACTGTTGGTTGTGCTTTCACAATCGTGGAAGCATGTGACGGATTCACAAGTGGCTCAGGTAGTGCAGCTCATCCAGGATGGCACATCAATGCGAGCTGTGGCAAGGTTTGCTGTGTCTGTCAGTGTAGTGGAGACACTACCAGAAGACAGGCCAGTACACCAGGAGATGTGGAGGGGGCGGTAGGAGGGAAACAACCCAGCAGCAGGACTGCTACCTCTGCCTTTGTGCAAGGAGGAACTGGAGGAGCACTGCCAGAGCACTGCAAAATGACCTCCAGCAGGCCAAAAATGTGCATGTGTCTGCACAAATGGTTAGAAACTGACTCCATGAGGATGGTCTGAGTGACCGACGTCCACAGATGGGGGTTGTGCTCATAGCCCAACAGGGCGCTTGGCATTTGCCGCAGAACACCAGGATTGGCAAATTCTTCACTGGCACCCTGTGCTCTTCACAGATGAAAGCATGTTAACATGAGCACATGTGACAGACGTGACAGAGTCTGGAGACGCTGTGGAGAGCGATCTGCTGCCGGCAACATCCTTCAGCATGACCGGTTTGGCAGTGGGTCACAAATGGTGTGGGTGGCATTTCTTTGGAGGGACGCACAGCCCTTAATGTGCTCACCAGAGATAGCCTGACTGCCATTAGGTACCAAGATGAGATCCTCAGACCCCTTGTGAGACCATATGCTCGTGTGGTTGGCCCTGGGTTCCTCCTAATGCAGGACAATGCCAGACCTCATGGGGCTGGAGTGTGTCAGCAGTTCCTGCAACATGAAGGCATTGAAGCTATGGACTGGCTCACCCATTCCCCAGACCTGAATCCGATTGAGCACAACTGGGACATCATGTCTCACTCCATCCACCAACGTCACGTTGTACTACAGACTGTCCAGGAGTTGGCGGATGCTTTATTCCAGGTCTTGGAGGAGATCCCTCAGGAGACCATCTGCTGCCTCATCAGGAGAATGCCCAGGCATTGTAGGGAGGTCATACAGGCACAGGGAGGTAATGCAGGCATGTGGAGGCCACACACACTACTGAGCATCATTTTGACTTGTTTTAAGGACATTATATTCCACTTTAATTTTGTGTGTGACTCCAAATCCAGGCCTCCATTGATTAATAAATTTAATTTTCATTGATGAATTTTGTGTGATTTTGTTGTTAGCACATTTGACTTTGTACAGAGTATTCAATGAGAATAGTTCATTCATTCTGATCTAGGATGTGTTATTTGAGTGTTATATATATATAGGGCAAAATAAGTATTTGATACACTGCTGATTTTGCAAGTTTCCTGCCTACAAAGAATGGATAGGTCTGTAATTTTTAACATAGGTACCCTTCAACTGTGAGAGAAAGAATCTAAAAAAAATCTGGAAAATCACATTGTATTATTTTTACATTATTAATTTGCATTTTATTGCATTAAATAAGCATTTGATACAATAGAAAAACAGAAGTTAATATTTGTTGCAGAAATCTTTGTTTGCAGTTACTGAGGTCTGACGTTTCCTGTAGTTCTTGACCAAGTTTGCACTCACTGCAGCAGGGATTTTGACCCACTTCTCCGTACAGAATTTCTCCAGATCTCTCATGTTTAAAAGCTGTTGCTGAGCAATATTGAGCTTCAGCTCCCTCCAAAGATTATCTATTGCGTTCAGGTCTGGAGACTGGCTAGGCCGCTTCAGAATCTTGAAATGCTTCTTATGGAGGCACTCTTTAGTTGCCCTGGCTTTGTATTTCAGGTCATTGTCATGCTGGGAGACCCAGCCACAACCCATCTTCAATGCTTTTACTGAGTGAAGGAGGTTGTTGCCTAGAGTCATGCCCATGTGCTTTTGTGTTCTTTTTGTCTATATTATACATTTTTTGCAGCTTTTACGTGTTCACACTAGGAGCTGATCGTTATTTTTTGCTTTTTTTTTATTTTGCATATATATATTGTAAGCTTTTCAGGGGATATAGCTCTAGGATCGCTGTCTGGGTAGACAGAATGGCACAAAACAGTTCATTCAGACAGCAGCTCTGGTGTAAAACTGGCCGCAACCAGCTTTATTAAAGTCCACAGCAAACAAATAAAAATAAATCATAAACAGAAAACCTAGGCTTGTCTAGCCACTAATTACACACATGAAATGTCCCTTTCTAACAGGAACCCGGCTCTACCAGCCTGGGCCCAAACAACACATATGATAGATGTTACCAGTATGGAGTTTCACAGATACTCCTCTTTATGTCTGAAGGCAACTCCAACGTCCAGACTTGAGAGAGATCACCTCCTGTTCAGTAGTCACCAGCATGGAGTGTCGCAGAGTCTCCTCTTTGTGTCCGGGTACCTCGAGCACCCAAACAGAGAGAGCCCACCTCCCGGAGTCTCCTTCCGTGCCTGGACTCCTGTCCAGACTGAATGAGCTCCCTGACTGTGCTCCCAAGCACCTACTTCTGGCTTCCTAATCAACACCTGAGTGGATTCAGGTCTGAGCTGCAAGCGTGTACTGAATGGCAGGTGTAGTGACCTTTCTTTACCACCAGGTTTACAAAGCCACACATTTCGCTCATACCAGTCAGCAAGGTACTTAGGTGAAATATACACCTCATTCACCACATATTCCTTCACTGTCTCACATATCCCCCCCCTCTTCTCCAGACCGGAGGGCTGGTCAACAATCCTAAAGAGACAGTGAACTCCGGACCAGTTATGGCCAACACCAAGTTCATCTTCACCATTGTCATCTGTATCTTCACCTAAAGCAACCGCACTACGCTGTACCGTCCCAGGCCTATGCTCTCTGCGGGCCTCGGGTGTCCTGCACGGTTTCAGCTTGACCTTAGTGCCAGCCTCAGTCTCGGTATAGTGGCTCACCAGATAAGTACGACCAGGCACGTCAGAACACCTCTGCTGATTCTTCCTCAGAAACTTTCGTACCTCTTGTTTTTGGGGCACTGACCCTGTGTCACCAACTGTCACAGGAGGTATAGGGGTTTTCTCTAATTCCCCCTGAACCTTTTTTAGCCCATCTACTTTCTTAAATATCAGTTGATTCATAAATTCTATTTCACAGAACTTAAGCGCTCTGTCATGGTCTCTGACCATTTTGAGCCACACTGGTCAAACGATTGGCACTGTAGAGGGAGCTGATCGTTTTTCTTGGTCGGTACACATAATTTATCCTCTTCTGGTACAGGCTCACTTTGCATAAGACTCAGAGCTCTTACTTCTTTCTCCAGGAGATCCTCATGGCTACGCATCTTCTCCTGTAGTTGTTGGACGTCCTTTACGTCTTTGGCCCCTTCTTCAGGCTCTTCTGGTAGGACATGCTCAGAAGCCCTACCATCAGTCTTCTTTTCCACCACGTTCTGCATCCCATCTGAGCTCCCGTGTATCTGCAGCGGCAACGGAGCGACACATCGCCCCTCCCACTCACTGGGACGTGGTTCAGGTGTAGACTCCATGAAAATGCGCCTGAGCTCACGAAGGCCAACCCGAGGTCTCAAAATCTCATCTTGGGATTTATCCAGATCCTTTGTGTCGCTCGGGAACTCCGATGGCGCACCGGGCGCCGAACTTCCGGCCCGAGCTTCGCGAGTTGCAGCCACGGATCCGGACAGTACACCGTCCACGCCGCTGTCTCCGGCAGAAACAGACTCCGGGGCAGAGTCATTCCCCACATCTTCAGTCTTGTTCCTCACAGCTTCACTTGAGACCTCAGCTTCTGGTGAGGCACCTCGCCTGGTGTCCACCACTTCCATGGCTTTTTCCACCTCTGCAGCATCACCTTCAGAGTCCTTGGCCTGATGCAGATCCACACCATACATTGACAACTTCTCAGTTTCAACAGCATCCACTTGTGCTGTATTCAGTTTCAGAGTCCTGTCTTTCACCTTAGTCTTCGCCAGGGAACCGGCCAACTGTAAAACATCTTCAGATGTCATCTTCCGTCTGACTGCAAGGTCAGCCTCAGCCTTCCTCTCAGGACTCTCAATCTCCTCTGCTACCATGCCTTCCTCACTTGCACTGGTTGCTTTATTGTCATCAGATGACTCACTATCACCACCACTATCCCTGTCTGACCCCCTTTTCTCAGCCACATCTGGCTCACTTCCAGGGTTAGACACTTCATTTTCATTCACATCCGGCTCACTGTCAGGGTTATACAATTCATTCTCATTCACATCTTGATCTGGAACCTTAGTTAACATGTCATCCACAACATTAACTTCACCATCTGGTCCCTGGTTTCCCTCAGGTGGTCCCTCAAGTATGTGACTATGTGATAACCCCAGCACTATACTTCCATATAGCTCAGATACCAGGAGCTGACTTACGACCTCTCCCTGGACTTCAGTGTCCCTATACAATAGGTTATTGTTCATGGCAGCATGAGGAAACCTCTCCTCAGAGCCAGGCTCTTGGGGAACCTCATTCAGAATAATTACATTTTCCTGTGCCGTTTTAAGAGTGGGGTCTCGCACCGGCTCACTCCCAAAATTGTCACAGGAGCCAGGCAGGTCAGGGACACTCGGTTCCCGAGAACCACCATCCTCGTCTCCCAACATCACCTGCAAAGAAATTTCATCTTTATCACGGTCATCATCAGTATCATCACTATTATGATTAGCATTATCATCATTATCAATATCAGCATCATCATCATGGTCATCATCATTATCATGATCATCATTATCATTATCAATATTATCATGGTCATCATTATCATTATCAATATTATCATGGTCATCATCATTATCACATAAGTTTAACGGCCCACTAGCATTGTGTTCCGCCCCTCGGGACTGCGGACCCTCAGTAGGAGCTTCATCACACTGTCCCTCAGAAATATTTTTCCCCCAGAGATCCTTAGACCGGGGAAAGTCATTACCCAATATGACGGGGTACACCAGGCTCTTCACTACCCCCACTTCATATGAAACCTCCCAGAGTTTAGGGACCAAGTCCATGGCAGTCTCTGGGTAGACTTTGGTGTCTCCATGGATACACACCATACTCAGGTGCTTAATAGGGATGAAGTTCCTATCAATCAGGCTGTCACACACGGAAGTCACTGGACTCCCCGAGTCCAAGAGGGCCTGCGCTGGGCAGCCATTTACAACCACCGGGGACCCCCGTGGTCCAGTCTCTTCGGCTGAGGTGGACACACACACAGGTTCCGCGCAGAGAGAGAGGGATCCGCCAACATCACAACACATAGGCTCCACCTCTATTGGACAGTTGGCTGCAATTTCATGACATCTCCAACCCTGTCCATCACACTTTTCCACCCACATGTCCCCTCGGGCCTGAACCCGCTTATCAGCATACCCCATGTCCCCAACAGCTGGAACGCTCTTACCGGGAGAGTTCGACGTCCGGGAACTCTGAAGTGACGTCCGCTCAGACGGCTGGTCACGGAAGCAGTCTTTGGGGCCAAAGTACCTTTCTCTCTGTACCTCAGGAGGAAGTGCTCGGGTGTAGCGGTCCACTGTCACCTTTTCGACCCTTTGGGCAGGGTTGCTGACGGCAGACTCCCAACTGTATCTCCAGTCATGGACTCTCCTGGCACGGGCCACAACCGTAACACCCAGCCGGGCAAGAATCTCCTCTTTCAGCTTGGCATAGTCTTGGCTGTCCTGCTCGCTCAGGTCAGCATAGGCCCTTTGGGGCTCTCCAATCAGATAGGGTGCGACCATCATGGCCCATTCAGATAGGGGCAGATTCTCCTTCTCTGCCAGTCTCTCAAACCTAGTGTGATATACCTCCACATCATCACGAGGTGTCATTTTTTTAAGGACCGTCTTACCGCCTTCTTTACAGCGGACAACGCAGGTGCCTTTGCCACATTACTTCGGGACGCGGCACCGAAATCCTTTTTTTGTGCTGCCATCCGCTCAACAAATAACCGGTTATTCTCCTGCTGCTGCTGCAGGAATTGCTGCTGGGCCTGCTGCATGCGCTGCTGGTGCTGCAGGCGCTGCTGCTCCATGCTCTGCTGCATGCTTCGCTGGGCCTGCACCAGGTACTCAACGAGCTCCCTCATACTGCCGGACTCATCTGTCTCAATCACAGCAGTCTTATGTTGCATATTAACTTGCGCCATTTGTTCAAACAGCGCCTCCATGCTGTCAGATTTCTCTGTCTTCACAACGGCAGACTTCAGTCAAGGCATACACACTACACAGCTTTTTTCCACAGAAAATTCAGCCCTGCTGTGCAAACACCCTTTTTTTTTTTTTTTTTTCTTTTGCAAAGTCTATTAGGGCTACTGTCTCTTTAAGACTGCTCCACAGACAGTAATTTTCACAACAAGTTCAGCTTTGCTGTGCATACATTTTCTCTCTGCAGACCCTTATCAGGGCCACTGTCTCTCCAAGACTGCTTCAATAGACGTTTCTCTTGCTGACAAACTTTTTTTTCTGCTGTCTATTAACCACTGTGCTGCATGCACCCTCCAGCACTAACTGTATCAGCCACTGCGCTGCCCGCATTCTCCACCAATTGTAAGCTTTTCAGGGGATATAGCTCTAGGATCGCTGTCTGGGTAGACAGAATGGCACAAAACAGTTCATTCAGACAGCAGCTCTGGTGTAAAACTGGCCGCAACCAGCTTTATTAAAGTCCACAGAAAACAAATAAAAATAAATCATAAACAGAAAACCTAGGCTTGTCTAGCCACTAATTACACACATGAAATGTCCCTTTCTAACAGGAACCCGGCTCTACCAGCCTGGGCCCAAACAACACATATGATAGATGTTACCAGTATGGAGTTTCACAGATACTCCTCTTTATGTCTGAAGGCAACTCCAACGTCCAGACTTGAGAGAGATCACCTCCTGTTCAGTAGTCACCAGCATGGAGTGTCGCAGAGTCTCCTCTTTGTGTCCGGGGTACCTCGAGCACCCAGACAGAGAGAGCCCACCTCCCGGAGTCTCCTTCCGTGCCTGGACTCCTGTCCAGACTGAATGAGCTCCCTGACTGTGCTCCCAAGCACCTACTTCTGGCTTCCTAATCAACACCTGAGTGGATTCAGGTCTGAGCTGCAAGCGTGTACTGAATGGCAGGTGTAGTGACCTTTCTTTACCACCAGGTTTACAAAGCCACACATTTCGCTCATACCAGTCAGCAAGGTACTTAGGTGAAATATACACCTCATTCACCACATATTCCTTCACTGTCTCACAATATATTGAAATATATATATACACTTATATTGCATCATTTATTGATTATCTTTATACCAACCAACTAAACTAAATGATTTTTTAATCATTGAAGAGAACACAAAACAAAATATGCCTGTTAAAGATCAGAACATCTGCACTTACTTGAATAGTGTGTTCTAGATCTAAGCTGACAGCATGTTAGTCGCAGCTACTAAAACAGCAGCTGAAGAACAAAACAGATCATTATACATAATGTCAAGGTCACATTTGACAATTTCATGACTGTTGTAGTTTGTGCAGTTCTGTCATTAAAACTAAACACTATTCTATTCTTGTAAAGACTACAAAAGACAAGGTGAAAAGGTGACTAATTAAAATGAAATAGCGATGTACACATTTAGCCATTGGAGAAAGCTCCACTATACAAATGACTGGACTTCACTTATCTTCAAAATCCACAAAACTGTTCTGCTTCTAAATTGTAATAGACAAATATGCTATTAAAGTCTAATAACAACTGGGTGAAGGTAAAGATTGAAATCTGATTTTAATATCAAAATATCAATTTTATTTTTAAATATAAATGCTCTAAATGTAAATACATATACGCAGTCCTATATTGTGTACACACTCATATATACTGTACAAGGCGTACATTATTAATATATCCCAAGCATACTATTGCACAATGTGGTCTATGATCATCTCAGTGTTTAACAAACGGCTTAAATGGTTTCTTAGAAAGAAATTAGATAAATGTTTATGTAAATTTATAGAATTCATAGAATTTTTGTATGAATGTTGATTCAGCCTAATTGCCACTTTTGGTCAGGAAAGAAAGTTGGAGGCTAATACATTTTGTCTTTTTCATCTCTTTGGATCAATAAAGGGTAATAAAGATGGAAAAATGTACCTTTACACCATATCATTAGCCTTATATTCTCCCTTCTCTCTATTGAGTTTTAAGAATGTGTAATTATTTTTTTAACTCCGTGTTGCATGATAATTTTTCTTTTATTTTAACTTAAAATAAAATTGTCTTGCTGAAATTGCAACATGTTATAGAGACACAGTGGCTAAGCAAACTGATTAGAGATGAGAAGATTGATCCGCAAAGAATTGAGTTTGAGATTGAGGTGAAATTCGTGATTTCATGAGAATTTGAACATTTTGATATTTGTTAGCAAGAAAAAATATACAATTTTTGCAGCATCATTTACCACACTGCTGAACCATCGGAGAAGGTTAACATTTTTTTATTGCCTTGCGTGCCTCCCCGTAATACCCTGCAACTATTACATCTTACAAATTATCATACCTTGTACAGTAATGGTCAGTTCATGAGTCATGACAGATCAGTGGTTCCCAGTGCAGCACAGTTTGTACAGCAGAGTTGTTTCCATCTCCAGAGTCACTGGATAAGTCTCTCTCTTCTGTATAGTAGAGGGTAATCTCTTATGGCCAGTGTGGCCCTCTCTCTCTATTCACTAGTGTGAAAATAAATCAAAAGAGAGGGCACTCTATGTAAAGGATGTCACAACACATTTATAGTGTGTCGGGGGTGTTTAACTCACCTCTGGTAGTTGTGCATGCCAGGCACAACATTGATGTTAAGGCCTCTTTCACACTTCAGTCGTGC
Organism: Oophaga sylvatica; assembly: GCA_033576555.1. Classification (NCBI taxonomy): domain Eukaryota; kingdom Metazoa; phylum Chordata; class Amphibia; order Anura; family Dendrobatidae; genus Oophaga; species Oophaga sylvatica. Next base: position 188,465,828 of record JARQOD010000006.1, on the reverse strand, counting down.
GACGTCAGTCAGAATCCGACATCGTGACTGATCGGCGGATCCGCCAAAAATAGTGAATAACGGATTGAATGAATCCGTTATTTCGGCGGATTCGCTGTACAGATCCGCCGAAATAACGGACCCGTTCAATCCGTTACATCCGTTTTTTCATCCGTTTCATCCGTTTTTTGACGGATCCGTTTTTCACATGGGAGGATCTCCAACCTGATTGGCTACTGGAAACTACGCTGTACCGTGATTGGCTACTGGAAACTATGTGGAAAGTATAAATAAGGTGTTTTTACACCATATTATTTGAAAGGTTGTATAGCAAGTGGAAGAGATGGAGGGATTTTTGTGAATATTGCGAAGATATGTGCAGATTTTTCATTGGAGGCTAATCAGTTGGCAAGAATTGTTCGGGAGAAGGCGGAAGCCAGACAGCAGATCCTGCATCGGCGTCAGAGACGTATGTGGATACATCCGATAAATGCTAGGCGTATGACCCGTGGGGTGTATTCCACATTATACATGGCATTGAGGCAGAACCCGAACAAATTCTTTAACTATGTGAGAATGAGAGCTGCCAATTTTGAGTATTTGGTGGAACTGATTGAAGACCGAATAAGGAGAAAAGACACGTATTTGCGTTTTGCAATATCACCAGCAGAGCGTCTGATGGTCACAATTCGGTAAGCATTGCTTTTTTTTAATTCTTCCTCATTTTCCAAACATATAACTGTATGTTGTTGCTGGTGTTTTTCATTAATTATTGTCTTTTCCTTTTTTGCAGATTTCTTGCAACTGGGGAATCTTTTACCTCTCTGCATTACCAATACCGTCTTGAGATTTCCACTATCTCCGTGATTGTGAAAGAGACCTGCCGGGCATTTTGGGATTGTTTGCAGGAGGAATACATCCCACAGCCAACACAGGAGAGATGGCTGGAGATTGCTGCAAATTTCCTGGAAATATGCCAGTTCCCAAACTGTGTTGGTGCCGTTGATGGCAAGCATATTCGAATTGTTAAACCAGCTGGATCCGGATCTGAATTCTTTAATTATAAGAAATTTTTTTCAATTGTACTCATGGGCTTTGCTGACGCCAAATGTAAATTTATCGCAGTTGATATCGGTGCCTATTGCCATTCTAATGACTCACAGGTCTTCAAAATGTCGCCGATGGGACGTCCGTTATATGGAGATACTTTTGACTTTCCACCTCCAAGGCTACTCCCTGGAAACTGTGGCCCTGCATAGCCATTTGCGTGTGTGGGAGATGAGGTCTTTCAGCTCTCACAGCATTTGCTTAAACCCTATGCAAGTCATTGCTTGACACAAAAGAAACGAATCTTCAACTATTGTTTGACAAGGGCCCGAAGAGTCGTGGAATGTGCGTTCAGTATTTTAACTGCTAAATGGAGAGTGCTGCTTACCGCAATAAAACTGCAAACTGAGACTGTTGATGTTGTTAAAGCTTGTGTGGTCCTCCATAATTTTGTAATATCCAAAGAACATGTTTCCATGGATGAAAATATGTCCGAGACCATGTTGCAGGATTACAACAATATCAGTTTTAGGAGTACAGGCTCAGATTCCAGAATGCGGGACAAGTTTGTGGACTACTTCATGTCACCTGAAGGAAGAGTTGACAGGCAGTATGACATGGTTTAAATTTTTTTTATTTTTTTCTAACTATACCACGATTTTTGTTTTTTACCACAAATCTGTAATGTTCGGTATCTGTACCAGAATTTAATTACCTTTTGTACCTTTACCACTATTTCTGTATTATCTGTACCCTAATCTTGGTACCTTTACACCAAATTGTGTTTGTTACCTTTTAACGTTTTTACACTTTATCACTTAAAAAATATACAAAGACAATAAGTGTTTTCAACCAAAATAAAGATTTATTATACAAAAAACTTGTATCCTTCTTGTTGGATCATACAATATATATACAATATATACATACATTCACAGCACTATATACAATATATACATTAATTCACAGCACTATATACAATATATACTTAAATTCACAGCACTATATACAATATATACAAAAATTCACAGCACTATATACAATATATACATAAATTCACAACACTATATACAATATATACATAAATTCACACCACTATATACAATATATACATAAAATCACAGAACTATATACAAGATATACATAAAATCATAGAACTATATACATAAATTTAGAGATTTGTGTACTGTTGGGTGGAGATAGTAGCTGAGGGGCTGACAGGGCGGACGACGTCGATAGTGGAGGACGGAACACCAGGTTGGGTAGGAAGTGGAGGTAAAAACATGAGATTGGGCAGGGAGTTGAGGGGCAGATATGGTTTGTGGGAGGAATGTTGAAGGTGTTGATGGGATGGGTTACGGTGAAGTTAAGGGTGAACACTGGAAGGGTGAACTAAAATACTGGGAATAATGGAACGGGGAAGGCTGGAATGGCGAAGAAGTAGTAGGAGGACGGACGGCAGCTGGATGGACGGCAGCTGGATGGACGGCAGCTGGATGGATGGCAGGTTGAGGTGGGAAAGTGTTGGAATTTGCTGGGTAGGTAAATGGGCTTGGGACATTGCCTGAGCTAGAGCAGTGTGGCAGCCTTGCATCAAATGCATCTGCAAGTCAGGAGTTAGATTTTCCATGTGACTGAGTACTGACTGAAAAAAACAGTGTCTTGGCAACAAGTTTGCATCTGACTGCATCCTATCAATTTTACTGCTGAGTTCAAGCATGTTTTTGCTCATCAGACTGAACCCAGCAGTAACTTGATCATTTAAAAGTTTGACCGTGTTTTGAAAGGATGCATTCAGATGCAGAAACTCAGACGCATAGCTCCTTTCCTGACCTCTGTGGCGCTGCCGTCCAGACCACAAAGGTGGTCTAGATGTGGTGGCAGTGTCAGTAGGGTGGGGTAAAGGGAACTCCAAAACGTCACCTGCAGCTTCATGTGACGAAGTACCTGGTACCTGACAAGAGGGAAAGTGCAGAGGGGTCGGGTCTTTCAACGTGGTCCCCGGTTCCTCCTGAGGGACCGCTCCAGAGGGGTCCAACTCAGAAGCAGGCTCCTGAGTGCTGCAGACAGTGCTGTCAAAGAAAAGCAAACAAAATTTTTTTTTAATATATTGATATTACATTGCCCATGCTGAAATAATAAAATAAGGTTATACAAGTAAAACATTTTTGATACATAAATGGGGTGTGAAATATTTACCTTCTGCTGACCATCGTTGACAGCAGGAATGACAGTGCTCTGGCGTATTTATACCTGCTCCTGCTTCCTGCTGATCCACTCGGGGCCTGCATCTCCTTGTTGAATTCCCTCTTGAAGCGATTCCTGAGTGACCGCCACCGTGTGATAACCCTGTCACCTGGAAAGTATATTAAAAAATTGGTTTTAGTACACAACACATTACATTCTGCAACATAAATTACTGAACTGTGAATACTTACGCGCATTATCCTTGTCCCGAGCGTCAAGTTCCTCCCAGTTCTCAATCACCACAAAGCATACTTCCTCCCATAGTCGTCGGGTGATGACTTGGTCAGCATGGCGGCGGTCAGCCATATTCCACAGCGCCTCCCGATCTTGGACCTCTTTGATGAGTGCGTCCACATCGATTCCTCCCTCCTCAACATCTGGATCAGGAGCACGCTGAGAAGCCTGTGGAAGCAAAATAAAAAAAAAAAAATAATATTCAACAACATGAAGTAAAAAAATTATAAAACACAAAACTAAAAAAGTGTACTTACTTGCTGACCGCTGCGACGATCATGCTGACAACCATGGGAGGTTCTTGGAGGAACTCTAGGCCGAGACCTAGATTGTGAAGACTATAAAAAATAAAAAATTAAAAATTATGTGCTTGGAATGAAGGTATATGTTTTGTGTGTGCAGTGATCAATGTTTGTGTTGGGTAATAATGTGATGTATGTGAGGATTTGGCTGTGCAAAACTTACACTCTGCGTGCCCACTCCTAGTATTTCTCGACCCTGCCTTTCTTCTGGAAGCACCTCTGCTTCAGCTTCCTGTGCAAACAGAATACATGCATATAGTTTTACAATTATTGTTACCATCAGAAAAAAATAAAAGAATTTTAAATAAATAAATAAATTACCTCAGTTCACCAACTCTGTGGCCGGGGGCTCCCAGAAGAAGACATTACTGGCTTGGGGGCCTGACTGGGTCCTCTTTGGGCCTGACTGGGTCCTCTTTGGGCATGACTGGGTCCTCAAAATATCTGCAAATATAAAGACACTTGATAAGCTACTATACAAAGGATGTAAAAGCTTTCTGGCCAATATACTTTCATCAGAACTTTAAACTTGGGCCTGACTGGGTCCTCTTTGAGCCTGACTGGGTCCTCTTTGGGCCTGACTGGGTCCTCAAAATATCTGCAAATATAAAGACACTTGATAAGCTACTATACAAAGGATGTAAAAGCTTTCTGGCCAATATACTTACATCAGAACTTTAAACTTGTGCCTGTCTGGGTCCCCTTTGGGCCTGACTGGATCCTCTTTGGGCCTGACTGGGTCCTCTTAATATCTGCAAGTATAAAGACACTTGATAAGCTACTATACAAAGTATGTAAAAGCTTTCTGGCCAATATACTTACATCAGAACTTTAAACTTGGGCCTGACTGGGTCCTCTTTGAGCCTGACTGGGTCCTCTTTGGGCCTGACAAGGTCCTCTTTGGGCCTGACTGGGTCCTCTTAATATCTGCAAGTATAAAGACACTTGATAAGCTACTATACAAAGTATGTAAAAGTTTTCTGGCCAATATACTTATATTAGAACTTTAAACTTGGGCCTGACTGGGTCCTCTTTGGGCCTGACTGAGTCCTCTTTGGGCCTGACTGGGTCCTCTTAATATGTGCAAGTATAAAGACACTTGTAAAGCTACCATACAAAGCATGTAAAAGCTTTCTTTTCAATATACTTACATCAGAATTTTAAACTTGGGCCTGACTGGGTCCTCTTTGGGCCTGACTGGGTCCTCTTTGGGCCTAACTGGGTCCTCTTTGTCACCAACTCATGCACATTCAAGAAAAAAAGGTAGCACACTGTAGCGCTATAGCTTGCAGACACAAAATATGAAAAATGAATTGCATCACTGCCTTAGAAATATGAAAAATTAAGAAGTCTTAGCGCATAAAATGGCCAATTTATGTGTATCTGGAAGCCACGTTAAGGCTATTCTCGTATTCCAGGTCCTAATTAATGCCAATCCTTGCTTAGAAAAGTCTATCTGTATGGGAACATGTGAATCCTCTCTCTAGACTAAAATCTACATCTCTGTGGAGGGGTAATGGAGCTGGTATAATTAAAACACCTGTGACCAACAGGTGGAGTGCTCAGACAGAAGGTAAATTAATTCATATAAAAAAACTGACCGGCACATCCAAAAATAGACCTAATGTGAACAGGTGCTAAACCTAGAGTCATCAACTCATGCACATTCAAGAAAAAAAGGTAGCACACTGTAGCGCTATAGCTTGCAGACACAAAATATGAAAAATAAAATGCATCACTGCCTTAGAAATATGAAAAATTGAGAAGTCTTAGCGCATAAAATGGCCAATTTATGTGTACCTGGAAGCCACGTTATGGTTCTTCTCATATTCCAGGTCCCTCTCTGTGGAGGGGTAATGGACCTGATATAATTAAAACGTCTGTGACCGTCGCAGACCGGATGGCGACGGATCCGCCTCCCATAGGCGCCCATTGTAAAAATTTGGCGAACGCGATCCGCCAGCATCTGCTATTTTGACGCAGAAAAAAACGTTACAATGTCTGTCCAATCAAGCCAGCGGACGCCAAAATTTTGCCGGATTTGTCAAAGAACGGATGGAACGGACGACCATCCGTCGCGATCCGTCACTAATACAAGTCTACGGGAAAACAGCAGATTCGCCCAAAAAAAATGTCGGATCCGCTGTTTTCAAAAATTGGATACTCAAAATCCCTCCGTATTCACCCTGGGATAAATCAAGCAATGACTCCATCACAAAAAAAGTTTTTTTGAAAAATACTTTCAACTTTATTAATATGAAAAACATTCAAAATTCTTCACAAAATAGAAAAAAGGGATGCAAGGTAGAAAAAAGAGGGACATCAGACTCTCTTTTAGTAAATACAATGCTGCATGGCAAAAACCACATAAAGTGCTCTATATTCCGTGAGCTCATTGATCCAACCTGGCAGTATGCAATAATCAATCTCGTCTGCTACACAGGATATCACATTCACATCGGGGTAGCTGTAAATAAATTATTGGCTCCAACATTGTTGAATGCCCCAAATCATTTGTCTCTACATATATAAGACTAAGCCCCGACTTTAAGATGTCCTAGATGGAATGTCTACATGTATGGAGAAACCCCCAGCACACTGCTCAAACTAATGATCAGCTCTGAAATCAGATGTCATGATTGCTGGTACATTCAACAGTTAGCAGTATTGTGCACCTCACTTCGGATTATTGTCAGATTTTAAAGTGTTGCGATCTTATAAATACATGTATATGAGCCAATATGGTTTACCTGAATATAAGCAGCGGTTACAACCGTGTACCGGAGTCCTGTCCCTCTGCCCCGACGCGCGTTTCGCCCAGCTTCTTCGGGGGGGCGTGTCTAGGCAGAGGGTGTGCGAACTTTAAATATACCCGTTGTCCAATAAAATGAGACTACTACTAAGTGTGTTCAGGTGAATCAAGGCGTATATCGGCGCATGCGCTGTTATCTGAAAGGCTTTTATCAGCAAACGGATGATTGCGGTCTCGGTGCGACCGCCCGACGGCACGTGACTGATCACGTGACCCGTTCGGCTGATCGCAGCGTTTTAGACCGCGCTCGTACCATCGCAAGCCCACGTCCAACCAGCGTTCGCGCTCTGTGCCAAGTATGTCCCTAAATGAACCTAATGATCATCTCAGAATTTACAAATGTTGAATATAATTATAACTATAAACCCCATAGAATCACCCATAAAAGTGGCTGCCACTGTGATAGATTGGTGTTTTTGCCCATAAATAATACTAGCAATTAACCCATGGTTTTACTAAGATAATAACCCTAGCTATCCTATTGAGTTTACTTTTATGGGTGATTCTATGGGGTTTATAGTTATAATTATATTCAACATTTGTAAATTCTGAGATGATCATTAGGTTCATTTAGGGACATACTTGGCACAGAGCGCGAACGCTGGTTGGACGTGGGCTTGCGATGGTACGAGCGCGGTCTAAAACGCTGCGATCAGCCGAACGGATCACGTGATCAGTCACGTGCCGTCGGGCGGTCGCACCGAGACCGCAATCATCCGTTTGCAGATAAAAGCCTTTCAGATAACAGCGCATGCGCCGATATACGCCTTGATTCACCTGAACACACTTAGTAGTAGTCTCATTTTATTGGACAACGGGTATATTTAAAGTTCGCACACCCTCTGCCTAGACACGCCCCCCGAAGAAGCTGGGCGAAACGCGCGTCGGGGCAGAGGGACAGGACTCCGGTACACGGTTGTAACTGCTGCTTATATTCAGGTAAACCATATTGGCTCATATACATGTATTTATAAGATCGCAACACTTTAAAATCTGACAATAATCCGAAGTGAGGTGCACAATACTGCTAACTGTTGAATGTACTAGCAATCATGACATCTGATTTCAGAGCTGATCATTAGTTTGAGCAGTGTGCTGGGGGTTTCTCCATACATGTAGACATTCCATCTAGGACATCTTAAAGTCGGGGGCTTAGTCTTATATATGTAGAGACAAATGATTTGGGGCATTCAACAATGTTGGAGCCAATAATTTATTTAAAGCTACCCCGATGTGAATGTGATATCCTGTGTAGCAGACGAGATTGATTATTGCATACTGCCAGGTTGGATCAATGAGCTCACGGAATATAGAGCACTTTATGTGGTTTTTGCCATGCAGCATTGTATTTACTAAAAGAGAGTCTGATGTCCCTCTTTTTTCTACCTTGCATCCCTTTTTTCTATTTTGTGAAGAATTTTGAATGTTTTTCATATTAATAAAGTTGAAAGTATTTTTCAAAAAAACTTTTTTTGTGATGGAGTCATTGCTTGATTTATCCCAGGGTGAATACGGAGGAATTTTGAGTATCTAATTGTTGTACAAGCATTATAATGATATTGGCACTTTTTTTGTGGATATTATTGTTAATAAATACTGTTTTTATACAGTGTGCTTCAATTCAAAAAATGGATTTTAGATCCAAAGAGGTGTCTTGGCTAGCCAAGGCCACTGACATTTTTAAAAAGGGTGCAAGCAGTAGTATGGGTCATGTACCAATCACCAACCAAGAAGTTGTAAGGAAATACAGAAATGCCCTGCATAAAAAGACTAAAATATGGTGGACAAAAACGGCCCTACAAAACTATTGGGATCAAAAAATCATACCGCGGGGGTTGAGGATACAAGTCTATCCTGCGTTTGAATTAGAGGATGATACTCTTACACAGAGATGGATTAAGGCAGCGAACACATGTTCGCTGGAATTTATTCAAATCATCATAGACAAGAACACCTCAACATTGGTCAAACTTGAGGAGGAAATTCTGGAGTCTCAAAAGAAACTCCAGTCCGAAATGACAGCAGTGAATTTTCAAGAAATGATCACGGATCTGGAAAAAGACATTGAAAAATGGGAGAAGACAATTAGCTCCGATAAGTCCAAAAAATTTGAAAGGGATAATCAGGATTTTACAACGGGAAAAATTTTTCGATGGCAGATCAAAAATCCTGCTAAGAGAGGCTTCTCCAGAAGCTCCTCCATACAATCTATTTCATCAATTAGTGAAAATGGTAGCCAAGTCCCTGATCAGGATATAGGTCCTCGAACAAGACAATTTAACAGAAGATACCAACATCAAAAAGTTTCCAATAAAAATCAACGTGAAGACCGCCTAAAGGTAATCAATTTATCTAATCACACATTAACATCCATACAGAGGTCATTATTACAGAAGGGCTTAACTTTCTCACTCTCATCTCACATAGATCCATTCGTAATTACAAAAGATTTACAACTCTTTTCAAGGAAATTAATCTTACAGAAATTACATTTTAAATCGGATCAATTTGAAGTGTTTTCAACAATAGAGGAGAGGGAGGCGTTATCAAATTTACAAGCCCTTTTGGAGGAGCAAAACACAGAGGTGAGTTATTTTCCAACACATTTATTAGGAAAATCAAAAAAATTTCCACCTCTGTCAGTAGTACCAGCGGTGGAGGTTTTCACCAAATTGGTGACTGAGGACATTAAAACATTGACTCAAAAATGATATGGTAGAAACAACACCTCGAGGGAGGAAAGGGAGGCCCTCCAGGAGATGGAAAAATGGGATGATGTGGTTTTCAAGACCGCCGATAAAGGGGGAAATATTGTGATCTGGCCCAACTATATGTATATTGCACAAGCAGTTAAACTGCTGGACAGACACGACTGTTATAAAGAACTAACATTTAACCCCTAAATAAATTTCAACAAGAACTGATTGGTATTCTCGAGGCGGCCTGTGAAAACCACGTCATCCCTAAAAAACTTGTGGACATTTTCAAAAGTCTAAAACCCAAACTTCCGACATTTTACCTCATACCAAAGGTACACAAGAATGTGATGGATCCACCAGGGAGACCCATAGTCTCCGGTAAAGAAGGTCTCTGTGAGATAATCTGTGATATAATTGATCACTTTTTGAAACCCCTTGTACAAGAACTTCCCTCCCACATAAAAGATACCACGGTGGCACTTAACCATCTTAATCAGATACATCTCGAAAATAATATGACGTTAGTCACAGCAGACGTGGAAGCACTTTATTCGTCAATCCGCCATAATGACGGCATTAGAGCTGTACAATGGTTTCTTAGATCAAGTAATATTCCGGGACCTATGGCTGAACTATTAATCATGCTATTGGAATTTGTCTTAAAACATAATGTTTTCACATTTAACCAAAAGATTTTTTTGCAATTACAGGGAACGGCGATGGGGGCCTCGTGTGCCCCCTCGTATGCAAACCTATTTTTGGGTTATTGGGAACGAGAGATATTTTTGAGTGACTCTATACCGGGAATTAATCAAATCCGCCATTGGATAAGGTTCATAGATGATGTGCTTTTTATATGGGAGGGGTTTTTAACTGATTTAGATAAAACAATGAAAATTTTGAACACAAACCCCTATAATATTAATTTAACATACAAATCAGGACGGAACATAGAATTTTTAGATCTGGCCATATCAGTATCCAGTGAGGGATCCATTGGCACAACTGTATTCCGGAAGGAGACAGCTGCCAATGCGTTACTCCACGCTAGCTCATTCCATCCAAACTCTCTAATTCAGGGTATCCCGATAGGACAATTTCTGAGAATTAAGCGTATCTGCTCAAGTGAGTGCCAATTTGAACATCAATCGAGAGATCTCACTCAGAGATTTGAAGAACGGGGTTACAGCCGGCGGACTATTCGTAAGGGATATGTCCGAGCAAAAAATACGTCAAGGGATCAACTACTTTGTAAATCTGGAAGGGTAAAATCAACTTCTAATCAAGTAAGGTTCATAACGACATTCCATGACCAATGGAGGGAGTTTAGAAATATATTGAGTAAGCATTGGAATGTTCTACTTACGGATCCAACTTTGAATAGAATTCTAGATCCAAGGCCATCTTTAGTAGCACGACGATGCAAAAGTTTGAAAGACAGGTTGGTACGGAGCCATTTTAGTATTAGCAAAAATGATAAATCAATAGGTAACAAGGGTTTTTACCCTTGCGGCCTGTGCAAAGCATGTGCTAATTTGGTTAAAGACAAAAAATTCAAGAACCATGATGGATCAAGAATTTTTGAAATCCGGAAACACATAACATGTTCTTCCAAGGGGGTAATTTACCACGCCTCATGCCCCTGTAACAAAGTTTATATTGGCATGACAACAAGGGAGCTTAAGATACGCACCAGAGAACACTGTCTGGACATAGAAAAAGCAAAGTCCATCACTGATGAAACTGTATTAAAAACACTTCCAAGACACTTCAAAAAATATCATGAATGTAAGGCATATTTGCTTAAAATCAGGGGCATAGACCTATTGTCATTGGGATTTAGAGGGGGAGATCTTGGACGTGAACTAGCGAAATTGGAATGCAAATGGATCTTTAGGTTAGGCACTTTAAATCCGTTGGGCCTTAATGAAAATGCAGGATTTGGGGCATTTTTGTAGATTTAGGTAAAATACTTACAACGTAATCTGATAGACCTGTAACATGTACTAGGTATTGGGTGATTTTTTAATTTTATGTTTTTAGATGTTTGTCTTACCTGTTTTTTGTTTATTTTGAGACGAGGTGGTCACTGTTTGGGGTTGATGCCATGAAGATCATCCATTCACCCAGGGACGGAGGGCCAGTTAAGATCCCAAAGAGAATCATTGATGTCGTCTACTTATCCAGGAATGAGGTGGTGATTGGGATCCCAAAGAGAATGGAGTGAAGCCTGCCACCCACTCGTATTACGAGCTGAAATCGATGAGTGAAAATGAACTGTAGCTATTTGCATTTATTATTTTCTGATGTATGGTGTCGATGCAGGAACTTTGGGGTTTCTCCGACCGATGGGGACAAAAAAGTATTCCTTGATTGTATAATCCTGTGGGAAAAGGGGTAATGGGTGTTATACCATAAATATATAGCCGGGTATACTGTTTAATTTATATATGTACGCAAAAGAAATTGGCAAATTGATAGTTATAGATCGGTGCAATGATGGCAAATTTGGCCTCAGTATGTAGTGTGGTTTATACCTTTAAGAACTCTAAACTCAGTAGGATAGCTAGGGTTATTATCTTAGTAAAACCATGGGTTAATTGCTAGTATTATTTATGGGCAAAAACACCAATCTATCACAGTGGCAGCCACTTTTATGGGTGATTCTATGGGGTTTATAGTTATAATTATATTCAACATTTGTAAATTCTGAGATGATCATTAGGTTCATTTAGGGACATACTTGGCACAGAGCGTGAACGCTGGTTGGACGTGGGCTTGCGATGGTACGAGCGCGGTCTAAAACGCTGCGATCAGCCGAACGGGTCACGTGATCAGTCACGTGCCGTCGGGCGGTCGCACCGAGACCGCAATCATCCGTTTGCAGATAAAAGCCTTTCAGATAACAGCGCATGCGCCGATATACGCCTTGATTCACCTGAACACACTTAGTAGTAGTTTCATTTTATTGGACAACGGGTATATTTAAAGTTCGCACACCCTCTGCCTAGACACGCCCCCCGAAGAAGCTGGGCGAAACGCGCGTCGGGGCAGAGGGACAGGACTCCGGTACACGGTTGTAACTGCTGCTTATATTCAGGTAAACCATATTGGCTCATATACATGTATTTATAAGATCGCAACACTTTAAAATCTGACAATAATCCGAAGTGAGGTGCACAATACTGCTAACTGTTGAATGTACCAGCAATCATGACATCTGATTTCAGAGCTGATCATTAGTTTGAGCAGTGTGCTGGGGGTTTCTCCATACATGTAGACATTCCATCTAGGACATCTTAAAGTCGGGGGCTTAGTCTTATATATGTAGAGACAAATGATTTGGGGCATTCAACAATGTTGGAGCCAATAATTTATTTACAGCTACCCCGATGTGAATGTGATATCCTGTGTAGCAGACGAGATTGATTATTGCATACTGCCAGGTTGGATCAATGAGCTCACGGAATATAGAGAACTTTATGTGGTTTTTGCCATGCAGCATTGTATTTACTAAAAGAGAGTCTGATGTCCTCTTTTTTCTACCTTGCATCCCTTTTTTCTATTTTGTGAAGAATTTTGAATGTTTTTCATATTAATAAAGTTGAAAGTATTTTTCAAAAAAACTTTTTTTGTGATGGAGTCATTGCTTGATTTATCCCAGGGTGAATACGGAGGGATTTTGAGTATCTAATTGTTGTACAAGCATTATAATGATATTGGCACTTTTTTTGTGGATATTATTGTTTTCAAAAATTGGCAGATTCTGACTGACGTCGTACGACTGAGGTGTGAAAGAGGACTAAGCCGTGAATGAGGGTAGACATGGAGCACTGCAGCACCTTCTGACTGCTCTTAGCTTCCTGCTCAAAAGCCATGATACAGTGAACAACAATGAAAGGTGGGTGGAGGAAAACCACAGGGAGCCATGCTCTGAATCAGGACCACCCAGGTCAGATGAGAAATGTCGATTTAGTAAACACACAACTTGCTTCAGGGAAAATCTGTCCTCTTCATCAAGTGATTATAAAATATGTACCTCTCAATGAAAAGATGTGCCTTTTCTGGCACTTAGGCTCTCTATTCCCATTGCCTTCAGCGGTGACTCGTGGGTTAATAAGGGGTTAATGTCACCTTGCTATTGAAAACTGAGCAGCTTCTCCCACACCACTGCCAGACGTACATTTATCTTGAGAGGTTTGTGCTGTGCTCCCTGTTCCTTGAGTTCTATATGCTTGATCTGTTGCCTGACCTTGGACTTTGTTCTGACTAGCTGCCTGTTTAACACTAGGACTACTGGACTCGTGACCCCGCCTAGAACTACTGAAAGGAGTCATTTTGACTCCTTGCTTGTTTTCGTTTATTTTTAGAGTTTCATTTGTGGTTATTTATTAATAATTATATTTTTTGTAATGTATTATTATTGTGAGATCCAACAGTAATGCTTTTGATTGTTTTTTTTTCTGCTTTTCTTATTTTTCTACAGAAAATAACAATAATTATAATAGACGTTTTTCAAACATTTTTTTTTATTCAAGTGCACACATATAAACAACAACTGAAGAACAAAAAGCAGAGAAAATGTAGGTGGAGGAGCATAAAAATGAAAATATGGCGCAGAATTCACCTTCTAAACATTTGGTGTTTCGCATTTTAGGCATTGCCTTTGATTTATGGCAGTACATTGCCCACACAAAGACTTACCACAAGTCTTACAATTGCCGACAGATCTATTTTTCTTGCACTTTTCTTTGATCTGGCAAAATTTTGTTTGAACCATCACTTCTGAGCATGTAGAAACTTGGGACGTGGAACCCTTTTCCCTATCTGTGACATAAGGACCACTCAACTCTCTCACAAGCGTTTGCAAAAATGCCTTGCGTGACATTTTTTGGTGGGTTATCTCATTGAATATTATCCATGCATTTATACCCGCAAAGTCTAAGGCATTTTCAAATGCATGAACAGGCCATCTCCTTGTGCATGTTCGTGTGGTATATTTTCGTGCCATCTGATCCACTACATCTACTCCATATTTTGTTTCATTGTAAAACTTTACCGTTTCTGGAGTTTTTTTAGCGGAATCAGACGCAACAACAACATCTGGATGGACGGAACTCAAAATGACAACATTTTTGTTGGGCTTTCCTTGATATACTGTAAGTGTAAAATTGTCTTCATTTCTAAACACTTTAGTGTTGTACAATTCCTCTTTCATGGATTTTATTTCTTTAGGCACTGCTCGCCTTATCTTGTTCAGTGTTCCCACGATGGTTGTTCCTTTGCTTTTTAGCTGTTTAGCTAATTTTACTGAAGTAAAATAATTATCGGTTGTAACATTGCGACCTTTTTTCAAAAACGGGTCCAATAACTTCATTACCACATGGTCAGCTAAACGGTCCTCAGCACGGCGTGTGTCATCTTTGCCTAGATAAGGGAAGCCATTTGCCAGATATTTGCTCTCCTTATCAACAGCTAGCCAATATTTGTGGCCATATTTATCTGGTTTGGAAGGCATGTACTGCGTGAATGGACACCTAGTTTTGCTTGGGAAAAGTTGCTCATCCACCGTTATGTATGGGCCAGGTTTGTAACACGCAATACAATTTTCAATAAATCTGTCCCACACAGTAGAAAATAGAGCAAACTTGTCCGTTTGCAGTCTCTCCGATCGAGTAGATTTCTCATCAAATCTGAGAAACCTCATGTTAGGGTTCGAGTTCCCACTCCTGCACAAGGGGAGTCTCGAACCAGTGCCGCTGCGGTCTCCCATTCATCTCCAGCCGCAGTGGAGCCTGCTCAGCAGAGAAGTTGTTCAAAGCGTCTTGCCCACTCCACTACTGGGCAGTGACTTGCTGCTGCCTTTCCTGGATCTGCTATTATAGCCAGTTCTGGAGCAGACGTCTTTGGGATAAAGTCCTGCATTTTCCCTTCTGAGCGTGCCCAGAGTGAGATCTCTCATTGGAGATCAGGGGTCACATGCTCAGGTACTGCAGCAGCTCCTATTGGCCCGCCAGGAAGGCCCTGTTACTACTAGTCTTCTGAACAGGTTCTCATTGGTCCTTGTTCCTGGAAGGTCCTGTAGCTGTTGCTATAAAAGGGTAGCATGGCTGGGCCGCCATGCGCTAATATCAACCATTGTATGCTATGCGCCAGTGTGGTCATTGCGTGTGTGTGGTTAGGGACCCGGCTGAAATAAGCCACTAGAATACCGACTTAATCGGTGAGGAGTTTAGTGTGCTAGCTGGTCAGGGTCGGTGTCCTAGATGCCCTAGATTACCGGCATAACCGGTGAGGAGTTTGATTGCCGTATTCAGGGTCTGGCGTTCAGACGCCATAGATTGCGGGTGACTCCCGCGAGGACATTAGCGCATGACCACGTATTATGCTCGCTTAGCAATTAACCGTGTGCCTGAGAGCCTGACAGGACACGGTGTTTGTTCTCAGCGGCTCTGTGACGTAACAGGGTTCGCTCTCGACGCTAGACAGCGCCCTAGCGTTTTACTTTGCGGCTCACTGAAGCTAAGTGAGTTCGCACATATCGCCATATAGCACTGTGGCATCCCGTTAGCGGCTCTGTGAATTAACAGAGTCTGCACTTACTGCCACAACGCGCTACGGCGTTTATTTTAGCGACTCTGCGGGATAACAGAGTTCGCTACTTTCGTCATCTTACTAGCAGCAGGCTTTGCTTGCACGGTGGACCCCGGGCTGCGAACGCACCTCTCCACTTTATATATTTGGTGCGTTCCGCAGACCCTAACATAATATTAGCGCCAGGGTCTGGCTAGTAAAATGGCGGACGAACAGCGTCTATTGCAGTACATCCAGCAGCTGAAGGGTAGGTTGGAGGCTCTTGAGAGCACAACCTCAGCTGTGGATGTTACCGCAGTCGCTGTTCAGGCTGCTAGCGTGGCTGCAGCCAGTTTGTCCTCTGCCACCTCTGCCCCTACATTATCCCACCTCCCGCTTCCAGACAAATTTGCTGGTGACAGCAAGCAATGTCGGGGATTCGTGAGTCAGTGCTCTATACATCTCGAGCTTCTGGCTGCACGTTTTCCACGGATCGGGCACAAGTGGGTTTTGTACTTTCTCTACTCTCGGGCAGAGCGTTGGAGTGGGCAACGCCGCTGTGGGAGCGCGATGATCGTGTGGTGCAGAGTGCTCCTCGTTTCTTGGAGGCTCTTAAAAAGGTCTTTTTAGGACCCCAGGTCACCCACGATACGGCGCTACAACTGCTGGCATTGACACAGGGTTCGTCTTTGGTCAGTCAGTTTTCCGTCCAGTTTCGGACTCTGGCTGCTGAGCTAGATTGGTCTGATAAAGTTCTTATTCCTATCTACTGGCGGGGACTGGCTGACCATGTTAAAGACGCTTTGGCTACCAGGGAGATTCCCGCCACACTGGAGAAGCTTATCTCCATATCTACCCGCATTGACCTCCGTTTTCACGAGCGGAGGTTGGAGCGGGCCCAGTGTAGGCAGAGGTTTCGGTTGGCTCCTACCTTTGCCAAACCTCTCGAATTCCCCGATCTGGCGTCCGAACCTCAAAAGGCCACAGAAGTTCCTCATGCAGGACCTAAGTCTCGGTCCGTCCGAGTATCCGTGGTTTGTAACCATTGTCAGCAGACAGGACACTATGCTAACAGATGTCCACAGCGATCGGGGAAGCGATCGCGTCTAGTGGCCCTGGGAGGAGGTTCACTAGAGACAGCGGCATTTTCCTCCAAGATAACATTTAAAGGGACAATCTCTGTTGGTACTTCCATTCTCACCGCCGACCTTTGCGTGGACTCAGGAGCAGAGGGGAATTTCATGTCCTCTAGCTTTGCTCGCCGTCATGCAATACCTCTGGTGGCGCTTGACAAATCAGTGACTGTTCGGGTAGTGAATGGGTCGTCATTGCCCTCACAAATTACACACCAGACTGTCCCACTTGCATTGTCTGTATCTCCTTCCCATCAGGAATTTATTTCCCTACTCGTCCTTCCCGAGGGAATAGACGAGATCCTACTAGGTATACCTTGGCTCCGTTTCCACTCCCCACATATAGAGTGGACTTCGGGTAGGATACTGGGTTGGAGTGATGCATGTACAGGCAGATGTGTCAGAAGTTGCGTTCAGGTTACCACTACTGAGTTACCCGCAGATCTTACTCCACTTCCCAAGCACTACTGGTCATATGCAGACGTGTTCTCCAAGAAGGCTGCGGAGACTCTTCCGCCTCATCGCCCCTATGACTGTCCTATCGACCTCTTGCCTGGCGCAGAACCTCCTCGGGAAGGGTCTATCCCCTCTCTCTTCCTGAGACAGAGGCCATGTCGCAATATATTCAGGAGAACCTGGCAAGAGGGTTTATTAGGAAGTCGGTGTCACCGGCAGGGGCGGGATTTTTCTTCGTGCAGAAGAAAAACGGAGAATTGCGTCCGTGTATTGATTACAGGGGTCTTAACGCCATCACCGTTAAAAACAAGTACCCGTTGCCCCTGATCTCTGAGCTATTTGATAGGCTTCGGGGAGCAAGGGTATTCACTAAACTAGATCTGCGCGGTGCTTATAACCTGATTCGCATCCGTGAGGGGGACGAATGGAAGACGGCTTTTAATACCAGGGATGGGCATTACGAATATCTGGTGATGCCCTTTGGGCTCTGTAATGCTCCAGCCGTTTTCCAAGACTTTGTCAATGACATCTTCCGGGATATGCTCTCCACCTCGGTCGTAGTCTATCTGGATGATATACTCATCTTCTCTCCAGATATTGACTCCCACCGGAGGGATGTTGGCAGGGTCTTCGACCTCCTACGGGCAAATTCCCTTTACGCAAAGTTGGAGAAATGTGTGTTTGAGCAGGAGTCCTTACCTTTCCTGGGCTATATCATCTCCGCCCAGGGATTGGCTATGGATCCTGCCAAACTACAGGCGGTGATGGACTGGCAAGAACCCCACTCTCTAAAGGCGGTGCAGCGCTTTATGGGGTTCATTAATTACTACCGTCAGTTCATTCCCCACTTCTCAACTTTGGTAGCTCCCGTGGTTGCCCTTACCAAAAAGGGAGCTAATCCCAAATTGTGGTCTGAAGAGGTCTCCAAGGCCTTCACGTCTATTAAGTCTCATTTCGCTAGAGCTCCCATCCTACATCGCCCCGATGTTGATAAGCCATTTATATTGGAGGTGGATGCCTCGTCCGTTGGTGCTGGAGCAGTCCTCTTCCAAAAGGATGCTCAAGGTCGGAAGCATCCATGCTTCTTTTTCTCCAAGACCTTCACACCAGCAGAGAGGAATTATTCCATCGGGGACAGGGAGTTGCTAGCAATGAAGTTGGCCTTCTCGGAGTGGAGACATCTGTTGGAGGGAGCTCGCTTTCCCTTCCAAGTCTTTACGGATCACAAAAACCTGGTATATCTTCAGACAGCCCAGCGGCTTAATTCTCGCCAAGCCAGATGGTCCTTGTTCTTCTCCCGGTTTCATTTCACACTGCATTTCCTCTCGGGAGAGAAGAACATTCGTGCCGACGCTCTCTCTCGCTCTGTGGTGTCCTCGGAGGAGGAGGTGGAGGAGCCTCGGCTTATCGTCCCACAGAGAGCCTGAGAACAGTGGCCCCGGTTTCGCTAGAGTCTGTGCCCCCGGCAAGACTTTTGTGCCTACTAATTTGCGACCGGAGGTACTCTCTTGGGCACATTCGTCCAGGGTGGGTGGACACTTTGGGGCAAAGAGGACATCTGAATTGCTGGCGAGGACGTATTGGTGGCCGCATATGGTCCGTGATGTTGGGGACTATGTTCGGGCGTGTGTCTCCTGCGCCAAAAATAAGTCTCCACGACAACGGCCAGCTGGGTTACTTTACCCTTTGCCGGTGGCAGACAGGCCCTGGGAGATGGTTGGGATGGACTTTGTGGTGGGCTTGCCCAAGTCTCGGGGTTGCACCATCATTTTGGTAATCACCGACCATTTCTCTAAAATGGTGCATCTGGTGCCACTACCACGGTTACCTTCTGCACGGGCTCTGGCAGCGTTGTTTGTTAGGCACATCTTCCGTTTACACGGCATGCCGGACAAGATTGTCAGTGACCGAGGTCCCCAGTTTGCGTCTCGGTTCTGGAGAGAGCTTTGTCGTCTACTCAGTATTGAGTTAAATCTCTCTTCAGCGTACCATCCTGAGACGAATGGGTTGGTAGAGAGGGCCAACCAGACCTTGGTCACCTATCTACGACATTTTGTCTCAGCCAGGCAGGATGACTGGGCATCCTTGCTACCATGGGCTGAGTTTGCATTAAACAATGCTGTGGCTGATTCCACTGGACAGACCCCATTCCTCCTGAACTACGGTCAGCATCCGCGGGTACCAGTGCCTATGCCCGTGTCTTCCGCCGATTCCAGGGTGGCAGACTGGGCTGTGGAGGCACGGGACATTTGGGACCGCACGCAGGATGCCATTCAGGCCTCCAAAGAGAGGATGAGGTCTTCGGCCGATGCCCATCGGCGCCCCGCTCCTACATTTGCTCCTGGGGATTTGGTGTGGCTCTCCGCCCGTAACTTCAGGCTGCGAGTTGAGTCCACTAAGTTGGCACCCCGCTTCCTTTCAAGGTCCTCGAGCAGGTTAACCCTGTGGTATACCGTTTAGCTCTTCCACCACGCCTGGGTATCTCCGACACCTTTCACGTGTCCCTCCTGAAACCCGTGCTCATGTCCCGGTTTTCTGAGTCATCTGCCGGGACATCGGGTTCATCTGCAGATGACCATGAGGTGAACGCCATCGTGGGGTGTAAGGTGGTACGGGGCAAAAAGTTTTATTTGGTGGACTGGAGGGGCTATGGGCCTGAGGATAGGTCTTGGGAGCCTGCCGAGCATGTTCACGCTCCGCAGCTCATCGCTGCCTTTGAACGCAGCGAGGCCCAGAGAAGGGGGGGCCCTAGGAGGGGGGGTAATGTTAGGGTTCGAGTTCCCACTCCTGCACAAGGGGAGTCTCGAACCAGTGCCGCTGCGGTCTCCCATTCATCTCCGGCCACAGTGGAGCCTGCTCAGCAGAGACATCGTTCCAAGCGTCTTGCCCACTCCACTACTGGGCAGTGACTTGCTGCTGCCTTTCCTGGATCTGCTATTATAGCCAGTTCTGGAGCAGACGTCTTTGGGATAAAGTCCTGCATTTTCCCTTCTGAGCGTGCCCAGAGTGAGATCTCTCATTGGAGATCAGGGGTCACATGCTCAGGTACTGCAGCAGCTCCTATTGGCCCGTCAGGAAGGCCCTGTTACTACTAGTCTTCTGAACAGGTTCTCATTGGTCCTTGTTCCTGGAAGGTCCTGTAGCTGTTGCTATAAAAGGGTAGCATGGCTGGGCCGCCATGCGCTAATATCAACCATTGTATGCTATGCGCCAGTGTGGTCATTGCGTGTGTGTGGTTAGGGACCCGGCTGAAATAAGCCACTAGAATACCGACTTAATCGGTGAGGAGTTTAGTGTGCTAGCTGGTCAGGGTCGGTGTCCTAGATGCCCTAGATTACCGGCATAACCGGTGAGGAGTTTGATTGCCGTATTCAGGGTCTGGCGTTCAGACGCCATAGATTGCGGGTGACTCCCGCGAGGACATTAGCGCATGACCACGTATTATGCTCGCTTAGCAATTAACCGTGTGCCTGAGAGCCTGACAGGACACGGTGTTTGTTCTCAGCGGCTCTGTGACGTAACAGGGTTCGCTCTCGACGCTAGACAGCGCCCTAGCGTTTTACTTTGCGGCTCACTGAAGCTAAGTGAGTTCGCACATATCGCCATATAGCACTGTGGCATCCCGTTAGCGGCTCTGTGAATTAACAGAGTCTGCACTTACTGCCACAACGCGCTACGGCGTTTATTTTAGCGACTCTGCGGGATAACAGAGTTCGCTACTTTCGTCATCTTACTAGCAGCAGGCTTTGCTTGCACGGTGGACCCCGGGCTGCGAACGCACCTCTCCACTTTATATATTTGGTGCGTTCCGCAGACCCTAACACCTCATAATTTCAACAAAGCGGTCCCTAGACATTGTCGCTTTGCAAAACGGTATTCCCCAGTCATTACACCAAATACTGCTAATCGAGTGACGGTTCGTGCCAGATATTCCACGAGCATAGAATATCGCAATGAATGCATCTAGCTCCTCATCAGATAGAGTAAACTGTAAATTATTGTTCCTGCATGCTTCTGCAGATAAGAGCCTAGAGTAAACAAGCTATTTTGTTCAGCATTACACAGTAATACAAGCAGGTAAAACACAAGGAAAATGTGAAAAGTTGACATTAGTGTTGAGCGATACTGCTCGATATTTAAAAATATCGGATCGGAATGGTATCGCCGATATCACTAAATATCGTCGATATCCGATTCCGATACCGGAAGTCCAATGTAAGTCTATGGGAACAAAATATCGCAACTAAAAAAAACCTTTATTTCCTTGTAAACACTAAATATACACACATAGAATACATATATATATATATATATATATATATATATATATATATATATATATACATGTCATTGTGACATATATATATACATATATGTATAGTTTATACACTTCTACATAGTAAAATATCCTCTGATTCAATTGTCGGGTAAAGCCGGCTTCTGGGAAAAGACAGAAGCACCCGATATGAAATGACACTTGGTGTACATAGGGTTAACCATGTCTTTTCATGTCCTTTACTATCTGATTTGCACAAACAATTACATCAGTCTATGTGTGCAAAATTTCACACCTGTAGGGGTTAATTAAAGGTGTAAATTCGTTGTAAAAAAACGGACTTTTTTGCTACGAATTTACACCTTTAATTAACCCCTACAGGTGTGAAATTTTGCACACATAGACTGATGTAATTGTTTGTGCAAATCAGATAGCAAAGGACATGAAAAGACATGGTTAACCCTATGTACACCAAGTGTCATTTCATGTCGGGTTCTGCATTTTCACAAAAGCCTGCAATTGAATTAGCAGCTATTATACTATGTAGAAGTGTATGAACTATAAATATAAATATATATATATGTGTCACAAATTCAATGACATGTATATATATATATATTTATATATATATGAGGTGTAAAATTGTTTAAAAAAAATGCGTGGGCTCCCGCCCTATTTTCGCAACCAGACAGACAAAGCCAGCGAATGGGGGCAGATAATAATAGCCCAGAGAGGGACCATTATTTTTGGCCCCCCCTGGCTACTAACATCTGCCCCCAGACACCCCAGAAAAGACAAATCTATAATTAGATTCGCCCTTTCTGGCACTTTGCCCGTCTATTCCCATTGCCCTGTAGCGGTGGCGAATGGGTTAATATGGGGTTAAAGCCACATTGCAATTGAAAGGTGACCTTAAGCCAGGTTAATAATTGAGAGCTGTCAATTAGACAACTATCAATTATTAATCCTATTGCATGAAATAAAAATAAAACACACACACTTTAATTAAAAATCATTTTAATGAAATAAAGACACATGTTTTTGACCATCTTTTATTTGACTGCAAAAACCATTTCCTGTAATAAAAATAAAATAAAAAAGCAAAATTATTCTTACCTATCCCATGCACAGTCAGGTCCCACGGTGTAATCCTTCAGAAAGGGTTAATGTTTACTGCAGGGACCGCAGCTAATGCTGCAGCCTCACAGTAAACCCCCAAATGAATGAGTTCCTCTCCTGGCTGACAGGAGAGGAAGTGGAAAGCTTAATTGATTGCTTTCCACTTTCACTTCAGGTCAGCCAGGGACACAATCAGTGACGTCAGAGGGAACTGATTAACAAAAATAGGGGTTCCCTTCGAATAAAAAATGGCGTGGGGTCCCCCCTATTTTTGTTAACCAGCCAGATGAAGCAGACCGCTGAGGCCTGGATTTTCAGGCTGTTAAGGAGCCAAGATCCATGGACCTTGCCAGCCTGATAATACCAGGCCACAGCAGTCTGCATATCTTGGCTGATTAACAAAAATAGGGGATCCCCTCGAAAAAAATTGGCGTGGGGTCCCCCCTATTTTTGTTAACCAGCCAAGTAAAATGCAGACTGCTGCGGCCAGGTATTAAAAGACTGTCAAGGCCCATGGATTTTGGGCCTCAACAGCCTGATAATACCAGGCTACAGCAGCCCCACATTTGGCGCATCAAAAGATGTGCCAATTGTGGCACTTTACCCGGCTCTTCCCACTGCCCTGTAGCGGTGGCAAGTGGGGTAATAAGGGGTTAATGTCACCGTTGATTGCACGGTGACAATAAGCCCGGTTAATAATGGAGAGGTGTCAATAAGACACCGATCCATTATTAATCCCAAAGTTATTAAATGCATAAAAAAAAAGACAAAGCAAGAAAAAAGTATTTTAATGAAATAAAAGAGACAACACAGTTTTCATTTCTTTTATTGTACTCTCATTCCTGCGACGCCATCGATCTCCTGTAAAAAAAGAAAAAAAACAAACCAACAGTATACCACCTGTCCGACGCAGTCCATAGTAACGACTGTCCCACGACGATTCAGCTCTGCTACATCGCAATGACAGGCAGAGCCTGTCATCGCGACGCAGCACAGCTGATTACCTGCTTTCCCGGCGGTGACGTCATCGGACTGACTGCTTTACGGCCGGGATTACCCAGCAGTCACTGCAGTTATCGCGAGAAACTGCATGTGACCGCCGGGAAAGATGATGGCGGCCATGAAGCAGTCCAGGCCGTGACCGCCGGAGATCTTCTGCCAGGTAAGTGCCGCTGACTCCTGACAGACCCGACCGACGGACACTGACAGTGACAGACCCGACCGACGGACACTGACAGTGACAGTGACAATCCCGATTCCGGTATCCGATATGACGAAAATATCGGTACTCGGAATCGAAAGCCCGATACAGCTAATATCGGCCGATACCCGATATTTGCAGTATCGTATCGCTCAACACTAGTTGACATGTAAATTGAACTACATCTATATGAACATCAGGGTAAATAAGACAGAGTGAAAAAATTATGCACAAAACTTTATAGCAACATTTAGTGACAAAAGGACCTCAAAATATAGTAGGGAGTCAAAATGACTCCCTTCAGTAGTTCTTGGTAAATTTTGAAAAAAACGCGCACATTTTTCACCAAAATTATTTATTCTCACAAAATCTTTTTTCACATCATATTTGAGGAAAAGTCACCGAGTTTCAAGCCGGAATTCTGAAAAATGTAGTCACAGAAGAGAAATAAAAAACGAAAGGAGTCAAAATGACTCCATCAGTAGTTCTAGTGTTAACCCCTTCAGCTCTGATCTGTTATCCTCCCGTTACTCTGACCTTGGAAGGTTACCTGACTACGCTTTTTGCATCTTCCTTCTGTTTACTCCTCTGACTCACGGCTTAGCTGAGAGAAGTGACTAGCGTCACATTACGTCTGCCACTAGGTTTTTTTTTTTTGCCAGTATGAATCCTGTTCACATGCTATGTGACCAGGTTGCAAATTTGATGCAGATTATCTAGGATCTGGTGAAGAATTTCCAGAGTCTGGAGTCATCACAATATCAGTTGTAGGGTCAGATAAATAGCTTGACGAAGACCTCCCATAGCGCCTCACTGCCGGCAGTGGCTGTGACGTCAGTACCCTCTGATGTACGGTTTGTTTCTTCTGAACATGTCATATCCCTCCATGATACATTTTTGGGAGAGAAAGACCAGTTTAGGGCATTCAGGGAGAGCTGTAAGTTATTTTTTGCCCTGCGCCCCGGTCCTTAGGGGAGGAGTAAAGCGGGTGGGAATAATCATGTCCCTACTTTGATGGGGTCCTCAGACCAGGGCATTTTCTTTGTCCACACAAGCCTCAGAATGGTTTTCCGCTGATGCCTATATTGACAGTTTAGGTTTGATATATAATGAACCCGACTGAATCCAGTTTCGTGGAGGCTAAGATCATGAACCTGGCACAGGGTGGTCACACAGCTGAGGACTACTGTACTAAGTTCCGGCAGTGGTCCACCGAATTTCTATGGAACGATGCTGCTCTCCGATGCCTGTTCCAAAGAGACCTTTCCGAGACACTCAAGAATGCTCTAGTCCTCCATGACGCCCCTTGTTCTCTGATGCCATACGAATGGACTGCAGAATCTGTGAGAGACATGCTGAACAGCAGGCTGCATGTTATACTTCCCCGGAGCAGGTCCATTTACCCGAGGTTAGAGTTGCCAGTCTTCGTGTTGCGAGAGATCTTGGACTCTGTCTATACTGTGGTCTCTCTGGACATTTTGTTAAGAATTGCCCAACTTGTCATCAAGCCACCAAACCATCAGGAGAACATCTGAGTCTGGGTGATGACTGAGGAGGTCACCCAGACTCCCAGATACCTTTTTTTTCTCTGATAAAGTACTGATAAATACGATGATTTCCTTCGAGAACCAGATGTTATCAACATTGGCATTCATTGACTGTGGGTCTGCTGCTAACTTTATTGATTTGGGACTGTTTCTGAAGTTAGGGTTAGGGACAGTTAGTTTAGAAAGACCCATTCAAATCATTGCCCTTGACAAGACGTTAGCTCACAATTTGGTCAGGAGAGCAACCGTGAATTTCACTCTCCAAGTGGGAGCACTCCACTCTGAATCATCTCTTGTTTTGGGCTGAATAATTTACCTGCTGGATTGGTACTAGGGTTTCCATGGTTGCAGACTCACAATCCAGTTATTGATTGGTGTCTGGAGGAGATTGTCAAATGGAGTCCCAACTGTTCCAAGAAATGTCTAAAAAATGTACAAATATTCTCCGCTAGTCTGGAGGGTCTTCCAGGATACCTGAAGGACTTCGGAGTTTTGTTCTCAGAAAAAGGGGCGGAGATACAGCCTCCCCATCATCCCTATGATTGTGCTATTGACCTTATTCCTAGCGTCAAATTGCCAAAAGCGCGCCTCTACAATTTGTCTGGGCCTGAGGGGCCGCCATGAAACAATATGTTAACGAGAGTTTGCGGAAGGGTCATATCCATCCTTCCTCCTCCCCTGTAGCTGTTGGATATTAATTTGTTAAAAAGAAATATGGGGGTCTCCGTCCTTGCCTTGATTTC
Source organism: Oophaga sylvatica (assembly GCA_033576555.1). Lineage (NCBI taxonomy): Eukaryota > Metazoa > Chordata > Amphibia > Anura > Dendrobatidae > Oophaga > Oophaga sylvatica. The sequence continues at coordinate 188,439,460 of JARQOD010000006.1, read as the reverse complement.
TGAGAACTAAACAAAATCACGGTTAAAAATACCTACCCACTTCCACTCATCCCGACCTATATAATCAGCTTCTGGGGACCAGGGTGTTTTCTAAACTTGATCTTAGAGGGGCTTACAATTTGATGTGCATCCAGAAGGTTGATGAGTGAAAAATAGCGTTTTTAAAGTCTAAGGGTCTGTTTGAAAACCTTGTCATGCCTTTTGGATTATCTAATACACCTGCTGTGTTTCAAAATTTTATGAATGATATTTTCTCTCATTGCATTGGAAATTGGAAGATTTGTTGTAATATACGTCGATGACATTGTAATTTTATCGCCAGACTTGGACACTCACCAGGAACTTGTCCATGTGGTGTTACAGAGACTGAGGGAGAACTCTATGTTTGCTAAATTAGAGAAATGCGTTTTTTCTATTCGGGAAATCTCTTCCTTGGGGTTTATCTTGTCAGCAGAAGGGTTTAAGATGGACCCTGGAAAGGTGCCGGCCATAACTCATTGGCTTCAACCTCGTGATCTTAAGGCTTTCAAGCGTTTTCTTGGATTCGCCAACTATTATAGAAAATTTATCAAGGGTTTTTTTTTTACAAATTGCTAAACCACTTACTGACCTTACATGTAAGGGGGTGAATCTCAAGGTTTGGTCGCTGGGTGCTATCAGGGCTTTTGAAAGATGAAAGAGTGTTTTATGTTCTCACTAGTGATGAGCGAGTATACTCATTGCTGGAGTGTCCTCCGAGTATTTTGGCATGCTGGGAGATTTAGTTTTTGTCGAGAAAGCTGCATGATTTGTGGCTGATGATGGCCTGAATACATGTGGGAATTCCCTAACAAACATTCATTCCTCACATGTATTTAGGCTGTCCAGCAGCCATAAATCATGCAGCTGCGTTGACAGAAACTAAATCTCAGAGCACGCCAAAATACTCAGAGAATACCAGAGTGGGATCGGGAAAATCCGAGCAACGAGAATGCTCGCTGAACACTAGTCCACACCCATTCTGATCCAACCTTATCTCCAAGAACCGCTCATTGTGGAGGAGGAAGCTTCGGAGATGGGAGTGGGGGCAGTTTTATTGCAGGGGCCCAAAACTCTAGCTAACCTTTGTCCATGTGCTTTTATTTCTAAAAAAATTTCACCGGCAGAGAAAAATTATGATGTTGGGAATTGGGAATTACTTGCTGTCAAATTGGCCTTTGAGGAATGGAGACATTTTTTGGATTGGGCGATTCATCCAGTTACGGTGATACGGATCACAAGAGTTTAGCTTACATTGAATCAGCTAAAAGGTTAACGCCTAGACAGGCCAGATGGTCATTGTTTTTCTCTCGATTTAATTTTTCTATTACATTCAGGCCAGGGTTTAAGAATGTGAAAGCTGATGCTTTATCTCATAGTCTAGATTCCATTTCTCCTCCAGAACCTCCATCCTCCATTATTCCTCAGGGTATTGTGGTGTCTATGGTAACCTCGGAGCTGGAAGAGGAGATTTGTAAATCCCAATCATTGGCTCCTTCTACTTCCCCAGGGTCCAAATTATTTGTGCCCGTGTTCCTAAGATTGCGGGTGTTACAAGAATTTCATGATTCCGTTTTAAGTGGTCATCCTGGGGTTACTGCCACAAGGAAAGCCATCGCTAGACTTTTTTGGTGGCCATCCATGCACATGGATATTAAGGATTTTGTATCTACTTGTGAAGTTTGAGCATGCGCCAAAGTCAGTCATAGCCGGCCGGCTGGGGAATTGGCTACATTGCTTATTCCAGAAACACCATGGACTCATTTGTCCATGGATTTCATTACTGATTTGCCTCTGTCTGATGGAAAGACTGCTATTTGGGTGGTAGTTGATTGATTCAGCAAACAAGCTAATTTTGTTCCTTTGTCCAGATTACCTAATGCAGATACACTCTCCAGGTTGTTTGTTATGAGCTCGGTTGCAACAGCTTTATTATATAATGGATTGCAACCGAACGCGGGGTCCGTGATGCAGTTTATGTTCACTGCTGCCGAACACCCCTATAGTATGAGGGTCAAACTGACAACAGAAATCAACATTAGATCTCGCCTGTGTTACATCACACTAGGAGAGATGTAGAATTGACACCATCTCCGTTAACGTCACGGGAGATGTGCTCTCGACTGGCGTAGATGTAGCCCTGTTAATGGCACAGAAGCCACTTGGCAGATATTAGATTTGCACTATGTGCTGCAAGCTGGTATGGACATAGCCCTGTTGACTGCACAGAGACTACGTGCCAGCCGCTAGGAAGTGCATGCGACTAACGCCAGGCATACGTGCTACTAGCGTGATACCGGACTGAGTCACTCTGTTCAGCTTGGCAGGCGATGCCCAGGTTACGCTCCCCACAGTCTGCTCAGGGTGTATACCTATGCTGTATTCATAGCAAGACTGCGCTATGTTAGCCACAGGTTATGCGCCCCGCAGTATACTTAGGGTGTATAGCTACCTTATATTCGTAGCAGGACTGCACCACGTTAGCTACAGGTTATGCGCCCCGCAGTCTGCTCAGGGTGTATAGCTACCATATATTCATAGCAAGACTGTGCCACATTGGCTACCTGCCTGGCATAAGCTGAACCTGCCTGAAGGACCTGAGCTAATAAGCCGAGCGTACTCTGGAAAGGACTCGGAGAGCAAAGCTAGAGAGCACGTGGAGCCCAGATTCTGGTACATCCACACATGAGCACTGCCTATTTTAGTATGATCTGACCACGCCGCGCCGTGGACAGACAAGCTATTTAAGGGCTAAGCTCCGCTCCCAGTCATCTTATCAATCGCATCACAGATGACGTCATCCGTGTACGTCCACACATGAGCACTGCCTATTTTAGTATGATCTGACCACGCCGCGCCATGGACAGACAAGCTATTTAATGGCTAGGCTCCGCCCCCAGCCATCTCATCAATCGCATCACCGATGACATCATCCGTGACCAATCAGGCGATGCCAGGTCAGAGGATCAGCTGACACTAAGCACCAATCATGGCTCGCCATGTCACGGACATGCTCAGTGCAGGAATTTCTGGACTTAGGCTTGCAACAACCTTTTCTTGTTCCGTAACCTAGGTTTAACCCTTTCATGACCCAGCCTATTTTGACCTTAAAGACCTTGCCATTTTTTGCAATTCTGACCAGTGTCCCTTTTTGAGGTAATAACTCAGGAACGCTTCAACGGATCCTAGCAATTCTGAGGCTGTTTTTTCGTGACATATTGGGCTTCATAATAGTGGTAAATTTAGGTCGATAATTTTTGAGTTTATTTGTGAAATAAATGGAAATTTGGCGAAAATTTGGCGAAAATGTTGAAAATTTCGCAATTTTCAAATTTTTAATTTTTATTCTGTTAAACCAGAGAGTTATGTGACACAAAATAGTTAATAAATAACATTTCCCACATGTCTACTTTACATCAGCACAATTTTGGAAACAAATTTTTTTTTTTTAGTTAGGAAGTTATAAGGGTTAAAATTTACCAGCAATTTCTCATTTTTACAGCAAAATTTACAAAACCATTTTTTTTAGGGACCACCTCACATTTGAAGTCACTTTGAGGGGTCTATATGGCAGAAAATACCCAAAAGTGACAACATTATAAAAACTGCACCCCTCAAGCTACTCAAAACTACATTCAAGAAGATTATTAACCCTTCAGGTGCTTCACAGGAACTAAAGCAAAGTGGAAGGAAAAATGGACATTTTAATTTTTCCAACAAAATTTTCTTTTAGCATCAATTTTTTCATTTTTACATGGGCAATAGGATAAAATGGATCCTAAAATTTGCTGGGCAATTTCTCCTGAGTACGCAGATACCTCATATGTGGTCATAAACCACTGTTTGGGAGCACGGCAGGGCTCAGAAGGAAAGGAGCACCATTTTGACTTTTTCAATGGAAAATATGCTGGAATATTTAGCGGTTGCCATGTCGCATTTGGAGAGTCCCTGTGTGCCTAAACAATGGAGCTCCCCCACAAGTGATCCCATTTTGGAAACTAGACCCCCCAAGGAACTTATCTAGATGCATAGTGTGCACTTTGAACCCCCAGGTGCTTCACAAATTGATCCGTAAAAAAAAGAATTTTCTTTTTTTTCACAAAAATTTTCTTTTAGCCTCAGTTTTTTCATTTTCACATGGGCAACAGGATAAAATGGATCCTAAAATTTGTTGGGCAACTTATCCTAAGTCCACAGATACCTCATATGTGGTCATTAACCACTGTTTGGGCGCACGGCAGGGCTCAGAAGGGAAGGAGCGCCATTTGACTTTTTCAATGGAAAATATGCTTGAATATTTAGCGGTTGCCATGTCGCATTTGGAGAGTCCCTGTGTGCCTAAACATTGGAGCTCCTCCACAAGTGACCCCAGTTTGGAAACTATACCCCCAAAGGAACTTATCCAGATGCAAAGTGAGCACTTTGAACCCCAGGTGCTTCACAAATTGATCCGTAAAAAAAAGAAAGTACTTTTTTTTTACAAAAATTTTCTTTTAGCCTCAGTTTTTTCATTTTCACATGGGTAACAGGATAAAATGGATCCTAAAATTTGTTGGGCAATTTCTCCTGAGTACACAGATACCTCAAATGTGATCCTAAACCACTGTTTGGGTGCACGGCAGGGCCCAGAAGGGAAGGAGCGCCATTTGACTTTTGAATGGAAAATTAGCTCCAACCGTTAGCGGACACCATGACGCGTTTGGAGAGCCCCTGTGTGCCTAAACAGTGAAAAAAAACACATGTGACACCATTTTGGAAACTAGACCCCTTATGGAACTTATATAGATGTGTTGTGAGCACTCTGAACCCCCAAGTGTTTCACAGAAGTTTATAACGCAGAGCAGTGAAAATAAAAAAATCATTTTTTTCCTCAAAAATGTTTTTTAGCCCACTATTTTTTGTTTTCACAAGGGTAACAGGAGAAATTGGACCACAAAAGTTGTTGAGCAATTTGTCCTGATTACAACAATACCCCATATGTGGGGGGAACCACTGTTTTGGCGCATGGGAGAGCTCAGAAGGGAAGGAGCGCCATTTTGGAATGCAGACTTGATTAAATGTTCTGCGGGCGTCATGTTGCGTTTGCAGAGACCCTGATGTGCCTAAACAGCAGAAACCCCCCACACGTGACCCCATTTTGTAAACTAGACCCACCAAGGAGCTTATCTAGATGTGTAGTGAGCACTTTGAACCCCCAGTGCTTCACAGAAGTTTTTAAACGCAGAGCAGTGAAAATATAAAAATCATTTTTGTTTCTCAAAAATCATTTTTTAGCCCGCTATTTTTTATTTTCCCAAGGGTAACAGGATAAATTAGACCCCAAAAGTTGTTGTCCAGTTTTTCCTGAGTACGCTGGTGCCCCATATGTGGTGGGGAACCACTGTTTGGGCACACGTCAGGACTCGAAAGGGATGTAGTGACGCTTTGAAATGCTGACTTGATGGAATGGTCTGCGGGCATCTTGTTACGTTTGCAGAGCCCCTGATGTGCCTAAACAGTAGAAACCCCCCACAAGTGACCCCATTTTGTAAACTAGACCCCCAAGGAACTTATCCAGATGTGTGTTGAGCACCTTGAACCCCCAAGTGCTTCACAGAAGTTTATAATGCAGAGCTCAGAAGGGAAGCAGAGCCATTTGACTTTTTTAATGGAAAATTAGCTCAAATCGTTAGCGGACACCATGTCGTGTTTGGAGAGCCCCTGTGTGCCTAAACTTTGGAGCTCCCCCACAAATGACCCCATTTTGGAAACTAAAACCCCTAAGGAACTTATCTAAATGCACAGTGAGCACTTTGAACTCCCAGGTGCTTCACAGAAGTTTATAACGCAGAGCAGTGAAAATACAAAATCATTTTTTTTCTTAAAAAATTATTTTTTAGCCCTCTATTTTTTATTTTTACAATGGTTACAGGAGAAATTGGACCCCAAATGTTGTTGTCCAGTTTTTCCTGAGTACGCTGGTACCCCATATGTGGGGGAACCACTGTTTGGGCACACGTCAGGACTCGAAAGGGATGTAGTGACGCTTTGAAATGCTGACTTGATGGAATGGTCTGCGGGCATCTTGTTACGTTTGCAGAGCCCCTGATGTGCCTAAACAGTAGAAACCCCCCACAAGTGACCCCATTTTGTAAACTAGACCCCCCAAGGAACTTATCCAGATGTGTGTTGAGCACCTTGAACCCCCAAGTTCTTCACAGAAGTTTATAATGCAGAGCTGTGAAAATAAAAAATAATTTTTTTCCTCAAAAACTGCGCAGATTTCATATTTTTACAAGGGTAAAATGAGATATTGGACCCCAAAAGTTGATGTACAGTTTGTCCTGAGTACACTGGTACCCCAGTTGTGGGGGGAACCACTGTTCGGGCACACGTTGGGGCTCGGACGGGAAGTAGTGACGTTATGATATGCCGACTTTGATAGAATGGTCTGCCGGCGTCATGTTACGTTTGCAGAGCCCTTGATGTGCCTAAACAGTAGAAACTCCCAACAAGTGACCCCATTTTGGAAACTAGACCCCGCAAGGAACTTATCTAGATGTGTGGTAAGCACTTTGAACACCCAAGGACTACGCAGAAGTTTTTAACGCCTGGGCATGAAAATAAAAAAATCATATTTTTTCCACAAACATGATCATTTAGTCCCCAATTTTTTTTTCCCAAGGGTAACAGGAGAAATTAGAACCCAAAAGTTGTTGTTCAATTTGTCCTGAGTACGCTGATATCCCATATGTGGGAGAAAACTACTGCATGGGCACACATCGCGGCTCGGAAGGGAAGTAGTGACGTTTTGAAATGCCGACTTGATGGAATGGTCTGCGTGCATCATGTTACGTTTGCAGAGCCCCTGATGTGCCTAAACAGTAGAAACTTCCCACAAGTGACCCCATTTTGGAAACTAGACCCCGCAAGGAACTTATCTAGATGTGTGGTGAGCACTTTGAACCCCCAATGGCTACACAGAAGTTTATAACGCCCGTGCATGAAAATAAAAAATCATATTTTTTCCACAAACATGATCTTTTAGTCCCCAATTTTTTTATTTTCCTAAGGGTAACAGGAGAAATTAGACCACCAAAGTTGTTGTGCAATTTTTCCTGAGTACGCTTACACCCCATATGTGGGGGTAAGCTTCTGTTTGGGCACACGTCGGGGCTCGGAATGGAGGGAGCACTGTTTGACTTTTTGAACGCAAAATTTGCAGGAATCAATGGTGGCGCCATGTCACGTATGGAGACCCCATGATGTGCCTGAATAGTGGAAACCCCTCAATTCTAACTCCAACCCTAACCCCAACACACCCCTAACCCCAACCCTAACCCCTACACACCCCTAACCCTAATCCAAACCCTAACCATAACCCTAACCCTAACACACCCCTAACCCTAATCCCAACTCTAACCATAACCCTAACCACAAGCCTAACCCTAATCCCAACCCTAACCCCAAAACACCCCTAACACTTATCTTAACTCTAACCCTAACCACAAACCTTACCCTAATCCCAACTCTAACACTAATTCCAACCCTAACCCTAATTCTAACCTAACCCTAATTCTAACCCTAACCCTAGTTCTAACCCTAATGCTAACCCTAACGCTAACCCTAACCCTAAGGATAACCCTAATCCTAGTTCTAACCCTAACCCTAGTTCTAACCATAAACCTAAAGCTGGGTTCTTATTGCGTTTTACCAGCCCGTTCAACACATAGTGTTGACGGGCTGGTAACGGTATAGCATAACGCGATCACATTATGCTATATCCGCTAGCGCAGATGAATCAGCAGATGATTCATCTGTGCTAGCGGTGACGGAGCCCAGATGCTGCAGCTTGTGTCCGAGGCTCCGCCACTGAATGATGGCACGTAGCGAACGCATGCCGCTTTACGGCATGCGTCGCGATGCGCCCACAAATGGGGGTGAATGGCAGCGTTAACGGACAGTGTTACACCGCGTTATACCGCGTTATACCGTGGTGTAAAGCAGTCCGTCTAACGGACTGCCATAACGCAATATGAACCCAGCCTAACCCTAATGCTAACCCAAACCCTAGTCCTAACCCTAAGGCCCTGTGCACACGTTGTGGATTCACTTGCAGATTTTTCCGCGCAGATTTTACTAAATCCGCAGGTAAAATGACCTGCGTTTTACCTGTGGATTTAGCGCGGATATACTGCAGTTTTGCTGCGAATTTTGTGCGGATTTGCCCTGCGGTTTTACACCTATATTGGAATAGGTGTAAAACCGCTGCTGAATCCGCACAAAGAATTGACATGCCTCGGATTTAAAACCGCACCAAATCCACACTGAAATATCCGCAGCATGTGCACAGCGTTTTTTTTAATTTTTTTACATTGTACTGTACATGGTTTCCGGATCTGCTGCGTATCCGCAGCGCCAAATCCGCTGCGGATCCGCAGCAAAATCCACAACGTGTGCACAGGGTCTAATAGGAAAAAAAAAATGTTTTCTTTATTTTATTTGTCCCTACCTATGGGGGTGATAAAAGGGGCGTTTATTTACTTTTTTTTATTTTGATCACTGTGAGAGAGTATCACAGTGATCAAAATAAATTTATGTACCTGCCGGCCGGCGCACTGCGCATGCGCCCGCCATTTTGCAAGATGGTGGCGCCCATGAAGAATCCTGGACGGACGCCGGGATGGACCCAGGGACATCGGAGGACCGGAAGAGGTGAGTAGGGGGGGTCGGAAGGTGAGTGGGGGGATACGAGACCTGGGGGGATTGGAGGCCTGGGGGGACCGGAAAAAATAGGAGGGGAGCAGATAGTGATGCCGGCGACCGATCGCTGCCATCAATCGGTGTGGGGAGGTTGGATCTCTGTCTCCAGCCATGGCCGATGCTATTGCAGCATCGGCCATGGCTGAATTGTAATATTTCATCAAATTTCATTGGTGAAATATTACAGATTGCTCTGATTGGCTATTTCACTTTTAACAGCCAATCAGAGCGATCATAGCCAAGTGGGGTTTAAGCCAACCCCCCTGTGGTGAAGCACAAAGGGTCTTGTGCCTGCAGGTCGGGTGACCTTTCAGTGACCCCGGTCACCTGACCCACAGGAACGAGATACTTTCATGACACAGGATATGCGTCACAGGTCAGATTGGCACCGACTTTCATGACGCATATGCTGTGTCACAGGTAGGGAAGGGGTTAAGGCTACTATGAGCAAAGACCTGATTAACTATTTGTGCATCTTGGGTATTGGCTAGGTGTTGGTATCGACGACGAAACTGAGCAGCATCTGCCTTGGCCGGGTCTGGATGGGAGACCACAGACTTGTCAGGGACACCGCACTGCACTTGCTCACTGAGCCAGTGCGTGTGTCCTGAGTGAACAAACTATGCCCAAAGATACCTGTAGCAGAGCCGCAGCAGAGATGACGTGTGTTTCTCAGTAACAGGACCTTCCACATGTGACTGCTAGTGGGCGGAGCCGGCCACACGTCTCTCAGAGGCAGTAGCAGCAGATAGAGAATGCTTCAGACCAAAGGACCTGCGGGCACGTGACTGCTAGTGGGCGTGGCCTAAGTTCCAGAGCGCTATGAGGTGAAGGAAAACTCCTAGAAGGGTAACTACGGGACACAGTTACCAAGGGGCATATACCAAACGGATAATCAGAACGTAGCCAAGGGGTCATACACATAGAGGGTGATGAAGCACAAGAGGAGCAGGCAGAGCGGAGTCAGAACGTAGCCAAGGGTCATACACGTAGAGAGCGATGAAGTACAAGAGGAGCAGGCAGATCGGAGTCAGAACGTAGCCAAGGGTCATACACGTAGAGGGCAGCAGAGTACAAAAGGGACAGGCAAAACTCGAAACAGGGACACAGCCAAATCAGAACCAGACAGACAGAACGTAGCACAGGCACAAAGCACTGGCACAAGCACAACAGGGTCACACACACTCGGCCAAGAGTCAGAGTATAAGCGACAGAGGATGGCCCCACAATGAGGCTATAAAAAGCCTCCCAGAATCCCAGAGTGAGGCCATCCCGGTTAACCCTAAAACCAGCTAATCCCAGAAACTCAGCAGACCATGACAAGACTCCTCTGATCCAGGTTCAGATCCCGACGTCGCCTGATGCCTAACATTATCCCCCCCCACTTGACGCTCATATTCCTCAATAAGCAGGGGAGCATGAATATGGTCCACGGGCTCCCAAATGCGATCCTCAGAACCGCTATCCCTCCAGTGTACTAAACAAAATTTTTTTCCGTGCACCACCTTAGACCCCACAATCGCCTCTACCTCGAAATCCTCACCCCCGGTGTCAGAGACTTGCTGAGCTTCTGAGAATTTTGTCAGGCGAACGGGTTTCAGAAGTGACACATGGAATGTATCATGTATCCTCAAGTGCCGAGGCAATTGTAGACGATACACCACGGGATTTACTTGGGCCAGAACTTTAAAAGGACCAATAAACCGAGGGGCAAATTTAGCCGATTCCCCGCTACCTCTAATATTGCGAGCTGTGAGCCAGACCCCGTCGCCCGGAGAGAAAACGGGAGCTGGACGACGATTAGTGTCAGCCGACTGTCTCATCCAATTTTTGGAGGCCAATAAAGCTTCCTGCGTCTGATCCCAGACGTCCTGCGCCCACATAGCCCAATCTCTGACCCCAGGCTCCCCAGAGTTAACTGGCATAGGGACTGGCACACGTGGGTGCTGACCATTGTTCAACAGGAAAGGAGTCAGACCTGTGGAATCCACCATTGCATTATTTAGAGCAAATTCTGCCCAAGGAAGCAAAGTTGCCCAATTATTATGATTGGCAGACACGAAATAAAGCAAGTATGTCACAAGCGTCTGATTAGTGCGTTCCACCAGGCCGTTGGTCTCCGGGTGATAGGCGGTAGAGAGGTTGAGTTCAATACTACACAGATTACACAATTATCTCCAAAACCGAGAGGTGAACTGAGGATCTTGATCACAGACAATCCTATCAGGCATACCGTGAAGATGGAAGACGTGACGGAAAAACAGTGATGCCAGAACACGGGAAGAAGGAACCCTAGGAAGGGGTACCAGGTGAACCATCTTAGAAAAATGGTCAGAAACCACCCATATGGTCGTATTACCCCAGGACTTAGGTAACTCAACCACGAAATCCATCCCAATCAGCTCCCAAGGTCTATCCGCCACGGGTAATGGATGTAGAAGACCCGCCGGACTCTGATGAGAAGATTTATTTCTCGTGCAGGAGATGCATGCTTGGACGTATTCTTTAATGTCCTGGGATAACCGAGCCCACCAATACGAGCGTTGGAGGAACTCAGTGGTGCGTTTGATTCCAAAATGCCCTCCGACCTTAGAGGTATGAGCCCATGAGAGCACCTTATTATGTAGGTTCGGGGGAACAAACGTCTTCCCGGGTGGAACCTGATCTAGAGTCACTGGTGTCACCATTCGCATACTCTCAGGAGGAACGATAAGTCTGGGCTCGTCATCATCCTCCATCGTATCCATGGACCTAGATAGAGCATCCGCCCGAGGATTTTTCTCCCCTTTTAGAAAATTGATAGTAAAATTGAATTGGGCAAAAAAGAGGGACCAACGAGCCTGCCTCAGGTTGAGACGCTGCGCCATCTGCAGGTATGAGAAATTTTTATGGTCAGAATACACCACAAACGGATGTTTAGCTCCCTCAAAAAGATACCTCCATGCAACAAAAGGCAATTTTATTGTGAGTAACTCTTTATCCCCAATAGTATAATTCCTCTCCGCTGGAGAAAAGGTCTTGGAGAAGAAGAAACATGGTCTTCTCCGAACCTGCCCATTCTTTTGGGAAAGGACAAGCATCTGCCCCTACAGAGGATGCGTCGACCTCCAAATAGAATGGCTTATTGACATCTGGCCGATGTAGGATGGGAGCTTTTGAGAAATAAGACTTGATTGCCTGGAAAGCCACAGATGTCTCTTTAGACCAGTTTTTTGGGTTGGAACCTTTCTTGGTTAGCGCGGCCAAAGGAGCCACCAGTATAGAAAAATGTGATAATAATTGATGAACCCCATTAAGCGCTGCATCGCCTTCAGAGAATGGGGCTCCTGCTAATTCTGTATGGCTACCAATTTTTGGGGATCCATAGCCAAGCCCTTACTGGATACAATGTACCCCAAGAATGGTAAAGACTCCTGTTCGAACTGGCATTTCTCCAGCTTGCAATACTAAGAATTTGTGCGCAAACGCTCAAAAACTCTGCGCACATCCTCTCTGTGTGTGGAGAGGTCCGGGGAAAAGATCAGGATATCGTCACAATATACTACCATGGAGGAGAGCAGCAGATCTCGAAAGATATCATTGATGAAATCCTGAAAGATGGCGTGGGGCATTGCATAACCCGAAGGGCATGACGAGGTACTAGTAGTGGCCATCACGAGTATTAAAGGCCGTCTTCCACTCGTCGCCCTCACGGATTCGTATGAGGTTATAGGCCCCACTCAGGTCTAATTTAGTGAAAATTTTAGCCCCTCACAGTCTGTCGAACAATTCAGAGATCAGGAGCAGGGGATATTTGTTCTTGATGGTGATTGTGTTTAATCCCCTGTAATCAATACACGGACGTAGGTCACCTCCTTTCATCTGGACAAAGAAGAACCCTGCTCCAGCAGGAGAGATTGATTTCCTGATAAACCCCTGGGCCAGGTTCTCCTTAATGTAATCGGACATACAGTAGCCTGGGTCTCAGGGACAGACAGGGGATAAACCATACCGCGAGGAGGCTCTGATCTGGGGATCAGATCTATGGAGCAGTCATACGGTCGGTGGGCAGGCAAGGTCTCTGCTGTCTTTTTCGAGACCACATCGACATAGCTCCAATATTGCTCTGGAAGCGCCTCTAGACCGACCGGCAGGTCTAAGACCACCTTCCGAGTTGATGACACCATACACTGTGTAGTACATCTCCCACCCCATGAATAAACTGTCCCCGTGTTCCAGTTTATATGTTTGTTGTAAGAGCGTAACCACAGAAGGCCCAATAGCATCTCATCCAATCCTCGAGGAATGATAAGGAACGAGATATCCTCCCGGTGACCCTGAGGAAAAACGACATGGTGAGGGGAATAGACTGGTGGGTGATCTGAGTGTCTAACATGGAACCGTTGGCTACCCTGATGTATATGTCTGGACAATAATTCCATAGGAACGGCGTGCTTCTGGGCAAAAGTTGATGTAAAAAAATTGCCATCGGCCCCAGAATCCACCGCCATGGCAGCAGCCGTGATTGTTCCAAAAAGCAACGACACCTTATAGTCTAGTCTGGAGGAAGAAGTCTCTGAGTCTAACACACCTCCTCCGATTGTGGTTAGACACTCTTGTTCTCCCGCCCGCTTGGAACCCTTATTATTGGGGTACACCAAGAGATGCGTAGGACGGGAATGAGGGGACCATTTCTTGGTCAGAGAAATGTCCATTGGCTCTGGTTCCGTGTCTGGAACCACGGATTCAGAAGTCAATTTGGAAAATGATGGTGCCAACGGAAACTGAGGTTTAGAGACCTTCAGCTCCAACTTGCTTTCTGCATTACGTAAGTCAATGCGGTTGGCGAGGGTCATTAACTCTTCCAGGGAGGTTGAAATCTCCCTGGTGGCTAGAACATCTTTTACATGCCCAGCCATACCCTTCCAGAAAACCGGATATAAGCGACGGTTCAGACCAATCCAGTTCTGCCGCTAATGTCCTGAACTGGACGGCATAATTACTGGCGGTGGTCGAACCCTGCACTAATGTAAGCAGCTTAAGAGCTGTATCATGTGTGACCTGAGGACCGAGGAACACACTTTTTAGGGTTCTAAGAAAAAGACCCACATTGGCCACTACCGAGTCACTCCGCTCCCACAGAGGAGTAGCCCACTCCAAGGCCTTGCGGGTAAGTAGAAAGATAACAAAACCCACTTTAGCCCTTTCAGTGGGGAACCATGCCTCCATTATATCTAGCTGAATGGAGCATTGGTTAATGAATCCTCTGCAGGATTTACTGTCCCCAGAGCAAAATGCGGTAATGACACTTTAGCATCTACCGCAGCTTGCACAGCAGCAGAGCTTACGAGATTTGCTGCTTGTGCAGCCGCCTGAGTAGCTACTGCAGTGATATCAGGAACTGGAGCGGCCTGCTCCAGAGACCTAATTCTGGCCCCTAGTTGCTGAACGTAGCGCTGCAGCTGCTGGTCGTCAGCCATGATCAGCTAGACCCTGGCGGTCAGATACTGTTATGAGCTCGGTTGCAACAGCTTTATTATATAATGGATTGCAACCAAACCCGGGGTCCGCGATGCAGTTTATGTTCACTGCTGCCGAACACCCCTATAGTATGAGGGTCAAGCTGACAACGGAAATCGACATTAGATCTCGCCTGTGTTACATCACACTAGGAGAGATGTAGAATTGACACCATCTCAGTTAACATCACGGGAGATGTGCTATCGACTGGCGTAGATGTAGCCCTGTTAATGGCACAGAAGCCACTTGCCAGATATTAGATTTGCACTATGTGCTGCAATCTGGTATGGATGTAGCCCTGTTGACTGCACAGAGACTACGTGCCAGCCGCTAGGAAGTGCGTGCGACTAACGCCAGGCGTACGTGCTACTAGCCGGCGTGATACCAGACTGAGCAACTCCCTGTTCAGCTTGGCAGGCGATGCCCATGTTACGCGCCCCGCAGTCTGCTCAGGGTGTATAGCTACCCTATATTCGTAGCAAGACTGCGCTACGTCAGCTATAGGTTATGCGCCCCGCAGTCTACTTAGGGTGTATAGCTACCCTATATTCGTAGCAGGACTGCACCACGTTAGCTACAGGTTACGCGCCCCACAGTCTGCTCAGGGTGTATAGCTACCCTATATTCGCAGCAAGACTGCACCACATTGGCTACCTGCCTGGCATAAGCTGAACCTGCCTGAAGGACCTGAGCTAATAAGCCGAGCCTACTCTGGCAAGGTCCTGGAGAGCAAAGTTAGAGAGCACGTGGAGCCCAGATTCTGGTACGTCCACACATGAGCACTGCCTATTTTAGTATGATCTGACCACGCCGCGGACAGACAAGCTATTTAATGGCTAGGCTCCGCCCCAGCCATCTCATCAATCGCATCACCGATGACATCATCCGTGACCAATCAGGTGATGCCAGGTCAGGGGATCAGCTGACACTAAGCAAAAATCATGGCTCGCCATGTCACGGACATGCTCAGTGCAAGCATTTCTGGACTTAGGCTTGCAACAGCCTTTTCTTGTTCCGTAACCTAGGTTTAAGGCTACTACGAACAAAGACTCGAGTATCGATTTGTGCCTCTTGGGTATTGGCTAGGTGTTGGGATCGATGGCGAAGCTGAGCAGTATCTGCCTTGGCCAGGTCTTGATGGGAGACCACAGACTCCTCGCATCCAGGTTCAGATCTTGCCGTCGCCTGATGCCTATCATTGTTCATCTCTCATATTGTAAGATTGCATGGGATCCCTCTGAACATTGTGTCTGATAGGGGTGTCTAAATTTTGGAGAGCTTTTTACAATAAACTAGTGATTGACTTGTCATTTTCATCTGCTTATCACCCTGAAACCAATGGTCAAACTGAGAGGACAAATGAATCTTTGAAATAGATTTTAAGGTGCTTTGTGACAGCGCAACAGGATGACTGGTCTTCGTTTTTACTTCTCGCTGAGTTAGCTTTCAACAGTTGAGTAAATCAATCTACCGTAATCCCATCATTCTTCTGTAATTATGGTTTTCATCCCCATTTTGGCAAAATTTCTAGGATTAGTTCTAAATGCCCTGAGGTGGAGGTCGCCGTGCAGAGACTTGGGATTGTCTGGAGGGAGGTTCAAAGAATATTGGGACTGCTCAGATTCACCAAAAACGAAAGGCTGATAGAAGACGGTCGGTGGGTCCTGATTTTAAGATTGGGGATAAGTCTTGATTGTTGTCTAGGAACATTAAACTGAAAGTGCCATCGGCGAAGTTGGGTCCAAAGTTTATTGGTCCATATGAGATCCTAGAGGTGGTCAGTCCTGTGGCATTTAGGTTAAAGCTTCCTCCATCCTTTCAGATCCCTAATGTATTCCATAAAGAGTGTTCCTTTATTTTTTTTGAGCAGTGTATATTTTTGCAGCATATTAATGGATAGAAAAGATGGAAAATTTGGGTCTTGCAATAGGGCTTTTAATTTGTATCTTTTTGCAGAAAAATGTTCAGCCTAACTTTAATATAATTCATATGAAACTCATTTCGTTCAAGGTTTATGAGATCTGTAGGGTGGATATGCACACTTATTTAAAGTCTATCAGTCAATAAGTGAGGGATATTCCCATCTCCAAGATCCTATCCCAATATGCACCAGATGTAATCCTAATGATTAGTGTTGAGTGATACTGCTCGATATCTAAAAATATCGGATCGGAATGGTATCGCCGATATCACTAAATATCGTCGATATCCGATTCCGATACCGGAAGTCCCATGTAAGTCTATGGGAACAAAATATCGCAACTAAAAAAACACTTTCTTTCGTTGTAAACACAAAATATACACACATAGAATACATATATATATATACATGTCATTGTGACATATATATATACATATATTTATAGTTTATACACTTCTACATAGTAAAATAGCCTCTGATTCAATTGCCGGGTAAAGCCGTGACATACCCCATAGAAGTCGACGGGCTCGGTGCCGAGTACCCCCAAAACCTCTGGCTCTGTGCGACTCAACTTGGGCGTCACAAACAGGATTCTGTAGCTCGCTATAAGCGAGTCCTGTGTGCCTGAATTGAACTGGTTTTGTGCTTGAGAATTGCTAAAATCATCAGAGAATGTATTTGCCATTTTTCAGCCATATCTGCGTCACGACGAGGCACTGGTGAAGAAGAAGGGCGTGCTCTTCGTGGGTGTACACTCACTCAGTGGCGCGAAAACGATGGCCGACCACTCTAAATGGTACTGCAATGTAAGATTGTGCCCCACAGCTCTTGAGTTCCGCCTCCTCATCCTCCTCAGTGTGCGGAAACTAACACGAAGGTCCCGCCTCACTACAAAAGAGGGGCCCTCTCCAGATGCTAATGACACATGTGACTTGGCAGAGATGGCTAATGGACACGAGCAGAAGTGTGAAGGGATGGAGCAGTCAGAGCTCTCCCCCCACGGAAGCGACCCGATCGTCACGGAACCACCGTTGGGCACCCGGCCTGGAAACCCTCCTATGCTGCAAGGAGCGGAGGATACCCTAAGAGGCCTGGCCCGGCACCGGGAGGAGGTCGCCAGGATGGAAGCCAGCTGGCATGCCCTAAAACTAAACTTGAAGCGGCGCCAATCCCTCTTACCTGAAGTGTCTGTACCGGAAGGTGAGGCACCCGTTCTAGTAGAGGAGTCCGTGCGGGCATCCCAGCCCTTGCAATGTGATCCGGTTGACGTTGTCGCAGTGGAGGCACCCGTTCCTGCAAAAAACGCTGCACCGGCAGCACCCCAGATCCCGCTGTCTGCCCCCGTCGCTGAGACAGAAGAAGCGACACCCGTCCTCATGGAGGAGGCCGCGCAGGCACCAGAGGTCTACCTGTCTGTACCGGAGCCCCGACTGTCATCTGTTCCAGAGCCGGCTGCTTCCTCCGCAGGTGAGCGCCGCCAGGACTGTCGGGCGCCAGGAGAGCTGCCGCAAACCGGACATCGTAAGCTGCAGTTTGATGGTGGAGACATGGAGATGCTGGTGGAGGAGAATTACAAACCGGCGTCAGGAGGAAGAGTGGAGACGTCGGGAGAGAGAAGCCGAGCAACAAAGGGAGCAGCGCGAATCCCAGAAGCTTCGCCAACGTCACATCGAGAAGGACCGGGCAGATAAGGACCGGATGAGAAAAGATAAAAGTACGGTGAGGGAGCCGCGGCGTAAGGGTGCAGTACGGAGCTTTAAATTGAAAGCTGGTTGGGGCTTCATCCAGGAGCCTGGACTTTATTTAGAAGTGTTTGTGACCCGGCGGGACGTGGAGACTCACCTCCCAGAAGGACACCCGGGGAGGGACCTGTTGCCAGGAGACTTGGTAACTTACACCCGACACTGGGGTTACAATGGATGGTATGCCCTAAATGTCACCAGGTGCGACCCCTGGTCCCCAGAGTGTCAGGAACCTGTGAGACCCTCGGAGCCTTCAGCCTCCCACATCCAGGCCTCTGCACAAGTGCCCACCCACGCCGTATATCTCCCCAGCCTCCCTCAGTGGTCTCCTCAGCAGCCCCAGCTATGGACATGATAATGATAGCTGGCCCATACCCGGCGCCTGTTAGGCCCCCTGGGGTTCGTACAGTCCGGGACATAGGGTTCCAGACCCGGAGGGAGACGAAAGAGGTGGCCACACAGACACAGATAGCGGGTCACGACTTGACTGTACAGGCCACACGACGTCATCAGGTCCTGGTGGTCCTTGGTGTCTCGGATGTTTGGCAAGCATCAGAAGAGTACCAGGTGGTACCTGGAACACCCCTGCCAAAGAATTATAAATAACCCGGACAGGGTCCCTGTATGTAAATAGTTAAATTGTTGATGTACCCGGACGGGTGAATGTTCATAAAAAAGTTTTTTAATTTAATAAAAAAAACAACACAGTTTTCATTACTTTTATTACAGTCTCATCCTGCGACGCCATCGATCTCCTGTAAAAAAATGAAAAAAAAAACCAGCAGTATACCACCTGTCCGACGCAGTCCATAGTAACGAGTGTCCCACGACGATCCAGCTCTGCTACATCAGAATGACATCAGAGGCAGGCAGGCAGGCAGAGCCTGTCATCCCGGCGCAGCACAGCTGATTACCTGCTTCCCCGGCGGTGACGTCATCGGACTGGTTTACGGCCGGGATTACCCTGCAGTCACTGCAGTTATCGCGAAAAAACTGCATGTGACCGCCAGGGAGAAGATAATGGCGGCCATCAAGCAGTCCAGGACGTGACCGCCGGAGATCTTCTGCCAGGTAAGTGCCGCTGACTCCTGACAGACCCGACCGACGGACACTCACAGTGACAGTGACAAATCCGATTCCGGTATCCGATATGACGAAAATATCGGTACTCGGAATCGAAAGCCCGATACAGCTAATATCGGCCGATACCCGATATTTGCAGTATCGTATCGCTCAACACTACTAATGATATTAGCAAACACCTTCAATTAGAAATGTAGTAAAGTTTGTTTGATTCACTTTTTTGCTTTTCCCATGTGTAGGCAATGCAGTAGCTTATGTATCCATGAATACAATCACTCATATAGTGACTAGAGTTGAGCGATACTTTCCGATATCCTAAAGTATCGGAATCGGAATGGTATCGCCGATATCACTAAAATATCGGCGATACCCGATACCGATACCGGAAGTCCCATGTAAGTCTATGGGAACAAAATATCGAAATTAAAAAAAAACCCATTCTTGCCTTGTTGGTTAATTGTACATGAAGGAAAACAAGAAAGAGTAATGTAGAATGTATTGGGGAAGGTTGAGGAGACATTAAAGGCATAGATGTTTAACCCAATCAAATGGAATAGCATAAATATTTTTTTTTTTAAAGATGTTCGGATTGACGAAGAAATTGACAATGTTAACGTTTTTTATATTTTGGCAAATATGTATATTACACAACTTCCATGCTCTTCATCTTCACCTTTTTAACTTTTCACACACTTTCTCCTTCATAATCTTCTGCAGCATCATCTTTTTCATCAAATTATTCTTCATCTTCACCTTCTTTATCTTCTTCTTAAACTTCTTGCTATTCATCTTTGTTAACATTACTCATATTCTTCTTATTAAACTATTATTCTTATTCATATTCTGCTTCATCTTCTTCATCATATTCTTATTTGTGACAGAGAATCCTGTACTTGTAATCTGTCAAAGTATGAATTTTTCATCCTTCCGTTCTTGCTGTCACAAAAGATTTAAATTACAACAGTATTTGTCCGTGTTCAGTTTAGCCTGCAGCAGCAGGCATTTTCCAGGGGCACCACGAGGAGGAACGGACTCACCCCCATACACTGCTTAGTCTTCTTCTGCTTAGAATTTAGAGCATATATTTTGCTCTTCATTTTGGTCTTATACTTCATGTTCTTCTGCTTTTAGATCTTCTGCTTATTGTTCTTGTGTCTCTTGTTCCGTATCTTGTATTTGTAGCACAATCTTGTACCAGCTGATGTTACTGGGACACGGTTACTAAGCAGGAGGTACCTGTGCTCCAAAGCACTACCAAGGACCAGCAGACGTTGCTGGAACTCGGATACCGAGATGGAGGCACCTAGACCAAAGGCACTGCGGAGAACCAGTTGACGGTACTGGAACCCGGAGGGGCAGCAGAAGGAAAAGAGCCAATGGCACAACCGAGGACCAGCTGACGTTACTGGGACACGGTTACTAAGCAGGAGGTACCTGTGCTCCAAAGCACTACCAAGGACCAGCAGACGTTGCTGGAACTCGGATACCGAGATGGAGGCACCTAGGCCAAAGGCACTGCGGAGAACCAGTTGACGGTACTGGAACCCGGACGGGTAGCAGAAGGTACAAGAGCCAATGCAAGTAACGAGGACCAGCTGACTGTGCTGGAACCCGGAGGGGCAGCAGAAGTAAAAGAGCCAATGGCACAACCGAGGACCAGCTGACGTTACTGAACCCCAGTAACACAGGAGCAAGTGTTGACTGTGCTAACAGCACTTCCGAGCAACAACTGGCGGTGTTGGAGCCCAGGGTCAAGGAGGATGTTTAAATACTAGATCAAGTAATTTCCTTGTTACCTGTCAATTTTAAATGTCTATACTTCAAACAAGAGAAAGATAACCTTTACTACCATAAGATGATGATTTCATTTAAACTAATATCTAGATAAATAAAGAATTGACAAACATAAACACATACATTAACATGTTGAACAGCAATGCAAACCACAAAATAAATTAGTTAAGGAATCTGCTATACGGTTGTACATAAAAGCATACAAGTACATATCTGAATCCATTAATGATGGATAAGTAACAGTATGTACACCATTTTTATTGTATAGACAATGAATGTCTGACTTCAAAACATCATCAGCATTACAAGTTATCTGTGACATTACTAAAATGTTACATTTGCTGAATAATGTCACTAAACAGTTTATACAAAATTATACAATTTCCATCATGTAATACTCATAATATGTGGCAATAATCATGTTTATTAACAAACATAACCTTTAAAAAGTGCATAGTGCATAGTGAAAATTGCTATTTATGCCTGACTGTCGACTTGCAAGCATGACAACGGATAGATAAGGTATATATAGATGACACTGCATAGCCACAGATGGTGAATGGCGATGTAATACTGTACCTCAATAAAGTGTGCGTCACTACTACATAATTTTTTTTATATAGCTTTATAAACAGGGTACGTGGATGTATGCTTGCGCCTTTGTTTTGACGCACAGACTGCCTTCCTGCTGAGACGCGTTGGGTAGTGAACAGTTGTGTGCAGTGTTCACTGTAGTCTGAGGTTTTCCTTTTTGGAGTGCAGATCACGCTCCAGTTAGTTCTTCAACCACTGCTGGTTGTAGTCTGCTGAGCGTGTGTCACTGGCACATCCTTGAAATTTTTCTCTAATTGTTGCTGCTCCATTCTATTACAAATAAATAAAATCTATTAGTGTGACGCGCTTCCATCCGTATACAATACATTGGTTGCAAACTCTATAGAAGTACACAAAGGGCCTTTCACACCTACTGAACAGTTGTGTGCAGTGTTCACTGCAGTCTCTGCGGAATAACCACACTTAGGCCTTATAACTTTTCAGACTTTCTTTATCAATCTACCAAGATGAAGAAGGCAGGGAGTAAGGCACGTGGTCGTGGAGTTTCTTCAGGGAGAGGACGTGGGGATTCTGTGGCTGCTGCGGCCCCCAGTGACACAGCATCCACCAGTTTTCACCGGGCCGTGAGCGTTCCTTTATGCGCACTTTTGTAGGAGCTCGGAGTACCCCCCTGCTGCGGGAAGAACAAATTGAAGCCGTTGTTGTTTGGATCTCAGCCAATGCATCGACTTCAATTGCTTCCACCTCCTCTCAGGACCACAGCACTGTTGGGCAACCATCTGTCTCTTCACCGCCTGGCAAATTGCCCAGGCAGTCAGAGAGTTCTGTACAGGAGCCAGCTGAGTGTCTGCTTCTGTTCTCAGAATCTATTGGCTTGCAAACAGGGGCCCAGCCAAGCAGCATTCTGTAATGTGAAGAAGAGGGAGTATGCAGTGATGCGCAACAGCTGTGTCTCTCTGAATCTGAAGAGGCGGGTGAGACAGTGCCGATGGTCAGCACACCGCAGAACGCATCTGATGATGATGATGAGACCCAGGTGCCAGTTTCTGTTGAGCATGGTGCTGGCCAGACCACCCAACAGCAGGTGTTGGAAGAGGGTAGTGGAGATGATGAGGTCCAATACCCAACATGGCATGAAGAACAGGAAGGTGGTGGGAGCAGCTCAGAGGAATAATAATAATATTTATTTATATAGCGCCATCATATTCCGCAGCGCTTTACAGTTTAGCAGTTTCAGAACACAAGTCATAAGTAACAACGTTAACAATACAATAATTTAAGCTAAATAAGTCGCCCCTGCTCGTGACAGCTTACAATGTACAATGAGATGGGGGAGATACAAAGTATAGGTGTTTATATACAATGGTGCATTTACAATGATGTTCCAGCCATCTTAAGGGACTGAGGGATGGAGATAGTGAATGGGCTAGAGACACACACACACTTACACAGAATACATAGAATGACTTTGATTAGTGAATGTGATAGGCCGCTCTGAACAAATGTGTTTTGAGGGAGCGCCTGAAACCATGCAAATTGTGGATAGTCCTAATTTCTTGGGGTACAGCATTCCAGAGGATTGGCGTAGAGCAGGAGAAGTCTTGGAGTCGGGAGTGGGAGGTACGTATTAGTGCAGAGGTTAGTCGAAAGTCATTTGCAGAGCGCAGCAGTCGGTTAGGCCGATAGATAGAAATGAGGGAGGAGATGTAGGAGGGGTGCTGCACTGTGGAGAGCTTTGTGGGTGAGAACCAGTACTTTGGTTGAAAGCTGGGAGAGGCCTAGAGAAATGGTTAGTGATAGAAGGAAGATAGAGGAAGACATTGCCCCAACGGTACAAACAGGAGGGAGAGTTAGGCTGCAGACTCGGTTGCCTGTAGCCTCCAGTTTGGCACCTGTTCGGAGCAGTTGTCTTCCAAAAGTCAAAACGTGCGCTCCCAGGACTTGCACTGCGTGGTCCTTTTTTCACACACTTGCACATGATATTTGCTATGTGAAATGCAAGCTGTGTAATCAAAAATTAAAAATAGCTAAAAGTGTCAGTCACCTCAATACCACAAATATGTGGAAACATGTGCGGACAAAGCACGTAGTTGAGTTACAAAGACACACTGGAGATGTAGGCCAACCTACAGCAGCACCTACATCTTCAGGTTGTGTTGAAGCCTCTTCATCGAGCTCACACACAGCTGGTTATGCTTCCTCACAGGATCGCCATGGAAGAACCTCGGCCACTGTTGTCCAGAGACAAACTGTTATTCCACACACAGCAGCAAGTTCCCTGTCATCCTCACACTCCCAGGCCACAAAACAGCCAGCGGTAGCACAGGCATGGGATAAAAGACGGCCATACTCCGCAAACCATGCACGAGCACAGGCTCTGAATGCTGGCATTGCAAAACTCCTGTCCCTTGAAATGCTGTGATTCAGGCTGGTGGAGACAGACAGTTTCCGTAACTGAATATCATTGTCAATCCCACAATACAATGTGCCAAGCCGATTTCATTTCAGCAGGCAAGCCGTCCCTGGTCTGCAAAAGCATGTTGAGGGAAAAATTAAACATGCGCTACTAAAAGCCCTCAGTAGCAAGGTCCACCTGACCACCGATGCGTGGACCAGTACCCATTGTTATGATCTGCTACAACCAGTAAGGAAAGAAGGGAATTCTGTCCCTACAATACAACTAAGCTGAATCCCTACGATGTAACGGGGAACCTGATCCTGCGACCAGACCCGCTAAAGTCCTCATCTAGTGTGAACGAAGACCTATAGTTGCGAGGGAGTAATCCCTACAAGATCTAGGGACTGGGAGAAAAGGTGGACACCTCCTAACATAAATTGTAGCATGGATAATTAAACAGAAAAATAAATACTTTGTGATCCTAACATCAAGCAAAACTCACAGATTAAGGCACCTAAGCACCCGGCTAGCTTAACAGTAGATAATACAATGAAGTCAAGCAAAGCCAGAAGGGCGGAGCCAGACTAAATAGGGAAAAAAGGTCATGTGACCAGTAGAGTTGAGCGATACTTTCCGATATCCTAAAGTATCGGAATCGGAATGGTATCGCCGATATCACTAAAATATCGGCGATACCCGATATCGATACCGGAAGTCCCATGTAAGTCTATGGGAACAAAATATCGAAATTAAAAAAAACCCATTCTTGCCTTGTTGGTTAATTGTACATGAAGGAAAACAAGAAAGAGTAATGTAGAATGTATTGTGGAAGGTTGAGGAGACATTAAAGGCATAGATGTTTAACCCAATCAAATGGAATAGCATAAATATTTTTTTTTTTAAAGATGTTCGGATTGACGAAGAAATTGACAATGTTAACGTTTTTTATATTTTGGCAAATATGTATATTACACAACTTCCATGCTCTTCATCTTCACCTTTTTAACTTTTCACACACTTTCTCCTTCATAATCTTCTGCAGCATCATCTTTTTCATCAAATTATTCTTCATCTTCACCTTCTTTATCTTCTTCTTAAACTTCTTGCTATTCATCTTTGTTAACATTACTCATATTCTTCTTATTAAACTATTATTCTTATTCATATTCTGCTTCATCTTCTTCATCATATTCTTATTTGTGACAGAGAATCCTGTACTTGTAATCTGTCAAAGTATGAATTTTTCATCCTTCCGTTCTTGCTGTCACAAAAGATTTAAATTACAACAGTATTTGTCCGTGTTCAGTTTAGCCTGCAGCAGCAGGCATTTTCCAGGGGCACCACGAGGAGGAACGGACTCACCCCCATACACTGCTTAGTCTTCTTCTGCTTAGAATTTAGAGCATATATTTTGCTCTTCATTTTGGTCTTATACTTCATGTTCTTCTGCTTTTAGATCTTCTGCTTATTGTTCTTGTGTCTCTTGTTCCGTATCTTGTATTTGTAGCACAATCTTGTACCAGCTGATGTTACTGGGACACGGTTACTAAGCAGGAGGTACCTGTGCTCCAAAGCACTACCAAGGACCAGCAGACGTTGCTGGAACTCGGATACCAAGATGGAGGCACCTAGGCCAAAGGCACTGCGGAGAACCAGCTGACGGTACTGGAACCCGGAGGGGCAGCAGAAGGAAAAGAGCCAATGGCACAACCGAGGACCAGCTGACGTTACTGAACCCGGAGGGGCAGCAGAAGGAAAAGAGCCAATGGCACAACCGAGGACCAGCTGACGTTACTGGGACACGGTTACTAAGCAGGAGGTACCTGTGCTCCAAAGCACTACCAAGGACCAGCAGACGTTGCTGGAACTCGGATACCAAGATGGAGGCACCTAGGCCAAAGGCACTGCGGAGAACCAGCTGACGGTACTGGAACCCGGAGGGGCAGCAGAAGGAAAAGAGCCAATGGCACAACCGAGGACCAGCTGACGTTACTGAACCCCAGTAACACAGGAGCAAGTGTTGACTGTGCTAACAGCACTTCCGAGCAACAACTGGCGGTGTTGGAGCCCAGGGTCAAGGAGGATGTTTAAATACTAGATAAAGTAATTTCCTTGTTACCTGTCAATTTTAAATGTCTATACTTCAAACAAGAGAAAGATAACCTTTACTACCATAAGATGATGATTTCATTTAAACTAATATCTAGATAAATAAAGAATTGACAAACATAAACACATACATTAACATGTTGAACAGCAATGCAAACCACAAAATAAATTAGTTAAGGAATCTGCTATACGGTTGTACATAAAAGCATACAAGTACATATCTGAATCCATTAATGATGGATAAGTAACAGTATGTACACCATTTTTATTGTATAGACAATGAATGTCTGACTTCAAAACATCATCAGCATTACAAGTTATCTGTGACATTACTAAAATGTTACATTTGCTGAATAATGTCACTAAACAGTTTATAGAAAATTATACAATTTCCATCATGTAATACTCATAATATGTGGCAATAATCATGTTTATTAACAAACATAACCTTTAAAAAGTGCATAGTGCATAGTGAAAATTGCTATTTATGCCTGACTGTCGACTTGCAAGCATGACAACGGATAGATAAGGTATATATAGATGAGACTGCATAGCCACAGATGGTGAATGGCGATGTAATACTGTACCTCAATAAAGTGTGCGTCACTACTACATAATTTTTTTTATATAGCTTTATAAACAGGGTACGTGGATGTATGCTTGCGCCTTTGTTTTGACGCACAGACTGCCTTCCTGCTGAGACGCGTTGGGTAGTGAACAGTTGTGTGCAGTGTTCACTGTAGTCTGAGGTTTTCCTTTTTGGAGTGCAGATCACGCTCCAGTTAGTTCTTCAACCACTGCTGGTTGTAGTCTGCTGAGCGTGTGTCACTGGCACATCCTTGAAATTTTTCTCTAATTGTTGCTGCTCCACTCTATTACAAATAAATAAAATCTATTAGTGTGACGCGCTTCCATCCGTATACAATACATTGGTTGCAAACACTATAGAAGTACACAAAGGGGCCTTTCACACCTACTGAACAGTTGTGTGCAGTGTTCACTGCAGTCTCTGCGGAATAACCACACTTAGGCCTTATAACTTTTCAGACTTTCTTTATCAATCTACCAAGATGAAGAAGGCAGGGAGTAAGGCACGTGGTCGTGGAGTTTCTTCAGGGAGAGGACGTGGGGATTCTGTGGCTGCTGCGGCCCCCAGTGACACAGCATCCACAGTTTT
>JARQOD010000006.1:188307920-188412322 GCA_033576555.1 Oophaga sylvatica | reverse complement strand
AACACGATTTGAGCCTGAAACCACGCCTTTGACCAGAGGTAGCCTCAATGACATGACAGCGGGGTCACAAAAGCTGCACTCTCAGGCACAAGCATCATGCCACAGCTCAGCCATGCAATCCAATGAAGAAAGTTGGCCAAATGGATTATAAAAGGGACAGTGGGGAATATGGTGTTTTTATTAATTTAATTTTACAGAAAAAAATGTATAAAGGAGAGAAAAGAATGTTCATTTTGTATAAAGAAGTTTTCTGTGTGTTTATTTCAATTAAAGGAGATTTGTTCTGTGTGTGGGGTTTTTAACTAAACTTACTGGGTTAGAAAGGGGTAGTGATGGCAAACCCGTGGATTTCTGGTCCAGCGAGTTCTGACAAACATCTAAAAATAATATAGTTTGGGTACTCTAACGATACCCGAAACAGAACTGGATCTGGAACCCGACCCCACCAGATGAATGGGGGGCCCAAACCTTTGTTGTCTGCCATGCTGTCTTCTGCATAACAGCACATCAAGCACATTTTTTCTGATCGGCAGTAATATTATTACAACGGGTCAGAGAACTGCAGTTTCAAACATTCGGGATGTGACTGTGAGCCAGCACTGTGACCAGAGGAAAAAATTTACCGGGCAGTCAGAGGTGTCAGCTGATGAGAGACAACTACTCCCCTCCGCCTATGTTTGCTGTCTCTGATAACACAAGAGCAAGTGCTGCGTTAGGAGTATTCATCAGCCAGTGCCTGTGCTATAAATAAATAAATAAAAAAATTATGTGGGTCCATCTATTTTTGATAATCATGTAGGCAAAACTGACAGTTGCTGGCTCAACCCTCAGCTTAGAAAAAAGAATGGCACCCCTTAGACAAAAAGGAGATGAACGGATAGGTTCCAACCCTTACAATATAAAATAGTGGAATCTGGAATTCTCAAAAAAGGGCTAATTTTTTATTGCAATCAAGAAATAGTGTAATCAATATAATAACATTTTGACCTAGATGACCTCATCAATATACACTAACAACATATAATTTCAAACTGTATAAAAATTAATTCTGGCGATTAAAATTTAAAAGCAGTCCCCTGTTCTTGGGAAAACCCGAATGCCTGGTGCAGTATCACGGTGGACGTCCTTCACAATTGTTGTCTGCCTACAACCCTCAGCTGCAGCTTATCATGACTAGTTATCAAGAATAGTGGGGGTTTCCACAAATTTTTTTTTTTTAAAAGCTAAAACATGCAGCTGGGGCTGGTATTCTCAGGCTGGAAAGGGGACATGGATATTGCCCCCTCCCAGCCTTAAAATAGCAACCTGCAGCTGCCCCAGAAAATGAGTATGTATTGCTGGAACTTTGCTCTGCTTCTCCCATTGGCGGTGGCAAGTGGGGTAATATTTGCAGGTTGATGTCACCTTTGTATTGTCATGTGACATTAAGCCCAGGGGTTAGTATTGGATAGGCGGCTATTAGACACCTATCTGTTACTACCTCCACAGTCATATTGTAAATAAAAAAGAACCAAAGTAAAGTCCTTTATTTAAAACAAAAATCCACACCATTTTACAACTTTATTTAAAATAAAGTTATACTCACCTTATGCCCATTTTATTGAAGCCCTTGTCACCTGTAAAATAACAGAAAATAATAAGTAACCTCACAAAATTTTTAACAATTATTTATTTAAATAGTAAAAAAAAAAAGGCTTGGGGACTCCAATTTCCTTGATAACTATCCATGATAAAGCTGACAACTGAGGGTTTGAGCCCGTGCTGTCAATTTTCCCTGCGCTGGTTATCAAAAATAGAGCAGACACCAGACACATTTTTTTATTTTATTTCTGTATAGCGCAGGCACCGGCTGATGATTGCTCCCAATCAGCAACACCTGCTCTCGCTGTTATAAATGACAACAGGCGTAGGCTGATGGGAGTAGTACCCTCATCAGTCGACACCTCTGTGACCTTTTGTAATATTTTTACCAGCAGTCGCAGCTGCTGGCTTATGCTGTCATCTGACACTCTACATAAAAGCTTACACTCTACAGAGAGAGAGAGAGAAGACCCTGAGGACCTTAAAAGCTCCAAATACTGAAGAGAAAATTAACTTACCCAGTGACTGTGGATATGAAAAACAACTCTGCCAAACTGTGTTCCGCTGGAAACTGATGATCTCAGATGACCAAGGTACTGATCACCACTTTATAAGTCATGATAACTAGTGTTGAGCATTCCGATACTGCAATATCGGGTATCGGCCGATATTCGCGGTATCGGAGTTCCGATACTTTTAGGATATCGAATACCGAAATCGGAAGTTCTCATAATGCAATGAGCCAGTTTAATTTTATTCAGCCAATGAGGAATCCTAAGAAGTGTAGGCACATCCTGTTATGCATGTTAGGCTGCGGGTATGTTAACTAATGGCATGGCTGTGATTGGCTGCTGAAATGATGTCATGATGCACTATAAAAGCCGCCGCCATTTTGGGTTCACTCTGCTGTGAATTTACTTAGGGACAGGATGCTGCTGTTCTGACTCTGAGTGACAGTTTGAGCTAGCGATTTGCTTTATTGTGCTTTACCCAGGCTACTTTAGCAACCGCTGTGTGAGAAGCTTTCTTTTGCCTTGCAGAGCTGTTCACGGTTGTCTGCGAGGTCTCTGTGTGTGAGTGCAGCTCACGCTGTAGTGTGTTCTGCAGCCACCTTCGTTTGTAGTACGCTCAGCGTGCGTCAGACTCACTGCCTCATACATTGTCCTTTTTGCATTAGTGCACTGCTGCTCATTTTTCCACATTTCTCCTATCAGTGTGGTTCCATCTGTTTCCAGCTAGATAGTTTGAAAACACTATATAGGAGTAGATAGAGGAGCTTTTCTGCAGTCTTGCAGCACTGTTCACGGCTGTCTTCGAGGTCTCTGTGTGTGCGTGCAGCTCACGCTGTAGTGTGTTCTGCACACACCTCCGTTTGTAGTACGCTCAGCATGCGTCACTCACTGCCTCACATTGTCCTTTTTTCCATTCATGCTGCTCATTTTTACAAATTTCTCCTATTAGTGTGGTTCCATCCGTATCCAGCTAGATAGTTTGAAAACACTATATAGGAGTAGATACAGGAGCTTTTCTGCAGTCTTGCAGCGCTGTTCACGGCTGTCTGCAAGGTCTCTGTTTGTGACTGCAGCTCACGCTGTAGTGTGTTCTGCAGCCACCTCCATTTGGAGTACGCTCAGTGTGCGTCACTGCCTCACATTGTCCTTTTTTGCATTTGTGCTGCTCATTTTTCCAAATTTCTCATATTAGTGTGGTTCCATCCATATCCAGCTAGATAGTTTGAAAAACACTATATAGGAGTAGATAGATTAGCTTTTCTGCAGCCTTGCAGCGCTGTTCACGGCTGTCTGCGAGGTCTCTGTGTGTGACTGCAGCTCATGCTGTAGTGTGTTCTGCAGCCACCTCCGTTTGTAGTACGCTCAGCGTACGTCTCTGCCTCACATTGTCCTTTTTTGCATTTGTGGAGCCCCTGAGGGTTCAGTCTCCACAGAGGTGTTGCACCCCACTCCCAGGCAAGGAGGAAACACCCCTTAGACTCCAACACTTGCATCCAACACACCATGTCAGCTGAGCATACGGACGTACCCTACGGGAGAATGGTCT
Source organism: Oophaga sylvatica (assembly GCA_033576555.1). Taxonomy (NCBI): domain Eukaryota; kingdom Metazoa; phylum Chordata; class Amphibia; order Anura; family Dendrobatidae; genus Oophaga; species Oophaga sylvatica. The sequence continues at coordinate 188,408,683 of JARQOD010000006.1, read as the reverse complement.
GACTCAGACTGGTTAGTACAGGGTGTATGGGTGGGTGGAGCTTAGGCAGTACGAAGAGGAGAAGAGAAGCTTAGCGGGCAGAACACTCTTAGGAGTCTCTCTGAGGAGAGCAAGCCTTGAGGTGCAGAGCAAGCCTTGAGGAGCTTCTGGAGCATATAACAAAGGGTCCAAGAGCACGGACAGTGATTATTCCATCCGTAGCCCTATCTAAGATAGGAAGAACCAAGCCATCAGGGTACGGCCCCTAGATTAGTGGGAAAGCTTCAGGCTCTGCTAGTGAGTCGACGGCGGTGATCACTTTATGGGTCATTGTTACCACCACCAGCAGCATCCCCTGGAAGGAAGCTATATAGGGCCAAGGACGTACAGAACTAATCTGTTTCCCGACAGGACAGCAACTTCTAGTCTGAAGGACTGCATGGTGAGGTGCTAGGAAGAAAGGAGTGAAAACCACAGAGAGAGAAAAGGCCAGGAAAGGAGCACACTGAAAGGGAGTCTTGAGAAGGTGCGACCAATCTACCTGGGTGTAGCTGGACCCCTCGCCCGGATGTCACAGTGCCAGGCGGGCATCTGTCTTGTGTCCAAAGACTGTGAGTAAAACCCTGAAACTGCATTCGGACTGTCTCCCTGATTATTCCAGCGTCGCACATATCTCTCTGCTACATCCCTCAGCACCATCACCCTAATACCACAACATCTACCTGCCCTGGAAGGACACAGCCTCACCTGAAGGAGGTTTATCAACAAGCTGCACAACACCATCCCTTTCAGAGGACCTGCACAGCAGCGCTGGTCACCCTGACCAGACACTACAGGTGACGTCACAAATCACTATACAAACTGTAGGGATCCGCTCTGGTAGGCAGAGGCCGGGCACGCAGTAATGAGGCAATTCACAGGCATTAAATCAAAAATAAATTGTTTACTGTCCTCTTGACACCAGGTAACAAAACATTATTACTCAAATCACATTTTTTCATTAGATTAACATAGTCTTCATTACCCCAGTCATCATCAACACGGACCCTGTCCGTTACCTGCTGGTGTCTCAGGTTCTCAGACACCTCAGAGGCATCTTACATTAAGCACAGTCCTTAGATTCCATTCTGATCCTGATCAGTCTCACCACGGTTTTCAGGACCGTCCACTCCACTGGCTCAAGCATGCCAGCTTTCAGTCTTTAGTCTGTGCGACATCCCGCCTGGATGTCAGGGAGCTCTGTCCAGCCTGACAGACTCCCGAGACCCTCACAGTCTCAGCACAGACTCTCCAAGACAGACTTCATCTGTCTCCAACTCAATCTCTCACCATGTGCCCAGCACTGCCTTTCATACATGTAGCCACTCCCCCAGCTAATGCATGAAGCACATGGTCTGGTCACCTGTTCATGACCTCATCACAGGTCCTTCACAATAACTACAATCACCAGATTGCAACATTCATTCTCCCACCACCAGGGGGCGGTGTATGTGTGGTTAGCATGTCCCACCCAGCTCACAAGCTAACCCTGTAGGTTCACCCTTAACAATACTCAGAACTCTTATGGGACTACAAGTCCCAGAACAACATTACTGACCTACAGCACAGAGGAGCTCTGCGACACATACCTTCCATTTATCACCATACCAGGGACTGGTTTTCCATCCGTCTCATGCCTACATGCATAATTAGAGCAACATATACAGCGCCCCCTAGCTGCCACATTAGTCACTACACCACAGAACATTATCCCCTGTAAATATAAATCCCCTTTTTGGTGAGCGCCCAGGGCCACGGACCGAGTCGTGGCCGCTATGACATCCCCCATAGAAGTCGATAGGCTCGGTTCTGAGTACAACACGGTCCTGGCGGGCGACTCACATTCGTGCTGCTCATTTTTCCAAATTTCTCCTATTAGTGTGGTTCCATCCGTATCCAGCGAGATAGTTTGAAAACACTATATAGGGGTATATAGAGGAGCTTTTCTGCAGCCTTGCAGCGCTGTTCACGACTGTCTGCAAGGTCTCTGTGTGTGACTGCAGCTCACGCTGTAGTGTGTTCTGCAGCCACCTCCGTTTGTAGTATGCTCAGCGTGCGTCACTGCCTCACATTGTCCTTTTTTGCATTCGTGCTGCTCATTTTTCCAGATTTCTCATATTAGTGTGGTTCCATCCGTATCCAGCTAGAATATTTGCAAACACATTATAGGAGTAGATAGAGGAGCCCTTCTGCTGGCTTGTGCCCTTCAGCCCCAGCCAGATTAGTATTAGCCTATTTTTTGGAGCCTCATCTATTGCATTGGAGGTTAGCTTCCTGCATTGTAATAGCTACAAAAAGTTTGTAAAATTGTGATACTATCGGTTTTACAGTCATGGCCAAAAGTTTTGAGAATGACACAAATATTAATTTTTACAAAGTCTACTGCTTCACTTTTTCTAATGGCAATTTGCATATACTCCAGAATGTTATAAAGAGTGATCAGCTTAACAGCAATAACTTGCAAATACAATATTTGGCTAGAAAATGAATTTTATCCCCCAGAACACATTTCAACATCATTGCAGCCTTGCCTTAAAAGGACCAGCTAACCTCTTTTCAGTGATTGGTCCATTAACACAGGTGTGGGTGTTGATGAGGACATGGCTGGAGATCAATCTATCATGATTAAGTAAGAATGACACCACTGGACACTTTAAAAGGAGGCTGGTGCTTGGCATCATTGTTTCTCTTCTGTTAACCATGGTTATCTCTAAAGAAACACGTGCAGTTATCATTGCAGTTAGGCACATTGAAGTTAGGCACAAAAATGGCCTAACAGGGAAGAGTATCGCAGCTAGAAAGATTGCACCTCAGTGAACAATCTATCACATCATCAAGAACTTCAAGGAGAGAGGTTCCATTGTTGCAAAAAGGCTTCAGGGCGCCCAAGAAAGACCAGCAAGCGCCAGGACCGTCTCTTAAAAGTGTTTCAGCTGCGGGATCGGGCTACCAGCAGTGCAGAGCTTGCTCAGGAATGGAAGCAGGCAGGTGTGAGTGCATCTGCACGCACTGTGAGGTGGAGACTCTTGGAGCAAGGCCTGGTCTCAAGGAGGGCAGCAAAGAAGCCACTTCTCTCCAGAAAAAACATCATGGACAGACTGATATTCTGCAAAAGGTACAGGCAGTGGACTACTGAGGACTGGGGTAAAGTTATTTTCTCTGATGAATCCCCTTTTCGATTGTTTGGGACATCAGGAAAACGCCTCATTCGGAGAAGACAAGGTGAGCGCTACCACCAGTCTTGTCTCATGCCAATTGTTAAGCATCCTGAAACCATTCATGTGTGGGGTTGCTTCTCAGCCAAGGGAATCGGCTCTCTCACAGTCTTGCCTAAAAACACAGCCATGAATAAAGAATGGTACCAGAATGTCTTCCAACAGCAACTTCTCCCAACCCTCCAAGAGCAGTTTGGCGATCAACAATGCCTTTTCCAGCATGATGGAGCACCTTGCCATAAAGCAAAGGAGATAACTAAATGGCTCAGGGAACAAAACATAGAGATTTTGGGTCCATGGCCTGGAAACTCCCCAGATCTTAATCCCATTGAGAACTTGTGGTCAATCATCAAGAGACGGGTGGACAAACAAAAACCTAAAAATTCTGACAAAATTAAAGCATTGATTGTGCAAGAATGGACTGCTATCAGTCAGGATTTGGTCCAGAAGTTGATTGAGAGCATGCCAGGGAGAATTGCAGAGGTCCTGAAGAAGAAGAAGGGTCAACACTGCAAATATTGACTTTCTGCATTAACTCATTCTGTCAATATAAGCTTTTGTTACTCATATGTTTGCAATTATTATATTTCTGTCTGTGATAAAAACATCTGTCAAACACACATAAAAACCAGAGGGCAGCAGATCATGTGAAAATATAATATTTGTGTCATTCTCAAAACTTTTGGCCATGACTGTACATCTTTGGCCACATCCAGTGTCTTTTTGTGAAAAAAAAAGTTAATAAAGTTGAATCACCAAACACTCCACTTTACAGTTGTGTTGGCCACATTAGCTCATATTAAAAGTGTAGTCCACACGTTATAAAATTAGTGTTTCTTATACCTGTTAGCAGCTGTTCAGGAATAAGCACACTAAGCCCTTAGTACTTTTTTGACTATCTTTATCACTAGTCTAGCAAGATGAAGAAGGCAATGAGTAAGGCACGTGGTTATGGGGGTGGAGTTTCTGCAGGGAGAGGACATGGGGATTCTGTGCCTGTTGCGGGCACCAGTGACTCAGCATCCCCCAGTTTTACCAGGGAACAGTCCTTTATGCACACCTTTGTAGGAGCTCGCCGTACCCTACTGCTGCGTGACGACCAAATTGAAGCCATTGTCGGATGGATGGCAGCTAACGCATCGACTTCAATTAGTTCCAGATCCTCTCAGGTCTAGAGTACTGAAGAGCACCCATCTGTCTCTTCATCACCACCTGCCAAATTGCCCAGGCAGTCAGAGAGCCCTAGACAGGAGAAATTTCTATTTCAGTTCTCTGAATCTGTTGACTTGGAAAGAGGGGCCAGCCAAACAGCTTTCTAGAATTGGAAGAAGAGGTAGTATGCAGTGATGCGCAACAGCTTTGTCTCTGAATCTGAAGAGGTGGGTGGGCCAAAGCCTATGGTCAGCATACCTCAGTACGCATCTGATGATGAGACTCAGGAGCCACTTTCTGGTGCATACAGTGCTGTCGAGACTACCCAGGAGAAGCAGGCGTTTGAAGAGGGTAGTGTAGATAATGCGGTCTATGACCCATCATGGCGTGAGGTACAGGAAGGTGGTGGAGCAGCTCTGAGGAAGAGATTCCTCGAACGGCCAAAAAAGGAGGGAGAGGGAGGGGGCAGACTCGGTTGCCTGTAGCCTCCACTTCGGCACCCATTAGAAGCATGCCTCTTCAAAAATACCAAACGGGTGCTCCCAAGACTTGCAGTGCCTGGTCCTTTTTTGACACAGTTGCCAATGACATTTGCTTTGTCAAATGCAAGCTGTGTAATCAAAAAGTGAAAAGAGGGAAAGGGGTCAGCAACCTCAATACCACAAATATGTGGAAACATGTGCGGACCAAGCACGTGGTGGAGTTACAAAGACACACTGAAGACATAGGCCAATCTACAGCGCCACCTACCACCTCTTCAGCTCATGTTGTAGCCTCTTCCTGCAGCTCACACACAGCTAGTTCGGCTTCCTCACAGAATCGCCATGGAAGAACCTCTGGCACTGTTGTACAGAGACACAGTGTCATTCCACCCACAGCACTATGTTCCCTGTCATCCTCACACTCCCAGGCCACTCTACAGCCATCGGTAGCACAGGCATGGGAGAAAAGGCGCCCATACTCAGCAAATCACCCCCGAGCACAGGCTCTGAAATTCTGGCATTGCAAAACTACTGTCCCTTGAAATGCTCTTATTCAGGCTGGTTGAGACTGACACCTTCCGTAACTTCATGGCATTGGCAGTCCAACAATACAACGTGCCCAGCCTGCAAAAGCATGTGGAGGGAAAAATTAAACATTCACTACTAAACGCCATCAATAGCAAGGTCCCCCTGACCACTTATGTGTGGACCAGTAACCATGGACAGGGACAATATGTTTCCCTCACTGCCCATTGGGTAAAAGTTGTGGAGCCGGGTACAGATCTTGAGAGTGGTGCTGTACGTGTTCTTCCAACTCCAAGTATTGCAGGAATCCAGTCTGTACACCTTGACTCCTCCTCATACTCCAGTTCCTCTGAATCAGCATTGTAGGAGCCGTCACAGTCTACCTCCACATGGACCCGTGAATGCTTACCTGTTACGACCGATATGAGCACAGCCGAGGCCAAACGTCAACAGGCCGTATTGAAATTAATTTCAATGGGGAATCGAAGCCACACAGCGCAGGAGCTCTGGAATGCCATCAAGCAGGAGAGCGACGTGTGGTTTGTGCCAGCGAATCTCCAGCCAGCATGGTAGTGTGTGACAATGGCCGAAATCTCATGGCAGCTCTGGGCCTAGGCAACCTCACTCACATCCCATGTCTGGCACATGTGCTCAACTTGGTAGTGCAGTATTTTTTGAGGGACTATCCGGATCTTGATGCACTGCTGCACAAGGTCCGCATAGAGTGTGCTCATTTGCGGCGTTCCAGCATGGCAAAATCACGCATTGCAGCTCTGCAGTGCCGATTCCACCTTCCGGAACATCGCATCATATGTGACCTACCCACCAGGTGGAATTCAACGTTACATACAGTACAGACCAAAAGTTTGGACACACCTTCTCATTCAAAGATTTTTCTGTATTTTCATGACTATGAAAATTGTAGAATCACACTGAAAGCATCAAAACTATGAATTAACACATGTGGAATTATACATTACACTTTACAAAAAAGTGTGAAACAACAGAAAATATGTCTTATATTCTAGGTTCTTCAAAGTAGCCACCTTTTGTTTTGATTACTGCTTTGCACGCAGAAAATGTGAACAGCTGGACTCTACATGCCTAGTTCCCTCCGTGAAGCATGGAGGAGGTGGTGTGATGGTGTGGGGGTGCTTTGCTGGTGACACTGTTGGGGATTTATTCAAAATTGAAGCGGTGAGCGGTCCAGCTCACCCCAAACCATCTAGATTGGGTTCAGGTCTGGTGACTGTGGAGGCCAGGTCATCTGGCATAGCACCCCAACACTCTCCTTCTTGGTCAAATAGCCCTTACACAGTCTGGAGGTGTGTTTGGGGTCATTGTCCTGTTGAAAAATAAATGATGGTCCAACTAAACGCAAACCGGATGGAATAGCATGCTGCTGCAAGTTGCTGTGGTAGCCATTCTGGTTCACTATGCCTTCAATTTTGAAAAAATCCCCAACATTGTCACCAGCAAAGCACCCTCACACCATCACACCTCCTCCTCCATGCTTCACGGTGGGAACCAGGCATGTAGAGTCCATCAGTTCACCTTTTCTGCGTGCAAAGCAGTAATCAAAGCAAAAGTGGCTACTTTGAAGAACCTAGAGTATAAGACATATTTTCAGTTGTTTCACACTTTTTTGTAAAGTGTAATGTATACTTCCACATGTGTTAATTCATAGTTTTGATGCCTTCAGTGTGATTCTACATTTTTCATAGCCATAAAAATACAGAAAAATCTTTGAATGAGAAGGTGTGTCCAAACTTTTGGTATGTACCGTACTGTATGTTGGAGAGGTTGTGTGAGCAGAAGGCAGCAGTAATGGAGTATCAGCTGCATCAGGCACAAACAAGTCGCACTACGCGCCGTTCACACTTCACCACCACTGAGTGGGCCTCTATGAAGGACATCTGCCACGTTTTGCGTGCATTCGATGATTCGACGCGGATGGCGAGTGCAGATGATGCACTAGTCAGCATGACTATCCCCCTTATCTTCCTGCTTGAAAAAACACTGCAAGCACTAAGGGAGGAGGTTGTGGAAGAGGTGGAGGATGAGGAGTCACTTTGTGAGGAGAATGAGGAGGAGTCAATGGAGGAGGAAGACATCTGGAGGAGGAGGGAGGAGGAGTACACATTGCTCTAGTAGTCAGTATGTACAGCAAGGGTGGGGTGATGAGGAGCAGGCAGAGATAATGCCTCAAGCAGGGGACAGCGTTTCTTGGCCAGTTGGCAGTCTGCAGCACATGGTTGATTTCATGCTGCAGTGCCTGAGAAACGACCGCCGCATCGCCCACATTCTCAACACGGCCTCTTAACACCGTTGAACCGGGAGTGTAAAATGCGGGAGTACCAAGACACACTGGTGCATTCCATCATGTTCTCCATTCCACCCAAGAGCAGTGCTGCTAGTGCTTTACAAAGCAGCTCAGTGCGTCTAAGCAGTGGAGGAAGCTCTGCACAAAAAGGGAGCAGAAGCAGCACCTCAGCACAAGGCAAGACCAGTATGACCCAAATGTGGCAAAGTTTTGTGTCCCCGCCACAAATGTCTACACCATCACAGACGGCTCCAGTCAGCAGGAGGCAACATTTCCATCAGATGGTGACAGACTACATGTCTTGCCCTCTCACTGTTCTCCCACACAGCTCTTTCCCCTTCAAATTTTGGGTCTCTAAGCTGTATACATGGCCAGAGCTTAGACAGTATGCATTGGAGGTGCTGGCTTGCCCTGCTGCTAGTGTATTATCGGAACGCGTCTTTAGTGCCGCAGGTGGTGTACTAACAGACCATCGCATGCGACTATCCTCCAATAACTTTGACCGGCTAACTTTTCTGAAAATGAACAAGGCCTGGATCTCGCAGGAATTTGCCAGTCCTCTTCCAGATTAAATAATTGGTTGGCAAAAGTATCCAGGTCTCCTGTTGTGTTCATGTTTCTACCACCTGAACTGTAATCCCTGGGCTCCAACACCGCCAGTTGCTGCTCACAAGTGCCGTCTGCACAGTCAACACTTGCTCCTCTGTTATTGTGGTTCTGTAACGTCAGTTGATCCCCTGCTGTGTGTCCGCCAATTTCGCCTGCTCTGTCCACATTCACACTGTCTACTACACATATATACTTGCTACAATTAGGCCTCTGGCTACACTCTGTTTCTACTGTAATCCCTGGGCTCCAACACCGCAAGTTGCTGCTTACAAGTGCCGTCTGCTCAGTCAACACTTGCTCCTGTGTTATTGTGGTTCTGTAACGTCAGCTGATCCCCAGCTGTGTAGCTGGCAATCTTTCCTGCTCTGTCCACACTCAGACAAGTCCAGATTTTCAACTTGCTCCAATTTGTCCTCTGCCTCCACTCTGTTTCTACTGTAATCCCTGGGCTCCAACACCACCAGTTGCTGCTCAGAAGTGTCTTTGGCATGGGTACTCCCAACAGCCCAGTCTGGTTCCAGCATGCCAGCTGATTCCGGGTAGTGTCAACGTCACTTTGCCTCCAATACGTTGTCCTGTCGTGTTGCGGTCGGGTTAGCCGACTCTATGGTGCCTGCAGTTTAGGTGCTTCCTATGTGGGCTGCGGGATCTGGCAATGAAGGCTGGTTCCGTAGTGTCAATAATAGGACAAGCTCCCCCTGTAGGACTGTGGGTTTCGGTAACTCTGGGCGGCTCGCAGTCTTGCAACTTTTTTTTTCATGTGTACCTTCTGCTGCCTATCTGAGTTCCAGTACCATTAGCTGGTTCTTTGGAAGTCAATCTTGAATATGTCCCCCTGGGTTCCAGTAACGACAGCTGGTTCCAGGCAGAGCCTTTGGCTTGGGTGCCTCCTTCTCGGTATCCGAGTTCCACCAACGTCTGCTGGTTCTTGGTAGTCCTTGGTAATTCCTGCTATTCCATTTGATTGGGCTAAACCTCTATGCCTTTAATGTCTCCTCCACCTCCCCCAATACATTCTACATTATTCTTAGTTGTTTTCCTTCATGTAGAATTAACCTACAAGGAAAGTAAGGGTTTATTTTCATTATGATATTTGTGTTCCATTGACTTGCATTGGTGTCCGGTATCGGAATCGGCGATATCCGATGTTTTTGGGGTATCGGTCCGATCCAATCCGATCCAATATTTTCCGATATCGGAAGGTATCGCTCAACACTAATGATAACACAGCCGCGTGGCCACGCAAAAGATATTATCTCTCTCTCACTATTACATCAACTGTGTGGGAAATGGTGTCGAACATGATTTCTCAAGTTTCAGAAAATACTACTTGAATGACTTGATCTCGATCCAACACTGATCAATCCTTTCATCTCTTGAAAATAAACTATGTGAGCAGAGACCTAATGGTCATCTTCACACAGCAGTATTTTTAAAACAATGTTTTGCAGTAGTATTACTAAACCAAAACTATCATGCAGAAGCTGGAGAAAATTAATTTCTGTGTTTTTTTTCCTCAGGAAGAAGCAGGTGTGCTTTGAATCTCGTTGAATAAAAATGGAATTTGAATTTCTATGTTTTCTTTCTGCATTTGATACCATTGGCAGAATGGATTTATTTCCACTTTTCTTCAGCTTCTACATAATATACGATAGTGGATCTGCAGCAGCCTATATCTAGTATTCAAACTAGAGGTTGTGACTTTGACAACCCCTGCCAGGTGAGCATTTCCTCTGCCTTTGCTTTTGTTAACACAGATAAGATTCTATTGTGCGCTTTATCTTTCTAGATTCCTTTCCTTTTCAGGCTGTGTGCACACGCTGCTGATTTGTTGCGGATCCGCAGTGGATTTTCCACGCGGAATCACTGCAGATCCGCAAGTGTTTGACCATACAATGTTAAGCAATGGGAAAAAAAATTGCTGTGCACATGCTGCGGAAAATTCCGCAAGGAATCCGCAGCGGTTTATTTTCTGCAGCATGTCAATTCTTTGTGCGGATTCCACAGCATTTCTACAGCCATTTCATTATAGAACACAGCAGGCCAAAAAACGCAGGAAAATCCACAGTAAATCCGCAGTGAATCCGCACAAAATCCACGCTGATTTTTACCTGTGGATTCTGCCAAGAGATGCAGAATCTGCTCAGGAAATTCCGGAGCCCAATCCGCAACGTGTGCACATACCCTTATAATCATAAGCCAAAACTATAGGAAAGGCATGATACTATTTCTTGGTTTATATTCTGTTCTGACTCCATAACTAAGTTGCAAGTTGCGCTGAGACAACCGTTTCTAGGCTGCCTTTTTCACCGTACTCACACGTAGTGATGTCCTCAGATAGTTCGAACTCTGTAGAAGGCACGCATGAAGATTTTAGAAGGTTAATTTTCCAATTGAATTCTTGCAGATATCCACACAAACAATAGGTAAAATAGACTTTTTTCTGACCAGAGCTGCAAATACATTGGTTTCTAAGATAGCTGATACAGTAAATGAGGAAGAAGAATGGGGAAGAAAGGAGGAGATACTGACATCAGAATTACATCAGAGACATAGATAGAGAGGAAGGACAAACTTCTAAAGAGCGTAAACCTTATTGCATAGCAACTAAACAGCAGAATATAACAACACAATGATAATGCAATAGTGTCTGTATGGTTCTCAAATGATGGGACATTTCATATTCCAATTGTTCTTCTGACTTACTTTTCAGTATTTTGTCAGTATTTTTTATACCAAACTCGAAGTGAACTGTGAATGACTACAACTTATATTACTGATATCTATCCCACTATCATTTACACTACCAATATCTAAGCTATCTCTGTCACATGAGGAATGAATATAAATGAAATGGTCATTATGTCCATCTGCTGTAAAAGTAGACTGAGTCTGTATAGTATAATTATTATTCCAATATGTTACTGAAGAAGGAATAAAAAGCTTTTATGACATTAGGAAATTATTAAGTACATTTTAAGTAGTTTAGACTGTATTATTCCTTAGCCAAAGGAAAGCTACATTGTCATATATTCCTGGCATATTTCCTAAAGGACTATTTTGGTTACTTTTCAAAGTAAAATATGGTAAATATGGCATATAATAAACAGGAGTATTTTATGTAATAAAATTCTCTTTAGTCAACAGGTTCATTATGTCTGTACTGGTACATACAAATACACAAACGCGCTGTCAATTAAGGATCACTTTCAATTTTCTTTCTTTATCTACCATGCATATTTTACCCTCCTACCTTGTCTCAAAGAAGATTGATGGTCCATGTCATATTCAATATGAAGACATTTAAATGAAAATCCTGTATCCATGATTGCATCAAATTGCTTTCCTATGTACAATGGAGAAAATAGAGAATCTAGAATCATCCGTTCATTTGTAAGCATATTGCCTGGTAATTAATAGGAAGACTGTGTTAAAGAATTAGAATAGGAGCAATAATATACATATTTAACTACGATTCTAAAGTTTCCTTTGAATAATTTACCAAGTGGTAAACTAAGGGGTACCTGACAGCTTATTCATGCTGCCCATTGTAGCAGATGTGTATGTTTTTACTTTGAAACGCTGCCCCTGACTCTAGCCTGTGACCATAGTTTGATAGGAAGGGACGTACACACAAAAAAGTTGTCCCTGGGCAAGAACTGTATTTGGGGAATTTTCCGTTCCTTAGTTCACCATAATAAACATTTCCACTTGCTTTAGAAGTAGAAACGAGCGAATATTTAAATGTTCAGTTCGGCTCACGATCTCAGAATTTGCAATATTCGCCGATTTAATCGTCATTTAAATCGCCGAATATAGCCGAACATACACAGCACAAAAGCCTGTGTTTCCCAAGCTGTGTGACAGCATGGGAAACACCAGCATATAGTACAGTTTATCTCCAGTCACTGGTGTCAGCTGATGGGACTACAGCTTCTATCATCTGACACCTGCTGCCGCTAATAACAGTGAGAGCAGGAGCAGATGATGGGGGTATTCATCAGCTGCTCCTGCGCTGTAAATAAATTAAAAAAAAAACCTGCATGGGTTCCCCACTATTTTTGATAACCAGCCAGGCAAAACTCACAGCTGGGGGATGCAACCCTCAGCTGTCAGCGTTAGCAAGGTTGGTAATAAAGAATAGAGGGGTCCCCATGCTATTTTTTTTATAATAATTTAAAAAAACAGCAGGGGTTCTCTCATTTTTGACAACCAGCCTTGCTAAAGCTGACAGCTGGGGGTTGATATTCTCAGGCTGGTAAGGGGCCATTGACCCCCCAGCCTAAAAATAGCAGCCTGCAGCTGCCCAGAAAAGGCACATCTATTATATCCATTTTTTTCAGAAAAATAATACATTTATATTAATTAAATACATCTACAGTAAGCTGCATACACACTGTACTAAATGTATTTGTCACTGACATCTATATATCTTGCTATTCTATGTGTATTTACTGTATGTAATCCATCTCTTCTATCATGTCAGCTCCTGCTGTGATTTTACATTACCGCGGTTGCTGAATTGCCAGCTTTTCTTCTATTTATGTAATATAAATACATATACTGTGTGTATATATATATATATATATATATATATACTGTATGTGTGTGCCACTGACATCAATATATCTATGTATTCCATATGTATATATCTATTCTATCTATTCTATTCTAACCTGTCACGCTGTAATTTTACTGAACACGGCACATGAATTGCAGGCTTTTATTCTTTCTTTTACTGTATGTTACCAACTTTTTCCAATTTTAAGAAAAATGCTCGTGTTACCGATCAGGAATCCAAATGTACCATATTTGTGTCGAATTTATGTTTGGCGATCATTTTTTGAACATATTCGCTCATCTCTACATGGAAGTAGAAGTGGATCCCCTAACCTTTTGAGTTCTTGCTATACAGGTTGTATTAATGGTGTGTCTCACTCTTCTCATAGGTCTCTCCATATGGTCATGTATTGAAAGTGACATGGGAGAAGGTCAGGGAGAAGTCACCTGCGGTCAGGAAAAGTCTTCATATCCAAAAAGCCTAGTCCATGTTTGGCTTGCAGTGTTTCAGTGTAGAAGATAAAATAACATAGCCTATGTCTGATTTATGCTGCTTTTGATGTAAAAAATATTTAGAATTGAGAGTCCTCAGTTCTAGCTGGAGATGACTTGACTGAAAGATCTCTAAATGAACTATGACGTGTGGCTCCTCCCCCCAGCTCGTCTTGCCTGCAAGTAACACAGTGCCATGTAAGTTTTTCACCTTTAACCCTGTTTTATTTTAAATTGCATTGTACATAATAGTATTGTCTCAGCTTGTTACATCTTTTAATACTGTATAAACACTGCCTGCATTTTAGGAATAAACATATAAAATTATTAGTTTGGTTCTCCTACTCTATAAACGAATTAGCACGTGTCTGAAGTAACTATGCTACTAATTCGTGGTTGCTACAGACCCTCTTGATAAATTGTTCATTAAGTAAATCGTAGCTGGTGGCAGCTAAAAAGAAGGGGTGCAAAGTGTTGACCTATGGGGTGGCGCTGGCAGTGACGGAGGTTTTATAAGTGTATTGCCTGGCTGCGGCCCGGAGTAATTATAATTCCCTCACTGCAGCGTGCCCAATAGCCAGCACACATCCAAGCGGCCCGTCTGGCGACTAATTATCCTAAGTGCAGTTCCCTGACTGACCTGAGGGTTAGGGGCACCAGAGAGCTACAAGTTCCTAAGTGGAAGTGGGATAATTATAAATCCCTGCAGATTATTCCTGACACATTGGGTCGGACGGCAGCAGCCGTCGTGTGTGTGCCACGTTTTCATCACATTGGTGGCAGCGGTAGGATCACAAGCCGTGATACCCCGGGCTACCATGCGGCGGTCGGCGTGCCGTTCATCACATTCGGGTTGCTACGGACCCTCTTGATAAATTGTTCATTAAGAAAATTGTATCTGGTGGCAGCTAAAAAAGAAGGGGTGTAAAGTGTTAACCTATGGGGTGGCGTTGGCAGTGATGGAGCGGGTTTTATAAGTGTATTGCCTGGCTGCGGCCCGGAATAATTATAATTCCCTCACTGCAGCATGCCCCATAGCCAGCACACATCCAAGCGGCCCGTCTGGCGACTAATTATCCCAGGTGCAGTTCCCTGACTGACCTGAGGCTAAAAGGGGGGCGCCAGAGAGCTGCAAGTTCCTAAGTGGAAGTGGGATAATTATAAATCCCTGCAGATTATTCCTGACACATTGGGTCGGACGGCAGCAGCCGTCATGTGTGTGCCGCATTTTCATCACATTGCTAACACGGTACTAAGATATACATCTTTGCTTTTGATGTAGCAACTCATTCTGGAAAATAAATAGCACACTAAAAACTGCAACTAACCCTGTTGATTCCTGTATAGACTAGAGATTGTAAGCACCACGCTGGATCCCTCCTCTGACAGTCAGGTTCTCTTGCATATTACTTCACTCACCCGTTCTGCAGTTGGTTCCTTCCTTCCCCATGCTCTGCACGCATCCAGCAGAGCTTCCAGCCTGGCTCCCAGCCATTTCCTTAGGTCACGCGCACGTGCACTCCCGCACTCTCAAAGGGCCAGTGAGTGCACTTGCTATTTCCTCCCCAGCCAATAGCTGTGGGGCATTATGTATTTATTGCTTCCTCCACACTTTAAGAAAAAAGGAATGGAAGGAGTTATTAATCCTCCATGCAACTGGGAGATGGAGCTTGACCGTCACAGGATTAATGATCTTAATTACCTTACATGGACCAACACATTCAGGAGTAAATTTCCTTGATGGAACTTTACGATGAAGATTATTTGAAGATATACAAAAAAATCTCCCACTTTAAAGACAAGGGCCCTTCTAAAGTCGGGCGGTCTGCGATTCACAGTTTTCCTGGTCCGATTGCAGGTTATCAAAAGACATTTTTCAACTTCTCTCCAGACTTAATCAAATGAGAAGAATATTTTCCTCCTCTCGGACCACAGATGGCTAACGAGAAAAATTTCCAAAAACTAGATGAAAACCCCAGCCACAAAAAATGGGCGAGGTACATTTGGGGTAAAGGTGTGGCTATTGAGAGCTAACTCAGCCGGAGTAGGAAAATTATTATTTATTTCTATAGCACCATTGATTCCATGGTGCTGTACATGACAAGGGGTTACATGCAAATTACAGATATCACTTACAGTAGTGGCGCCTTTTTTTCACTTAATTAACACTTTCCAAACCTTTATTATGCATGGTGCACTTTATAAATTGTCTTCAATTTGGCTGAGATGTATATAGTAAATAATAATATATATGCTGAAATAAATATAATACCTCCTAGTGGGCTTGATATATGAATTTCATATTATATGTTTCCAGTTGGATCTATGCATAATGCACTTTATTACATTAATAAAATTGGCGGTGGTACATATTAAAAATGATTAAAACACCATTTGTGGTGTTAGCGTTTAAATGTCATTGATGCCTTTTCTTGAATGAGATTTTGCATAGTGCACTTTGCATTTTTTCATCGTTATATAATTAATTCGTGATTTAATCTGTGGCAGACGTTTTGATGCATTTATATACAAGTTTTTTTTATCTCTATTTGACTGTGATTAGGATATTATCCTCCATTTTTTCCAGTGCTATATTCTGATTAAATTGTGTTGTTATTAATTTTAATTGATTTTTCAATAAAAATTAATTTTTTTTATATAAATTTTTCTGGTCACTTCTTTTGGTTTTTATGCTCCCACAAAGGGATAGCATGGAAACAAATTGTATCTTATATGGTTCATAACTATGCAGTGAGGAAGGAAGTGTGGAGAGCACCTTATTGCTGCACTCGCTGGACCCTGCGCAGAAGAACGCTGAAGCCAACAGATCTGAGAGCAGTAGTCCTCACTTTATGATTTCCCTGAATCTTGATGAGAATTATTTATTCAGCAACAGCAACTTTATTGAAACAACGAGGTAAATTTACCTCTATACTCAGAAGACTGTTTTGGGTGGAGTAGAACCTGTGTAGTGGTGAATACCACATTCTGTTGTTACTGCTTGATGACTGCCACATCCAAAGACAAGGACAGCAATTGCACGGTCAGGGTGTCCACTGTGTTCTTGATGGCTTTTAAGCCCCCAATAAATGGAGTGGGCTGGTGATAATGTTATAGTAAATGCATGAGAGCTGCCTATTGTTTAGACAGCATGAATTAGCAGGTTGGGAACCTATAATTAAGGGATATACACTGCATTCTATAGTCTACTTATTCGGTTGAGACAATTAAGAAGAATAAAATGAAAAAAGTCTAACCTATTTTGTGGTTTATAAGACACAACAGATTATAAGACGCACCCCAAATTTTGAGGATAAAAATAGGTAAAAAACTTTTTTTAATAAAATGGAGGTGCTTCTCACAATGCATGCATCTTATTGCTCACAGGAGTGGTGACTGTAGTGAAGAGTGGTCCCAGGGTCGCTGCTGAGGAAGGTTCTTTTTGGGTCCATACCCGGTGTCCTGTGCCTGCCCCCTACTTTGGTAAGTGTTGCCCCACTCTACCTTTACCGTTGCTGCTGCAATTTATATCGTTATGGTGTATACCTTATAGTGGTTGCAACTCTCTGCCTGGGCATTATTACTCTTTGCTGGCAGGGGACATTTGGTGTTTTCCTCCGTTCATTCCCTCCTTTTTCTGTGTTATTATTGTCTGCTCTTGCACCTTATTGATATTATGAGATTTTTGATATGCCATTAATAAAAATTTGCATTTTACATATGTGTTCCTTTTTCTCCTCCTTTATACTTTATATGGAGCTTTTCATTTTTCCAGTGTCTGGGATTTTTTGGCACTATTTAGCGCTTTAGCCTCTGTTATTATCATGCTGCCTGGTGTTGTTATTATGAGGAAGGCAGGAATGGGCCAATTCTGCGGACTCCAGACTGGGAGAAAGAGGTGTTCGGATGTGCGACATTGTGGCAGTTCAGTGGTGCGTGGGCTCCGCCAACATTTCGTGAAAGCCCAGGGCCCCCATACTTCCATGATTTACTTTGCAGTGTACTCTGGGCAAATGGCTGCCATGTGCGGCGCATGCGCAGATGGAGATCTTGGCGCTGAGATCTCATCTTCCGAGATCTTGGTGCTGAGATCTCCATATGTTCATACGCTGCCTCCAGCAGCCATTTTCCCGGAGTCCACCACAATATAAACTATGGAAGTGTGGGGGTCCTGGGCTTTCACAAAATGTCAGCGGAGCCCCCGCACCACCGAACTCTCGCAGTGTCACACCTCCAAACACCCCTTCATCCCAGCCTGTGGCCTGCAGCAACACGCCACTCTTGCCTCCTACAGCAGCGACCCTGGGACCCTGCTCCACTGCAGCCAGTAAGGTATATTCAAATTATAAGATGCACCCCCATTTTCCCCCCAAATTTGGAGGGAAAAAGTGCATCTTATAATCTGAAAAATAAGGTATTCCAAATGCACTTGGCCATATAATAGATCCAAATAGTACAGATACTGAACATAGCTACTATAAAATCTAGATGACTAAAAAATGTAAAAGTACAAATCACTTAATTATCCAGAAATGGTAATTAAAAAACTTTAAAAATTAATTAAAATTAACATACTAGGTATTTCCTCATGAATAATTTTCTGAACTGAAATGTATTCATTCTATATGAAGCTGTGTATGTACCCCAAATTGGTACTTACTGTATGAAAACTACAACTTGCCCTGCAAAAAAATACCCTTATATACAATTTTGTTGACAAAAAAATAAACAGTTGTCTCTTAGATCATGCTGACAGAATGAATAAAAACATTTTTTGTGTTTTTTAAATTGATATTTAAGTAGTAAAAAAAATAAAAAACATAAAATTTGGTATCACCATATCCATAAAAATAATGTAAATTTTACTGCACTATGAATATCATAAAAATAAAAAAAATAGTGTCAGAATTGTTTATTTTTTCAATTCCAACTCACAGGGCATTTTTTTTCCTGCCTTTTATTTGTGCATTACTGTATGTAGTAAAATGATGTCACTCAAAACTACACCTCATCTGGCTAAAAACAAACCCTCATATTTATGCATTGACACAAATAAAAATAAAGTTACGTCCTTTGGAAATCGAGAAGGAAAAAATTAATACAAAAAATAAAAAATTGCTGCATCTCTAAGAGCTTAATCACCTACCTGCTCCATTCGAAATGAGTGGAGCCACTAAAAAAATGAGCTATTTCTCTTAAACAAACCGAGGCTTTTAGAATACTGGTAAATTGCAGCAAAACGTTACATATTCATTAAAATATTTTCACCAAGAGCTGAATCATTGCTAACATTTCGGAAAAAAATCCACACTAAACATCAGGATGGAATTTCCTCTTTTTATTTACACCTCCTAAAATTAAATAATTTACTTGTATCACAAAATGATGCCACTGAAAACATGATTTTACACAGCCTCTATATGAACAAAAATGTTATTTACATCCATGGCAGATGCAAACAAAAGCTTCTGCTTCATTAAACAATTCTATCAGAATTAATAGAGCCATTATGACTCTAATGAATAACCGAGCCATTAATCTACAATCAGGAAACACACTTTTCCTTGTTATTTACCACTCCCAATGCCACAACTCTGGTCATGGGACTCTGAGAGGCAACCTAAGGCCGGAGTCACACTAAACGTAAGAAAAATCGGTCCGAGTCTCCCTGCCAACAGTCGCACGAGTGTAATGCGAGTGCCATGCGAGTACAATCCAATTTTTCACATCCGATTGCAATGTGATTTTAACATGAGCTTTTACATACAACAATTCTCTGTCATTTACACATTGTTTTCAAAGGAAATATTTGTCAAAACACACACATAGATAGATAGAATAAAAGCTAGCAATTCATTTGCCACATACAGTAAAATCACAGGTGAGCCCTCCTGCACGCACACGATATGGCACATAATGGGTTACTAGCACCTCCGCATATCCACCAGGCTCCGGGGAACCGCGCCTGCGTTCTTCACTGCATTTGTCTATTGTATTCTTTTACAATCCTCTTCATACATGGTCCTTTTCCATACTGCCTTGCCTCCTGCACCCACGTGATTTTCCTCCCGGCTTCCGTTCTGCATAAAGCCACAGCTACAAACCCCGGTGAGTCATCTTCTTTTGATGAACATGATATTTATACTGGACACTCACATGGACTGCACTTCCCTGACGAAGCTGTGCTAGACGCAGCGATACACGTGGGGTTTGTCCCCAGACCCTCTGTGTAGCCCTTACTTCTATCGTTGCTCCCCACTTCAGCGCAATCTCGTACTCTGGCAATTTTTGCTTCATTGACGCACACCAAGCATATGCAGGTATACTTTTGTTAACCCTCTGGGGCATATTTTGAGGCTCTTGTCCATCAGGCATTATTTCCTTTTACTACCTGCATCTTTTATACTTACTTTTTCCAGCATTTATGGCACTTATGTCCAGGCGTAGTCCTTCTTGACTGTTCCTTTTGATAATTTCTCTTGCCAGGAGTATTACCTCTACCTCATTATATTAACAAAAAAAAAAAAAATTTTTTCTTTTCAGATATAATTAGAGTTGAGCTAAACAGGTCGGTCAGATTAAAAAAACACCGACTTTCGCCAAAGTCAGGTTTCGCCGAGCGAAACTTAACCATAGCATGAGGTTGGCCATGCGTTCAGCGACCCGAGCGCCAAAGTCGGTTTTCCCATAATGCTTGCAGTCGCCTTTTCTCAGCCAATGAGCAAGGACGTACTGTACACTGTGAGCAACGGGATGACATGGGCAGCGGCCACCACCATCTTAGAGAAGGGCATTGCAGTTATTGGCTTGCTTTGTGTGGCATCATGGTGCCTATAAAAGCCCTCACCACCGACAGTTATTTTACTTATGCCGATCTTAGCATAGGGAGTAGTTGCTGGCGCTGTTTCTCAGTAGGGAGAGAGTTAAGGGTATGCCTCACTAAACGAGATCGCAAACGAGATCACTAAAACGTCACTATTTTGCGATCTCGTTAGCGACTTAGCTGTGTGTGGCATGTAGCAACTATGTGGCCCCTGCTGTGATCTCGTTGATCGTTCACTAGAGTTCTGGACCGTTTTTTGATCGTTGGCGTCCCGCTGGTGAGCCTATATCGCTGTGTTTGGCACCTTTTGCGAACGACCTCGTTTGTGACGCATATGGGTTTAGCGTCATGGAATGGATCGCAATATCTGTAAGTTCTCTTTTGCGTCACAGAGAGGATCGCAGCAGTTGCAAAGCAGGCTAGCAGGACGCAGAGAGCAGGAGCGATGCTGGAAATTCCTATGAATCAGAAGCGCTCCGTACATGCTAATGACGTCCTAACGATCGCCAAAGTCGTTAAAGAGATCGCTGACCGCTGATGAGTCGTTTATGAGATCTCCTGTTTGGCAGCTACTAGCGACCTAAAAGAGATCTCACAAACGATCTCATTAGCTTGCGTCGTTATTGAGATCGCTAACGAGATCACTAAGTGTGGCAGTACCTTTAGGCAGGAAAAAAAACTTATTCTGTGCTTGTGCTGATAGCGATTAGCTGTACAGTTAGTGTGCAGTGACAGGGGAGGATTTTGTTGTGTGCAGCTGCAGAGCTGATTATTAGGCTGCCTGCCAGTGAGAGGGGAGGAATTTCTTGTGTGCAGCAGCAGAGCTGATTATTAGACTGCCTGCTAGCTGTATTGCTGTGTGTATACAGTCATGGCCAAAAGTTTTGAGAATGACACAAATATTAATTTTTACAAAGTCTACTGCTTCACTTTTTCTAATGGCAATTTGCATATACTCCAGAATGTTATAAAGAGTGATCAGCTTAACAGCAATTACTTGCAAAGTCAATATTTGGCTAGAAAATGAACTTTATCCCCCAAAACACATTTCAAAATCATTGCAGCCCTGCCTTAAAAGGACCAGCTTACCTCTTTTCAGTGATTGCTCCATTAACACAGGTGTGGGTGTTGATGAGGACATGGCTGGAGATCAATCTGTCATGATTAAGTAAGAATGACACACTGGACACTTTAAAAGGAGGCTGGTGCTTGGCATCATTGTTTCTCTTCTGTTAACCATGGTTATCTCTAAAGAAACACATGCAGTCATCATTGCAATGCACAAAAATGGCCTAACAGGGAAGAGTATCGCAGCTAGAAAGATTGCACCTCAGTCAACAATCTATCGCATCATCAAGAACTTCAAGGAGAGAGGTTCCATTGTTGCCAAAAAGGCTTCAGGGCGCCCAAGAAAGACCAGCAAGCGCCAGGACCGTCTCTTAAAAGTGTTTCAGCTGCGGGATCGGGCTACCAGCAGTGCAGAGCTTGCTCAGGAATGGCAGCAGGCAGGTGTGAGTGCATCTGAACGCACTGTGTGGCGGAGACTCTTGGAGCAAGGCCTGGTCTCAAGGAGGGCAGCAAAGAAGCCACTTCTCTCCAGAAAAAACATCATGGACAGACTGATATTCTGCAAAAGGTACAGGCAGTGGACTGCTGAGGACTGGGGTAAAGTTATTTTCTCTGATGAATCCCCTTTTCGATTGTTTGGGACATCAGGAAAACGCCTCATTCGGAGAAGACAAGGTGAGCACTACCACCAGTCTTGTCTCATGCCAACTGTTAAGCATCCTGAAACCATTCATGTGTGGGGTTGCTTCTCAGCCAAGGGAATCGGCTCTCTCAAAGTCTTGCCTAAAAACACAGCCATGAATAAACAATGGTACCAGAATGTCCTCCAAGAGCAACTTCTCCCAACCCTCCAAGAGCAGTTTGGCGATCAACAATGCCTTTTCCAGCATGATGGAGCACCTTGCCATAAAGCAAAGGTGATAACTAAATGGCTCAGGGAACAAAACATAGAGATTTTGGGTCCATGGCCTGGAAACTCCCCAGATCTTAATCCCATTGAGAACTTGTGGACAATCATCAAGAGACGAGTGGACAAACAAAAACCTAAAAATTCTGACAAAATGAAAGCATTGATTGTGCAAGAATGGACTGCTATCAGTCAGGATTTGGTCCAGAAGTTGATTGAGAGCATGCCAGGGAGAATTGCAGAGGTCCTGAAGAAGAAGGGTCAACACTGCAAATATTGACTTGCTGCATTAACTCATTCTAACTGTCAATATAAGCTTTTGTTACTCATTTGTTTGCAATTATTATATTTCTGTCTGTGATAAAAACATCTGTCAAACACACATAAAAACCAGAGGGCAGCAGATCATGTGAAAATATAATATTTGTGTCATTCTCAAAACTTTTGGCCATGACTGTACTGCTGTGCAGAGTTCTTTTAAACACAGCACCTACACAGCACTAATACTTTTATTCTTTTTTTCTGCACAGTTACCGAGCGTTCATTTTTTCCCACACAGTATAGAGCTGTACGCTCCTCACACACTACCGTGTACCGGCTGGTATCACGGACAAATACATGCTGACTATCTGTGTGTCATTCCGGAAATATATACGGAGATTTCAATTTTCCCCAAAACCGTATACAGCTGGTATCTTCTGATACAGTACAGTTTTTTTGCCTTCTGTATTGCGGTCAAATCCATACTGAGACAGCATCTGTGTGTTACTCCGGAAATATATACGGAGATTTAAAATTACAGAGCGTTCATTTTTTCCCACACAGTATAGAGCTGTACGCTCCTCACACACTACCGTGTACCGGCTGGTATCACGGACAAATACATGCTGACTATCTGTGTGTCATTCCGGAAATATATACGGAGATTTCAATTTTCCCCAAAACCGTATACAGCTGGTATCTTCTGATACAGTACCGTTTTTTTGCCTTCTGTATTAAATCCATACTGAGACAGCATCTGTGTGTTACTCCGGAAATATATACGGAGATTTAAAACACCGTATACAGCTGTACGCTACTGATACAGTACACTTTTTATGCTTTTCATATTCTGGTCTACTCCATACTGAGCCTGTGAGCGTCTGTGTGTTACTCCTGAAATATATACGGAGATTTAAAATTACCCAACACTGTATACAGCTGTACGATACTGATACAGTACACTTTTTCGGCTTTTCATATTCTGGTCCACTTCATACTGAGCCTGTGAGCGTCTGTGTGTTACTCCTGAAATATATACGGAGATTTAAAATTACCCAAACACTGTATACAGCTGTATGCTACTGATACAGTTCACTTTTTATGCTTTTCATATTCTGGTCTAATCCATACTGAGCCTATGAGCATCTGAGTGTTACTCCTGAAATATATATGGAGATTTAAAATTACCCCAGCACTGTATACAGCTGTATGCTTCTGATACAGTAAACTTTTTTGCTTTTTATATTCTGGTGTAATCCATACTAAGCCTGTGAGCATCTGTGTGTGACTCTGGAAATATATACCGAGATTTAAAATTACCCCAGCACAAAATAAGGCTGTACGCTTCTGATACTTTACACTTTTTCTACTTTTTATATTCTGGTCTAATCCATTCTGAGCCTGTGAGAGTCTGTGTGTGACTCTGGAAATATATACGGAGATTTAAAATTACACCAGCAATGTATACGACTGTACGCTTCTGATACAGTACACTTTTTTGCTTTTTATATTCTGGTGTAATCCATACTGAGCCTGTGAGAGTCTGTGTCTGACTCTGGAAATATATACAGAGATTTAAAATTACACCAACACTGTATACAGCTGTATGCTTCTGATACATTACCCTTTTTCTACTTTTTATATTCTGGTATACTCCATACTGAGCCTGTGAGAGTCTGTGTCTGTTACTCAGCAAATATATACGGAGATTTAAATTTTTTACCTTCACTGTATACAGCTGTACGCTTCTGATACAGTACCATATATCTGCTTGTATTTTGGGTATATTTTCACAAACATGAGGAAGCATGGTGGAAGAGGCCGCGGACATGGGCGTGGGGGGCCAGCTGGTTCTGATGGTGGTGGTGGTGCATCTGCTGCTAGTGTCAAAAGCACAATGGCACCTAAGGCAGGAGGTGTTGAGCCTGCATCATCGTCTGGCTCGAGAAGGCCTGGAAGGCTCCCTTTTCTGGGAGTAGGTAAACAGGTTTTAAAGCCGGAGCATCAGGAACAGGTTTTGGCTTACATTGCCGAAACAGCCTCCAGCTTTATCGCCTCCTCTTCTGAAGTTTCAAAAACTCCAAGCACTGAGTCGTCAGTGCAGGCTTCTGGTCAGGAACAACCCCTTTCCTTGTGTCCTTCACCCCCACCAAAAGTCAAGGATGCGGCAGGCCACACTTCAGATTACTCCATGGAGCTCCTTTCACATATCATGCCTGGGTTATCAAGTCAAATCCTGAATTCCCCTGTCCAAGATTAATCTGACATGGAGTGCACTGATGCACAGCCACTGCTATATGATTCTGCTGGTACATTGACCCAGAGCACTACATTTCCCTCCCAGTCTACTGAGCCAGAATCTGACCCTGATGAAACTCAGGCGCCCCTTCCTGCATACTATACCACCTTAGACGGTGACACAGAGGAAGGTACACATGAAATTGAGGAGGAGGTGATGGATGACCCAGATGTTGACCCGGATTGGTATCCACTGGGGGAAGAGGGTGCAGCTGTCAATAACTCAGAAGAGGAGGAGGATCCGCAGCAGGTATCGACATCGCAGCTGGGGTTATCTGGCAGGCCCGTAGCAGTCCAAAAACATGTTGAAAAACAAAAAGAGTTGCAGGACAGCTTGCCCAGACGGTCAAATTAGCACAGCATGCAAGCCCTGAAAATTTATACCATAGTAGGAAAAGTGCAGTGTGGCACGTTTTTGACCAAAATCCTATTGATGAGGCAAAGATTATCAGTAAGAAGTGCGGAAGGACGTTTAGCCGAGGGAAAAATCTCAGAAATTTGAATACCAGTTGCATGCTTAGACTTTTAATGAACATGCACTTACAAGCATGGACGGACTGCAAAACCTCAGGTAGCATATTGTGCACCTTGTTGTGAATGGGTTTGAGATGAGTTCTGAGCAGAGGCTCCCTCTGGTGGTTACAAGCGGTACTAGTGAAGATTGTGAGGACTGGGAATCAGGTGTTACTGACTGGTCTTATATAAGGGAGTTATTTTCCCATCAGGGTTGCCGGTGATCAATTGTTCTGGTCTGAATCCTTCATTCCAGTTTCCCTTGTAGCCTGCTGTGTCGTGTCTGCATCTTCTGCTACCAGATAAGAATTTTTCTTCTTTTGTGTTGTTGCTATATTTTTGCATTTTGTCCTGCACTTCTTTGGGGGCCTTCTGGGTCCCCTCCGGGGCTTCTGCCTTCTCAGTTTAGTTCAGCCACTGAGTTTTGTTCTTTTTTTTTTTCCAGTTTTTTCAGTGGCTGCTGTTTTGATTTTGTTACACCAGAGAACTAATTTAGGTGGTAGAGGTCGTGTGATCTCAGGTGATTTTGAAATTAGTAGAGTTGGTGTTTTTCAGGGTTTTCTGGGATTGCAGTAAGTACCCTTCCTGTCCTTTTCTATTTAGATAGTTTGGGCCCCAGCGTTTGCTCATTCTATTTTCTTTCTGTGTCAGTATTTCCTCTTGTCTAACCGCCATTACATGTTTGGGGGCTTTCTATTATCTTTGGGGTTCTGCTCCGGGGCAGATAGCTTTCCTATTTCTATCTTTAGGTGTAGTTAGTTTCTCAGGCTGTGATGAGGCGTCTAGGACCAACGTAGGAACGCTCCACGGCTGCCTCTAGTTGTGGTGGTTAGTCAGGGTACTGCAATCTCATAGATTCCAACTGCTCTGGTGTATTGCCTTTTTTACCTGCACTCCTCAGCTACCGAAACATAACAGTATCACCGGCCTAAAAATTGAAATTGTATGGTACTCACAGAAGGGAAAAAATATTGAACGTGAGGATCCGTGAAGTGGATTACAAGCTTACGTACTTTGGCCAAATTACCAACTAATACCTCACATTATTTAAATATATTTTTTTTAATGTGTTTTTTGCACTTTATTTTACAGGGTGCATGTGGGCCCATTTGGTCTTGTAAACTGTGGTGTCTGTTCACATGGCATGCATTTTAATAGCGCTGGGAGGCCCGCCTGATCTAATAGAAGGGTGTGAATACTAGGCTGTTTAACTGGATGCTGTGCATTGCCATAATGTGAACGGCGCTGCATACAAGTCTTTTTTGTGCATCAATATACCAAGCAGCCGCCCCCTCCATGTATTGGTAGGTTGTGAGCGGTTGCCTCATCGGTATTATTGCACCTGTGTTGCCGTCATCTTAACTATGTGGGTCCACTGCATCCTGATAGTGCATTTGTTTGGAGGCCTGGGCAGGTGAGCATCTCTGCCTTCTTTTGCTATTTTTGAATTTTTGGAGGATATCTAAGTCCTCTTTCTGTGCTCTTGCTGGTTAGTGTAGTTACTTGTAAACGTGAGGATCCGTGAAGTGGATTACAAGCTTACGTACTTTGGCCAAATTACCAACTAATACCTCACATTATTTAAATATATTTTTTTTAATGTGTTTTTTGCACTTTATTTTACAGGGTGCATGTGGGCCCATTTGGTCTTGTAAACTGTGGTGTCTGTTCACATGGCATGCATTTTAATAGCGCTGGGCAGCCCGCCTGATCTAATAGAAGGGTGTGAATACTAGGCTGTTTAACTGGATGCTGTGCATTGCCATAATGTGAACAGCGCTGCATACAAGTCTTTTTTGTGCATCAATATACCAAGCAGCCGCCCCCTCCATGTATTGGTAGGTTGTGAGCGGTTGCCTCATCGGTATTCTTGCACCTGTGTTGCCGTCATCTTAACTATGTGGGTCCACTGCATCCTGATAGTGCATTTGTTTGGAGGCCTGGGCAGGTGAGCATCTCTGCCTTCTTTTGCTATTTTTGATTTTGAAATGAGTAGAGTTGGTGTTTTTCAGGGTTTTCTGGGATTGCAGTAAGTACCCTTCCTGTCCTTTTCTATTTAGATAGTTTGGGCCCCAGCGTTTGCTCATTCTATTTTCTTTCTGTGTCAGTATTTCCTCTTGTCTAACCGCCATTACATATTTGGGGGCTTTCTATTATCTTTGGGGTTCTGCTCCGGGGCAGATAGCTTTCCTATTTCTATCTTTAGGTGTAGTTAGTTTCTCAGGCTGTGACGAGGCGTCTAGGACCAACGTAGGAACGCTCCACGGCTGCCTCTAGTTGTGGTGGTTAGTCAGGGTACTGCAATCTCATAGATTCCAACTGCTCTGGTGTATTGCCTTTTTTACCTGCACTCCTCAGCTACCGAAACATAACAGTATCACCGGCCTAAAAATTGAAATTGTATGGTACTCACAGAAGGGAAAAAATATTGTGATAGAAAAAAGGTTGTCAGAGTTGTCAGAGATATTTTTCTGTTTGTTGCATTTTTTTTTTTTTTTCCCTCTGTATCTCTGGGTGCTGGGGAGGATCTTTTCTCCCAATGGAGTTTGCACAGTTGTCTGGCCGTGTGGATCAGCTTGCCACTGAGGTTCGGAGTATTGCTATCTATCTTGCTGGGTTGCCTGTTGTGGAACCTAGGATCCCCATGCCAGATTTGTTTTTAGGGGATCGAGCTAAGTTTCAGAATTTCAAAAATAATTGTAAATTGTTTTTTGCCTTAAAATCTAAGTCCTCAGGAAACGCAGCGCAGCAGGTTCAAATTATCATCTCTCTCCTGCGCGGCGATCCTCAGGATTGGGATTTTTCCCTGATACCTGGGGATCCTGTTTTGAGTGATGTTGATGCGTTTTTTCAGGCTTTGGGGTTATTGTACGATGAGCCTAATGTCACTGATCAAGCTGAAAAAGCCTTGTTGGCATTAAATCAGGGGCTTGATGACGCTGAGTTATACTGTCAGAGATTCCGTAGGTGGGCAGTCCTGACCAAATGGAATGACGACGCTTTGGCGGCCCTTTTCCGGAAGGGTCTGTCGGATAATGTAAAGGATGTTATGGTGGGATTCCCTGTCCCCTCTGGTCTCAATGATTCTATGTCATTAGCGATTCAAATTGACAGACGTTTGCGTGAGCGGAGAAGTATGCGTGGAGTGGTGTTGCCTTGTGAGCCAGCTTCTGAGCCCATGCAGTGTGATGGAGTGGTGTCTGGGGCACAGCGTCATGAGTTTCGAAAGCGCAATAGGTTATGTTTCTACTGTGGTGATGCCTCTCATGCTATTTCAGTCTGCCCTAAGCGGGGAAGACGTTTTGCACGCTCAGTTGTCTTGGGTAGTGTTCAGACTAAGTTTTTATTAACTGTCACTCTGATATGCTCTCTGTCCTCATTTTCTGCTCAGGCTTTCGTTGATTCTGGAGCAGCTATTAACCTGATGGATTATGATTTTGCTAAACGTTGTGGGTTTCCCTTGATACCCCTACAGAAGTCTATTCCCCTACTGGGGATCGATTCTACCCCTTTGGCTGAGAATAAACCCCAGTTTTCTACTCAGGTGATAATGAGGGTTGAACCTGATCACCAGGAGTGCTGCAAATTTTTGGTTCTATATAATCTGCATGACATTATCGTGCTGGGTTTCCCTTGGTTACAGTCTCATAATCCTGTTTTGGATTGGAAATCTGTGTCTGTAACCAGTTGGGGCTGCCAATGTGTTAATACCAACACTCCTGTTTTTTCTGCCTCCCCCCAAGCTCAGGATGTTCCTGACTTTTTGTTTGATTTTTCTGATGTGTTTAGCGAAAGTAAATCTGCATCCTTACCTCCCCATAGGAGCTATGACTGCGCTATTGAATTAGTGCCGGGTAGTAAATTCCCTAAAGGTCGCATTTTTAACTTGTCTGTACCTGAACATGATGCTATGCGGTCTTATATCAAGGAATCATTGGAGAAGGGTCATATCAGACCATCCTCTTCACCCTTAGGTGCCGGTTTTTTCTTTGTGGCCAAAAAAGATGGTTCATTAAGGCCGTGTATTGATTATCGTCTCTTGAACAATATTACTGTGAAATATCAATACCCGTTACCCTTGATTTCTGACCTGTTTTCCAGGGTGAAAAACGCTACTTGATTTACCAAGCTTGACCTCAGGGGGGCGTATAACCTTATTCGCATTAAGCACGGGGATGAATGGAAGACGGCATTCAATACCCCTGAAGGGCATTTTGAGTACCTAGTGATGCCCTTTGGGCTCACTAATGCCCCTTCCGTCTTCCAGTCCTTCATGAATGACATTTTCAGGGATTTTGTGGACAAATTTCTGATTGTTTATTTGGATGATATCTTGATTTTTTCTAATGACTGGGACTCTCATGTGAAACATGTTCGGACTGTGTTCCAGATTTTGAGGGATAATGCTCTGTATGTGAAGGGATCAAAGTGTCTTTTTGACGTACAGAAGATCTCATTTCTGGGATTCATTTTGTCCCCATCTGTTATTGAAATGGACCCGGTCAAGGTTCAGGCCATCTGTGATTGGGTCCAACCTACTTCATTAAAGGCTCTTCAGAGATTTTTGGGTTTTGCCAATTTTTATCGTAAATTTATTGGTAATTTCTCGGTTATTGTTAAACCATTAACTGATTTGACCAGAAAGGGTTCTGATGTGGTGAATTGGCCTCCTGCGGCAGTCTCTGCATTTCAGGAACTTAAGCAGAGATTCACTTCTGCTCCTGTTCTACGGCAGCCTGATGTTTCTCTGCCATTTCAGGTGGAGGTTGATGCCTCTGAAATTGGGGCAGGTGCCGTTTTGTCCCAAAAAGATCCAGAGACCTCTAAAAGTAACCCTTGTGCCTTTTTCTCTCGAAAATTTTCTCCTACTGAACGTAATTATTGACGTGGGTAATCGGGAGTTATTGGCCATGAAGTGGGCTTTTGAAGAGTGGAGACATTGGCTGGAGGGAGCCAAACATCAGGTGGTGGTCCTTACGGACCATAAGAATCTGGTCTATCTGGAATCTGCCAAGCGACTCAATCCTAGACAGGCCAGGTGGGCCTTGTTTTTCACACGTTTTAATTTTGTGGTTTCCTTTCTTCCTGGCACTAAGAATGTTAAGGCGGATGCCCTCTCGAGGAGTTTCCTTGCGGACTCTCCTGAGTTATCTGATCCTTCTGTTATTTTGAAAGAGGGTGTAGTTCTTTCCGCCATCTCGCCCAATTTGAGACTTGCTCTGGAGGGGTGTCAGGAGGATAGGCCCGAGCGCTGCCCTGTTGGAAAATTGTTTGTCCCAGACCAATGGAAAAAGAGTGTGATGTCTGAGATTCATTGTTCCGCATTGGCTGGGCATCCCGGAATTTTTGGTACCAGAGACTTGGTTAGTCGGTCCTTTTGGTGGCCTACCTTGTCTCGCGATGTCAGGGAATTTGTGCAGTCCTGCGGGACTTGCTCTCGCTCCAAGCCTTGCTCTCGCTCTAGTGGTTTGTTGATGCCATTGCCTGTGCCCAAGAGACCATGGACCCATATCTCTATGGATTTCATTTCCGATCTTCCTGTTTCTCAGAGAATGACCACCATCTGGGTAATTTGTGATAGGTTTTCCAAAATGATACATCTTGTGCCATTACCTAAGTTGCCTTCCTCCTCTGAATTGGTGCCGTTGTTTCTTCAGCACGTGGTTCGTTTACACGGCATTCCTGAGAACATTGTGTCTGACAGAGGAGTCCAGTTTGTTTCCAGATTTTGGAGGA
Organism: Oophaga sylvatica; assembly: GCA_033576555.1. NCBI lineage: Eukaryota > Metazoa > Chordata > Amphibia > Anura > Dendrobatidae > Oophaga > Oophaga sylvatica. The sequence goes on along the minus strand of JARQOD010000006.1, from coordinate 188,377,701 downwards.
CTTTTTGTTCTAAACTGGGTGTTCAATTGTCTTTCTCCTCGGCATTTCATCCTCAGACCAATGGTCAAACTGAGAGAACAAACCAGACATTAGAGACTTATCTAAGATGCTTTGTGTCTGCTGATCAGGATGACTGGGTCTCTTTTTTGCCTTTGGCTGAGTTTGCTCTTAATAATAGGGCTAGCTCTGCCACTTTGATGTCTCCGTTTTTCTGTAATTCTGGTTTTCACCCTCGATTTTCTTCAGGACAGACGGAAGCTTCTGTCTGTCCAGGTGTTGACTCTGTTGTTGAGCGTATGCAACAGATTTGGGACCAGGTAGTGGAGAGGTTGTCCCTCTCTCAGGAGAAGGCCCAGCGGTTTGTTAACCGGCATAGGACTGATGGTCCTCGGTTTAAAGTGGGGGACTTGGTCTGGTTGTCCTCAAAGAATATTCCTATGAGAGTAGCATCTCCTAAATTTAAGCCTAGGTTCATTGGACCTTATAAGATCATGGAGATTATTAATCCTGTTTCTTTTCGTTTGCTTCTTCCAGGGACATTTAAGATCCATAACGTGTTCCACAAGTCCTTGTTGAAGAGGTTTGTTGAGCCAGTGGTTCCTGCTACTGTGCCTCCTGACCCTGTTTTGGTTGAGGGCAATCTGGAGTATGTGGTTGAGAAAATATTGGATTCTCATTTTTCTAGACGAAGACTCCAGTATTTGGTTAAATGGAGAGGTTATGGTCAGGAAGACAATTCTTGGGTGTTTGCTTCGGACATCCATGCTAGGAGACTTATCCGTGCGTATCATAGAACTCATCCTGACCGACCTGGTTGCTCAAATGAGGGTTCGGTGACCCCTCCTCAAGGGGGGGTACTGTTGTGAATGGGTTTGAGATGAGTTCTGAGCAGAGGCTCCCTCTGGTGGTTACAAGCGGTACTAGTGAAGATGTGGAGGACTGGGAATCAGGTGTTACTGACTGGTCTTATATAAGGGAGTCATTTTCCCATCAGGGTTGCCGGTGATCAATTGTTCTGGTCTGAATCCTTCATTCCAGTTTCCCTTGTAGCCTGCTGTGTCGTGTCTGCATCTCCTGCTACCAGATAAGAATTTTTCTTCTTTTGTGTTGTTGCTATATTTTTGCATTTTGTCCTGCACTTCTTTGGGGGCCTTCTGGGTCCCCTCCGGGGGCTTCTGCCTTCTCAGTTTAGTTCAGCCACTGAGTTTTGTTCTTTTTTTTTTCCAGTTTTTTCAGTGGCTGCTGTTTTGATTTTGTTACACCAGAGAACTAATTTAGGTGGTAGAGGTCGTGTGATCTCAGGTGATTTTGAAATGAGTAGAGTTGGTGTTTTTCAGGGTTTTCTGGGATTGCAGTAAGTACCCTTCCTGTCCTTTTCTATTTAGATAGTTTGGGCCCCAGCGTTTGCTCATTCTATTTTCTTTCTGTGTCAGTATTTCCTCTTGTCTAACCGCCATTACATGTTTGGGGGCTTTCTATTATCTTTGGGGTTCTGCTCCGGGGCAGATAGCTTTCCTATTTCTATCTTTAGGTGTAGTTAGTTTCTCAGGCTGTGACGAGGCGTCTAGGACCAACGTAGGAACGCTCCACGGCTGCCTCTAGTTGTGGTGGTTAGTCAGGGTACTGCAATCTCATAGATTCCAACTGCTCTGGTGTATTGCCTTTTTTACCTGCACTCCTCAGCTACCGAAACATAACAGCACCTGCTCCGACTGAAGTTAGCCTGCAACGCTCCATCGCTTCCCCCACTGTAATCTCACCGGTTAGCACATCACCAGCAAGAAATGTTGAGGTGTCATCGCAAGGTTGAAGCAGACAGGGAATCACAAAGTTTTTGCAATGAAAGACTAAATCTAGGCCATCACCACCACCACCATCACCATCACCAACCCCCTCTCAGTCCGTCATGTCCACCGCTAGTTCCCCCATTTGCAGCTATCAAGTACAGCTCACCCTACCAGACACTCTGAGTATGACAAGAAAGTACTCATCCTCTCATCCGCGTACACTGGCTTTGAACGCCTACATTGCCAAACTGATCTCATTAGAGATGATGCCCTTCCGTTTAGTTGAAAGCATAGCGTTCCGAGACCTCATGACCTACACTATCCCACGCTATGACCTACCCAGTCGGCACTTCTTTGCTAGAAAAGCCATCCCTGCCCTCCACCTGAATGTGAAAGACTGCATTGTCCATGCACTCAAACAATCAGTGAGTGGAATGGTGCACCTCACAACAGATGCATGGGCCAGTAGACATGGCCAGGTCAGTTACGTGTCCATCACTGCGCACTGGGTTAATGTGGTGGATGAAGGCTCCACAGGGGACAGCGGCAGTGGGACAGTGCTGCCTAGCCACGGTATAGGCAACAGTTGGCTGTAGGCATTCGACCCTCCTCCTCCTCCAGAAGCGAAAGCTCGTTGACAGAGCGCAGTCGCACGAGCACTCCATCCGCAGCTGCCAGTTTTGTACACGAGGTGTCCCACTATCGAACAGCTAGTGGTAAGCATCAGCAGGCTGTTTTAAAAATGATGTCTTTGGGCGACAACAGACAGACCGCGGAGGTACTGGCCGCGGAGGTACTGGCCTACTTGCAGGGAGATACTGAGTCATGGCTGGGCAGTCTACATCTTGAGGCAGGCAAGGTAGTCAGTGATAATGGCCATAATTTTGTGGCAGCCATAGCCCTGGCAAAACTCAGACACATACCTTGCCTGACTCACACCTTGAACCTGGTGGTGTAGTGCTTCTTAAATAATTATTTGAAGTTAAGAGCTCTGCTCCATAAAGTGCGAAGACCGTGCTTGCACATCCGTTGCTCACCCGTAGACTCCAGTCGTATGCAGAGGCTTCAGCGATCGCTCCACCTCCACAAGAACCGCCTAATCATAGATGTTGCAACAAGGTGGAATTCCACCATGCACATGATTGAGAGGCTGTGCGAACAGAGGCAGGCTGTAATGCATTTATGAGAGGATACACGGGCAGGCAGTTTGAGGGCAGCCATGGAGTTGTCGAGTGTGCAGTGGTCAGAGCTGAAAGACCTCTGTAAAGTCCTTCAGTGTTTTGAGGAATGCACACGGCTGGTAAGCACAGACGACGCCATCATAATCATGAGCATCCCACTTATGAGTCTGCTCATGCAAACTTTGACGCACATTAAGGATCAGGTGTCTGCAGCGGAGGAGGAAGAGGAGGAGGGAAGCCTTGATGACAGTCAGCCATTGTCTGCTAAGGGAACTGTCCTGGACGAGGTGGAGGAAGAAGAGGAAGAGGAGGAGGAGGATGAGGGGGATGATTATTTTGAGGAGGAGGATGCTTCTCAGGGGGCAAGAGAAATATTTGGCTTGCCAAGGTCAAGTACAGGGTTTGTGCGTGACTGGAAGGATGTGGATTTGTCAAAATGTGCTCCTCCACCCATCACTGGCAGTGCATCATTGACACCTGGAACATTGGCCCACATGTGTGATTATGCCTTGAGGATCCTAAAAAGGGACCTCCGCATTGCCAAAATTATGAAGGATGACGACTACTGGTTGGCCAGCATCCTCGATCCACTCTATAAAGGCAATTACAGAACATCATGCCACAGGAGAAACTAGAGCTAATATGGGTGAACAAACAAGCAACTCTGGTAAACCATTTGTTAGAGGCATTCCCAGCACACAGTAGCGGTGCAGGTTCTACCACGAGCCATACTGGGCTAAATGGAAGAATTGTTTGTGGTGCACACAGCTGAAGTGGCGTTGGAGACAGGGGTTTCATGACCATGTTGTGGACTGATTTCTCAAGTACCGCTCACACGACTGGACTGGTAACACTGAATCGATTGCAACAGACAGGAGACAGCAGTTGTCAACTTTGGTTATAAATTACTTCTCCTCCCCATGGATGTTCTCCCTCACTGGTCATTCCCCTTTGACTACTGGGCCTGTAAACTGGACACCTGTCCTGAATTGGCACAAAATGCCTTACAGGAGCTCGCTTGCCCTGCTGGTAGTGTGCTATCAGAAAGAGTCTTCAGTGCTGCTGGATCAATCCTGACAGAAAGAAGGACTCGTCTGTCGACCCAAAATGTTGATGATCTAACCTTCATTAAAATGAACCATGCATGGGCTTCAAATGATTTTGTACCACCTTCCCCTGATGACACATAGGTTACCAGCAAAGTGGCTCACTTTGTCCTTCTCTTAATTGGACTTCTCCAATTCCTCCATTTGCAGCTGCTGAATGTCCAGCCTACACCTCAACATATGCCAGTTTTTCCACCTCCCTAACTGGGCTGCCCCCCCCCGCAGGGCCGGGATCACCAACTGGCGCACCAGGGCAAGTGCTGGTTCCCTGAGCAGGTGGGGGGCCCACTCTTGGGCGACGGCACTGGCACAGGGCCCCTCATAATACAATAAAGTGTCTCTGACGGTGGGGGGCCCACTCACAATCAGACGCACCAGCGTACTATGAGGGGCCCTGTGCCAGTACCGGCACCCATGAGTGGGCCCCCCTGCTTGCTCAGGGCCCCAGCACTTGTATTACTTACCTCTCCCTGCACCACCGCTGTGGAGTCTGGGCAGTTAAATCCTTCACAGGGACGGCCACTACAAAATTGGTGAACTGATCAATGATGGTTAAGACGTAGCTATAGCCTGTCCTGCTGGGCTCTACCTTCATATGATCAATGGCTACCATTTCTGATAGACGTCGACTCACAATCGGATGCAGTGGTGCTTTCTGATCAGCTTTCAAAGTTTTCCTAGTCACAGATGTGTGACATTCCTGGCACCATTTTTCAATGTCTCCTCTCATGCCAATCCAATAGAATCGACTATGACCTGTGACTTCTGTCTTTTACACTCCAAAGTGACCAGACTGATCATGATAGGCAGTGAGGACCATGTCTACATCTCTCCTTGGGATCACAATTTGATGGAGACTACTAACGGTGATGGGATCCACGCAACTGCGATACAGCAATCCTTTCTTCACAAAGAACGGTTTTCACTGTACCCACAGACAAAGTAATTGAGGGTCAGCATCGCCTCTGCAAATTCTACCGGGAGGTTTTCCCATGATTAGGAATTCCCAAATTTCTGCAATCACTCTACTTTCAGACTGTACTTGTATCCATCTAGTTTCCTGTAGTGGAGAGTCTGGACTGGCTTACTGAGACTGAAATATATATGAAGATTTAAAATTACCCCAACACTGTATACAGCTGTACGCTTCTAATACATTACCCTTTTTCTACTTTTTATATTCTCATGTAATCCATACTGAGCCTGTGAGACTCTGTGTCTGACTCTGGACATATATACGGAGATTAAAAATTACCCCAACACTGTATACAGCTGTACGCTTCTAATACATTACCCTTTTTCTACTTTTTATATTCTCATGTAATCCATACTGAGCCTGTGAGAGTCTGTGTCTGACTCTGGACATATATACGGAGATTAAAAATTACCCCAACACTGTATACAGCTGTACGCTTCTAATACATTACCCTTTTTCTACTTTTTATGTTCTGGTGTAATCCATGCTGAGCCTGTGAGAGTCTGTGTCTGACTCTGGAAAAATATACGGAGATTTAAAATTACTCCAACACTGTATACAGCTGTACTCTTCTAATACATTACCCTTTTTCTACTTTTTATATTCTCATGCAATCCATACTGAGCCTGTAAGAGTCTGTGTCTGACTCTGGACATATATACGGAGATTTAAAATTACCTCAACACTGTATACAGCTATTCGCTTCGGAAACATTACCCTTTTTCTACTTTTTTATATTCTGGTCTAATCCATACTGAGCCTGTGAGCGTCTGTCTGTTACTACAGAAATATATACGGAGATTTACAATTACCCCTAGACTGTATACAGCTGTACGCTTGTGATACAGTACCCTTTTTGGCAGAAAGTACTCCTCCACCCACCACTCTAAGTGCATCTATGACACTTGGAAAATTGGCCCACATGTGTGATTATTTCTTGCAGATCTGCTTTTTATATTCTTGTCTAATGCATACTGAGCCTGTGAGCGTCTTTGTCTGACTCCTGAAATATATACGGAAATTTACAATATTTTCACTATACTATATATACCTTGTATCTGGTGAAACAGTACCCTTTTTCAGCTTTTTATATTCTTGTCTAATCCATACTGAGCCTGAAAGCGTTTGTGTCTGACTCCTGAAATATATACGGAGATTTACAATATTTTCACTATACTATATACACCTGGTATCTGGTGATACAGTACCCTTTTTCAGCTTTTCATATCGTGGTCTAATACATACGGAGCCTGTGAGAGTCTGTCTGTTACTCTGGAAATATATACGAATATTTAAAAATTACGCTAACATTGTATACAGCTGTACGCTTATAATACATTACCCTTTTTCTACTTTTTATATTCTGGTCTAATCCACACTGAGCCTGTGAGCATCGGTCTGTTACTCCAGAAATATATATGGAGATTTACAATTACTCCTAGACTGTATACAGCTGTACGCTTGTGATACAATACCCTTGTTGCCAGAAAGTCCTCCTTCACCCACCACTCTAAGTGCATCATTGACACCTGGAACATTGGCCCACATGTGTGATTATTTCTTGCGGCTCTGCTTTTTATATTCTGGTCTAATCCATACTGAGCCTGAGAGCGTCTGTGTGTGACTCCTGAAATATGTACTGAGATTTGCAATATTTTCACTATCTATAATATAACGGTAGGAGCGTCACTCTGTCTGAAGCCTTTATAGACTGCGCAAGCGCAACACGCCTGCGCAGTCTGGCTCCAGACAGAGTGAGGCATCCAGAGCGGTGAGTACTCTGTATGGCGCCGGAGATCGCGGTATGCGTACTGGATGCATACCGCGATCTCCGGCGCCATACTCACATACTTACCTGACCGGGAGGAGCGTTGCCGCGGCGCTTCTCTTCTCCCGGGCAGGAGACCAGGAGTGCGCGTCCGATCGCGCATGCGCAGTAGCGCTATCCGGCGCCATTTTGCTGAAGACACATTTACAGTGTGTCTTCAGCAATATGGCGCTGGACCGCGTGGTATGGGCATGCGCGTACTCCGGCGCCGCTCCCCTCCCCCGGCGTCCAGCAGAAAGGAGCACAGGGATGAAAGGTGAGTATAAATGTTTTTTTTGGGGGGTATCTGTGCAGTTTAATAGCGGTGAGGGGGCCATGCACATCAGGATAGGGGGGGCGTGAGGGGACCATGCACATCAGGGTTGTGGGGTGAGGGGACCATGCACATCAGGATTGGGGGGTGAGGGTACCATGCACATCAGGATTGGGGGGTGAGGGGACCATGCACATCAGGGTTGGGGGGGTGAGGGGACCATGCACATCAGGGTTGGGGGGTGAGGGGACCATGCACATCAGGGTTGGGGGGACCATGCACATCAGGGTTGGGGGTGAGGGGACCATGCACATCAGGATTGGGGGGTGAGCGGACCATGCATATCAGGATAGGGGGGGTGAGGGGACCATGCACATCAGGATTGGGGGGTGAGCGGCCCATGCACATCAGGGTTGGGGGGTGAGGGGACCATGCACATCAGGGTTGGGGGGTGAGCGGACCATGCACATCAGGATTGGTGGGTGAGGGGACCATGCACATCAGGGTTGGGGGAGTGAGGGGACCATGCACATCAGGATTGGGGGTGAGCGGACCATGCACATCAGGATAGGGGGTGAGGGGACCATGCATATCAGGATAGGGGGGGTGAGGGGACCATGCCCATCAGGATGGGGGGGTGTTAGGGGACCATGCACATCAGGATTGGGGGGTGAGGGGACCATGCACAACAGGATTGGGGGGGTGAGGGGACCATGCATATCAGGATAGGGGGGGCGTGAGGGGACCATGCACATCAGGATTGGGGGGCGAGGGGACCATGCACATCAGGATAGGGGGGCGTGAGGGGACCATGCACATCAGGATTGGGGGGTGAGGGGACCATGCACATCAGGATTGGGGGGTGAGGGGACCATGCACATCAGGATTGGGGGGTGAGGGGACCATGCACATCAGGATTGGGGGGTGAGGGGACCATGCACATCAGGATTGGGGGTGAGCGGACCATGCACATCAGGATTGGGGGTGAGGGGACCATGCACATCAGGATTGGGGGGTGAGGGGACCATGCACATCAGGATTGGGGGTGAGCGACCATGCACATCAGGATTGGGGGTGAGGGGACCATGCACATCAGGATTGGGGGTGGGTGAGGGGACGACTGCACATCAGGATTGGGGGATGAGGGACCATGCACATCAGGGTATGGGGGGGGGAGGGGACCATGCACATCAGGATTGGGGGGGTGAGGGGACTATGCACATCAGGATTGGGGGTGAGAGGACCATGCACATCAGGATAGGGGGGGCGTGAGGGGACCATGCACATCAGGATTGGGGGGTGAGGGGACCATGCATATCAGGATTGGGGGGTGAGAGGACCATGCACATCAGGATAGGGGGGGCGTGAGGGGACCATGCACATCAGGATTGGGGGGTGAGGGGACCATGCATATCAGGATAGGGGGTGAGGGGACTATGCAAATCAGGATTGGGGGGTGAGCAGACCATGCACATCAGGATTGGGGGTGAGCAGACCATGCACATCAGGATTGGGGGGTGAGGGGACCATGCACATCAGGATTGGGGGGATGAGGGGACCATGCATATCAGGGTTGGGGGGTGAGGGGACCATGCACATCAGGGTTGGGGGTTGAGGGGACCATGCACATCAGGGTTGGGGTGAGGGGACCATGCACATCAGGGTTGGGGGGGTGAGGGGACCATGCACATCAGGGGTGAGGGGACCATGCACATCAGGGTTGGGGGGGTGAGGGGACCATGCACATCAGGATTGGGGTGGTGGGGGGACCATGCACATCAGGATTGGGGGGTGAGGGGACCATGCACATCAGGGTTGGGGGGTGAGGGGACCATGCACATCAGGATTGGGGGGTGAGGGGACCATGCACATCAGGATTGGGGGTGAGGGGACCATGCACATCAGGATTGGGGGTGAGCGGACTATGCACATCAGGGTTGGGGGGTGAGAGGACCATGCACATCAGGATTGGGGGGTGAGAGGACCATTCACATCAGGGTTGGGGGGTGAGAGGACCATGCACATCAGGATTGGGGGGTGAGAGGACCATGCACATCAGGATTGGGGGGTGAGCGGACCATGCACATCAGGATTGGGGGGTGAGCGGACCATGCACATCAGAACTGGGGGGTGAGCGGACCATGCACATCAGGATTGGGCGATGAGGGGACCATTCATACCAGGATTGGTGGGTGAGGGGACCATTCATACCAGAATTGGGGGTGAGGGGACCAGTCATACCAGAATTGGGGGGTGAGGGGACCATGCATTCCCGGATTGGGTGGGAGGTGACCTTGCATACCAGGATTGGTGGGTGAGGGGACCGTGCATACCGGGATTGGGGAGGTGAGGGGACCATGCATACCGGGATTGGGGGGTGAGGGAACCATGAATACTAGGATATGGATGAGCAGGTACCATGCATACCAGGATAGGGATGAGGGGGTACCATGCATACCAGGATTGGGTGATGAGGGGTCCATGCATACCAGGATGAGGAATGGGGTGCCATGCATACCAGATTTGGTTGGGGGTGAGGGGACCATACATACCAGCATAGGGATGAGGGGTACCATGCATACCAGGATAGGGATGAGGGGTGCCATGCATACCAGGATAGGAGGGGGGCAGCACATACCAGCATGGGAGACCATATACCTTTAAAAATGCTTGCCAGGGGACCATGCACATCAGGATTGGGGGGTGAGGGGACCATGCACACCAGGATAGGGGGTGAGAGGACCATGCATACCAGGATAGGGGGTGAGGAGACCATGCACATCAGGATTGGGGGGGTGAGGGGACCATGCACATCAGGATTGGGGGGTGATGGGACCATGCATACCAGGATTGGGGGGTGAGGGGACCTTGCATATCAGGATTGGGGGGTGAGGGGACCATGCATATCAGGATTGGGGGGTGAGGGGACCATGCATATCAGGATTGGGGGTGAGGAGATCATGCACATCAGGATTGGGGGTGAGACCATGCACATCAGGTTTGGGGGTGAGGGGACCATGCTCAACAGGATGGGGTGACGGGACCATGCACATCAGGATTGGGGTGTGAGGGGGCCATGCACATCAGGATTGGGAGGTGAGGGGGCCATGCACATCAGGATTGGAGGGTGAGGTGGACCATGCACATCAGGATAGGGGTGATGGGACCATGCACATCAGGATTGGGCAGGAGGGAACCATGCATACCAGGATTGGGGGATGAGGGGACCATGCATACCAGGATTGGGGGTGAGGGAACCATGAATACCAGGATATGGATGAGCAGGTAACATGCATACCAGGATAGGGATGAGGGGGTACCATGCATACCAGGATTGGGGGATGAGGGGACCATGCATACCAGGATGAGGAATGGGGTGCCATGCATAGTAGATTTGGGTGGGGATGAGGGGTGCCATGCATACTAGGATAGGAGGGGGGCAGCACATACCAGAATGGGAGACCATGTACCTATAAAAATGCTTGCCACCCGGGCGTAGAACGGGTTAATCACTAGTGCTATATATACCTGGTATCTGGTGATACAGTACCCTTTTTCAGCTTTTCATGTTCTGGTCTAATCCATACTGAGCCTGTGAGCATCTGTCTGTTACTCTGTAAATATATATGGAGATTTAAAAATTACCCCAACAATGTGTACAGCTGTACGCTTCTGATACAGTACACTTTTTCTACTTTTTATATTCTGGTGTAATCCATACTGAGCCTTTGAGAGTCTGTGTCTGACTCAGGAAATATATACGGAGATTTAAAATTACCCCAACACTGTATACAGCTGTACGCTACGGATACGTTACCCTTTTTCAGCTTTTTATATTCTGGTCTAATCCATACTGAGCCTGTGAGCGTCTGTCTGTTACTCCAGAAATATATATGGAGATTTAAAAATTACCCCAGCACTAGAGTTGAGCGATACTTTACGATATCCAAAAGTATCGGAATCGGAATGGTATCGCCGATACCATTAAAATATCGCCGATACCCGATACCAATACCGGAAATCCAATGTAAGTCTATGGGAACAAAATATCGTAACTAAAAAAACCTCTTTCTTTCCTTGTAAACACTAAATATACACACATAGAATACATATATATATATATATACATGTCATTGTGACATATATATATACATATATGTATAGTTTATACACTTCTACATAGTAAAATAGTCTCTGATTCAATTGCCGGGTAAAGCCGGCTTCTGTGAAAAGACAGAAGCACCCGACATGAAATGACACTTGGTTTACATAGAGTTAACCATGTCTTTTCATGTAGTTTTATATCTGATTTGCAGAAACAATTACATGAGTGTAAGTGTGCAAAATTTCACACCTGTAGGGGTTAATTAAAGGTATAAATTCGTTGTAAAAAAGGACTTTTTTGCTACGAATTTACACCTTTAATTAACCCCTACAGGTGTGAAATTTTGCACACTTACACTCATGTAATTGTTTGTGCAAATCAGATATCAAACTACATGAAAAGACATGGTTAACTCTATGTACACCAAGTGTCATTTCATGTCAGGTTCTGCATTTTCACAAAAGCCGGCAATTGAATTAGCAGCTATTATACTATGTAGAAGTGTATGAACTATAAATATATATATATATGTGTCACAAACTCAATGACATGTATATATATATATGAGGTGTAAAATTGCTGAAAAAAAATGCGTGGGCTCCCGCCCTATTTTCGCAACCAGACAGACAAAGCCAGTGAGTGGGGGCAGATAATAGCCCAGAGAGGGACCATTATTTTTAGCCCCCCCCCCCCCCGGCTACTAACATCTGCCCCCAGACACCCCAGAAAGGGCAAATCTATAATTAGATTCGCCCTTTCTGGCACTTTGCCCGTCTATTCCCATTGCCCTGTAGCGGTGGCGAATGGGTTAATAAGGGGTTAAAATGACCTTGCAATTGAAAGGTCACTTTAAGCCAGGTTAATAATTGAGAGCTGACAATTAGACAACTATCAATTATTAATCCTATTGTATGAAAGAAAAATCAAACACACACACTTTAATAAAAAAGAAGTTTAATGAAATAATCACACAGTTTTTGACCATATTTTATTTTCCTGCTAAAACCATTTCCTGTAATAAAAATAAAATAATAAAGCAAAATTATTCTTACCAATCCGATGCACAGTCAGGTCCCATGGTGTAATCCTTCAGAAAGGGTTAATGTTTACTGCAGGGACCGCAGCTAATGCTGCAGCCTCACAGTAAACCCCCAAATGAATGAGCTCCTCTCCTGGCTGACAGGAGAGGAAGTGGAAAGCTTAATTGATTGCTTTCCACTTTCACTTCAGGTCAGCCAGGGACACCATCAGTGACGTCAGAGGGAACTGATTAACAAAAATAGGGGTTCCCTTCGAAAAAAAAATGGCGTGGGGTCCCCCCTATTTTTGTTAACCAGCCAGATGAAGCAGACCGCTGAGGCCTGGTTTTTCAGGCTGGTAAGGATCCAATATCCATGGACCTTGCAAGCCTGATAATACCAGGCCACAGCAGTCTGCTTAGCTTGGCTGGTTAACAAAAATAGGGGATCCCTCGAAAAAAAACGGCGTGGGGATCCCCCCTATTTTTGTTAACCAGCCAAGTAAAATGCAGACTGCTGCGGCCTGGTATTAAAAGACTGTCAAGGCCCATGGATTTTGGCCCTCAACAGCCTGATAATACCAGGCTACAGCAGCCCCACATTTGGCGCATCAAAAGATGTGCCAATTGTGGCACTTTACCCGGCTCTTCCCACTAGCCCTGTAGCGGTGGCAAGCGGGGTAATAAGGGGTTAATGTCACCGTTGATTGCACGGTGCCAATAAGCCCGGTTAATAATGGAGAGGCGTCAATAAGACACCGATCCATTATTAATCCCAAAGTTTTTAAATGTTTAAAAAAAAGACACAGCAAGAAAAAAGTATTTTAATGAAATAAAAGAGACAACACAGTTTTCATTTCTTTTATTATACTCTCATTCCTGCGACGCCATCGATCTCCTGTAAAAAAAGAAAAAAAACAAACCAACAGTATACCACCTGTCCGACGCAGTCCATAGTAACGAGTGTCCCACGACGATCCAGCTCTGCTACATCGGAATGACAGGCAGAGCCTGACATCCCGGCGCAGCACAGCTGATTACCTGCTTCCCCGGCGGTGACGTCATCGGACTGACTGCTTTACGGCCGGGATTACCCAGCAGTCACTGCAGTTATCGCGAGAAACTGCATGTGACCGCCGGGGAAAGATGATGGCGGCCATGAAGCAGTCCAGCCCGTGACCGCCGGAGATCTTCTGCCAGGTAAGTGCCGCTGACTCCTGACAGACCCGACCGACGGACACTGACCGTGACAGTGACAATCCCGATTCCGGTATCCAATATGACGAAAATATCGATACTCGGAATCGGAATTCCGATACAGCCAATATCGGCCGATACCCGATATTTGCAGTATCGGAATGCTCAACCCTACCCAGCACTGTATACAATTTTACGTTTCTAATACATTACCTTTTTTCTACTTTTTATATTCTGACCTAATCCATACTGAGCCTGTGAGTGTCTGTCTGTTACTTCGGAAATATATACGGAGATTTACAATTACCCCTAGACTGTATACAGCTGTACGTGTTGTGAATGTGCTAGAGATGGTTTCTGAGCAGAGGCTCCCTCTGGTGGTTACAGACAGTACTGAACCCTCCAGCGAGGAATGGCAATCTGGGATCACTGACTGGACTGATATAAGGGAGGTTCCCTCCCATGATGGTTGCCAGTGATCAATTGTTCTTGTCTCAATTGTGGTTCCTGCTTCATTTGGAAGTTTGCTGGAGTCTTGCCTGCGTCTTCTGCTTTCAGATAAGATATTTTTGCTTTTCTTTTTGTGCTTGCTTTTTGCATAGTTTCTGCACTTTTGGAGTTCAGCCGGGTCCCCTCCTGGGGCCTGTGCTCCTCTCAGTTTATCTGTAGCCAGTGTTATTTGTTCATTTACGTTTTCCTGTTTTTTCAGTGCTGCGGCTTGGTTTTGTTACACCAGAGATCTGATTTAGGTGGTGGAGATCGTGTGATCTCAGGTTTTTGCAATCAGAAGTGTTGGTATTTTTTAGGGTTTTTTTTGGATTGCAGACAGAATTCTTTCCTGTACTTTTCTGTCTAGACAGATTGGGCCCCAGCGTTTGCTCATTCTATTTTCTCTGTCGGTGCTTTCTTCTTGTCTAACTGCCATTACATGTTTGGGGGCTTCCTATTTTCTTTGGGGATTTGCTCCAGGGCAGATAGCTTTCTTCTTTCTGCCTTTAGGTGTAGTTATCTCTCAGGCTGTGACGAGGCGTCTAGGATCAACGTAGGATCGCTCCATGGCTACCTCTAGTTGTGTGGTTAGTTCAGGTTACTGCAATCCAATAGGTTCCAGCCTCTCTGGTGTATTTCCGTTTTTTGCTATTTCTCCTCAGCTACCTAAACATCACAGTATCACCGGCCCAAACTGAAAATTATATGGTACTCATAGAAGGGAAAAATAGTGTGGAAGAAAAAAGTTGTCAGAGTTGTCAGAGATTTTTTTTTTTTCTTCTGTTTGCTGCATTTTTTTCCCCTCTTTCTCTCTGGGTGCTGAGGAGGATTTTTTTTTTCTCTCAATGGAGTTTGCACAGTTGTCTGGCCGTGTGGGCAGCTTGCTACTGAGGTTCGTAGTATTGCTACCTATCTTGCTAGGTTGCCGCTTGTGGAACCTAGGATCCCCATGCCAGATTTGTTTTTGGATGATCGGGCTAAATTTCTGAATTTCAAAAATAACTGTAAGTTGTTTTTTGCCTTAAGTCTAAATCCTCAGGGAACGCAGCACAGCAGGTTCAAATCGTCATCTCTCTCCTGCGTGGCGACCCTCAGGATTGGGCTTTTTCCCTGACACCTGGGGATCCTGTTTTGAATGATGTTGATGTATTTTTTCAGGCTCTGGGGTTGTTGTACGATGAACCTAATATCACTGATCAAGCTGAAAAAACCTTGTTGGCATTAACTCAGGGCTGTGAAGCCACTGAACTGTACTGTCAGAAATTCCAAAAGTGGGCAGTCCTGACCAAATGGAATGATCATGCTTTGGCTGCCCTTTTTCGGAACGGTCTGTCAGAGAATGTAAAGGACGTTATGGTGGGATTTACTGTTCCCTCTGGTCTCAATGATTCTATGTCTTTGGCTATTCAAATTGACAGACGTTTGCGTGAGCGCAGAGGTATGCGTGAGATGGTGTTGCCTTGTTGGCCAGCTCCTGAGCCCATGCAGTGTGATGGAGTGACTTCTGGGGCACAGCGTCATGAATTTCGAAAAAGCACAATGGGTTATGTTTCTACTGTGGTGACGCCTCTCATGCTGTTTCCGTCTGCCCTAAGCGGGTAAGACGTTTTTCACGCTCAGTTGTCTTGGGTAGTGTTCAGACTAAATTTCTGTTGACTGTTACCCTGATTTGCTCCATGTCCACATTTTCGGCTCAGACTTTTGTTGATTCAGGAGCAGCTATTAACCTGATGGATTTTGACTTTGCCAAACCTTGTGGCTTTCCCATGATACCCCTGCGGAAGTCTATTCCCCTACTGGGCATTGATTCTACCCCTTTGGCGGAGAATAAACCCCAATTTTCTACTCAGGTGATAATGAGGGTTGAACCAGATCATCAGGAGAGTTGCAAATTTCTGGTGTTGCATAATCTGCATGACTTTATTGTACTGGGTTTTACCTTGGTTACAGAATCATAATCCTGTTTTGAATTGAAATCTGTGTCTGTGACCAGTTGGGGCTGCCAATGTGTTAATACTGATACTGCTGTTTTTTCTGCCTCTCCACAGTCTCAGGATGTCCCTGACTTTTTGACTGATTTTTCTGATGTGTTTAGTGAAAGTAAGTCTGCATACTTACCCCCTCACAGAAGCAACGATTGCGCTATTGAGTTAGTGCCTGGTGGTAGATTTCCTAAGGGTCGCCTTTTTAACTTATCTGTACCTGAACACGATGCTATGCGATCTTATATCAAGGAGTCATTGGAGAAAGTTCATATCAGACCCTCCTCTTCACCCTTGGGCGCCGGTTTTTTCTTTGTGGCCAAAAAGGATGGTTCATTGAGGCCGTTGTATTGATAATCGTCTCCTGAATAAGATCACTGTGAAGTATCAATATCCGTTACCCTTGATTTCTGACATGTTTTCCAGAGTGAAAAGGGCTAGATGGTTTACCAAGCTTGACCTCAGGGGGGCGTACAACCTTATTCGCATTAAGCATGGGGATGAATGGAAGATGGCGTTTAACACCCCAGAGGGGCATTTTGAGTACCTAATGATGCCCTTTGGGCTCACTAATGCTCCTTCCGTCTTCCAATCCTTCCTGAATGATATTTTCAGGGATTTTGTGGACAAATTTCTAATCGTTTATTTGGATGATATTTTGATTTTTTCCAATGACTGGGACTATCATGTGAAACATGTTCGGACTGTATTCCAGATTTTGAGAGAGAATCACTGTATGTGAAGGGATCAAAGTGTCTTTTTGGCGTACAGAAGGTCTCATTTCTGGGATTCATTTTGTCTCCATCTGTTATTGAAATGGACCTGGTCAAGGTTCAGGCCATCTGTGATTGGATTCAAGCTACTTCATTAAAAGGCTCTTCAGAGATTTTTGGGTTTTGCCAATTTTTATTGGTAATTTCTCCGGTATTGTTAAACCATTGATTGATTTGACCAAAAAGGGTTCTGATGTGGTGAATTGGCCTCCTGAGGCAGTTTCTGCGTTTCAGGAACTTAAGCAGAGATTCACTTCTGCTCCTGTTCTATGGCAGCCTGATGTTTCTCTACCGTTTCAGGTGGAGGTTGATGCTTCTGAAATTGGGGCAGGTGCTGTTTTGTCCCAAAAGGATCCAGAGACCTCTAAGAGTAACCCTTGTGCCTTTTTCTCTCTAAAATTTTCTCCAACTGAACGTAATTATGATGAGGGTAATCGGGAGCTATTGGCCATGAAGTGGGCCTTTGAAGAGTGGAGACATTGGCTGGAAGGAGCCAAACATCAGGTGGTGGTCCTCACGGACCATAAGAACCTGGTTTATCTCGAATCAGCCAAGCGACTTAATCCTAGACAGGTCAGGTGGGCTTTGTTTTTCACACGTTTTAATTTTGTGGTTTCTTTTCTTCCTGGCACTAAGAATGTTAAGGCGGATGCCCTCTCGAGGAGTTTCTTTGCAGATTCTCCTGAGTTATCTGATCCTGCTGTTATTTTGAAAGAGGGTGTAGTACTTTCCGCCATCTCGCCCAATTTGAGACTGGCTCTGGGAAGGTGTCAGGAGGATAAACCTGAGAGCTGCCCTATTGGGAAATTGTTTGTCCCAGACCAGAGGAAGAAGAGTGTGATGTCTGAGATTCATTGTTCCGCGTTGGCTGGTCATCCCGGGATTTTTGGTACCAGAGACTTGGTGAGTCGGTCCTTTTGGTGGCCTACTTTGTCTCGTGACGTCAGGGACTTTGTGCAGTCCTGTGGGACTTGCTCTCGTTCCAAGCCTTGCTCTCGCTCTAGTGGTTTGTTAATGCCATTACCTGTGCCCAAGAGGCCATGGACCCATATCTCTATGGATTTTATTTCCGACCTCCCTGTCTCTCAGAGAATGACCGTTATCTGGGTAATCTGTGATAGGTTTTCCAAGATGATACATCTTGTGCCATTACCTAAGTTACCTTCCTCCTCCGAGATGGTGCCTTTGTTCCTTGTTCCTTCAGCACGTAGTTCGGTTACATGGCATTCCGGAGAACATTGTGTCTGACAGAGGAGTCCAGTTTGTTTCCAGATTTTGGAGGACATTTTGCTCTAAACTTGGTGTCAAATTATCTTTCTCCTCTGCATTTCATCCTCAGGCCAAAGGACAAACCGAGAGCACAAACCAGACCTTGGAGACTTATTTGAGATGTTTTGTGTCTGCTGATCAAGATGACTGGGTCTCTTTTTTGCCTTTGGCTGAGTTTTGCTCTTAACCCCTTCACCCCCAAGGGTGGTTTGCACGTTAATGACCGGGCCAATTTTTACAATTCTGACCACTGTCTCTTTATGAGGTTTATAACTCTGGAACGCTTCAACGATCTTCGCTATTCTGAGACTGTTTTCTCGTGACATATTGTACTTTATGATAGTGGTAAAATTTCTTCGATATAACTTGCGTTTATTTTTGAAAAAAAAATGCAAATATGGCGAAAATTTTTAAAATTTTGCAATTTTCAAACTTTGAATTTTTATTCCCTTAAAACAGAGAAATATATCACACAAAATAGTTAAGAAATAACATTTCCCACATGTCTACTTTACATCAGCACAATTTTGGAACCAAAATTTTTTTTTGTTAGGAAGTTATAAGGGTTAAAAGTTGACCAGCGATTTCTCATTTTTACAACAAAATTTACAAAGCCATTTATTTTAGGGACCACCTCACATTTGAAGTCACTTTGAGGGGTCTATATGGCAGAAAATACCCAAAAGTGACACCATTCTAAAAACTGCACCCCTCAAGGTACTCAAAACCACATTCAAGAAGTTTATTAACCCTTCAGGTGCTTCACAGTAACTAAAGCAACGTGGAAGGAAAAAATGAATATTTTACTTTTTTAGCCACAAAAATTATCTTTTACAACTTTTTTTTATTTTCACAAGGGTTAAAGGAGAAAATGGACAGATAAGGTTGTTATGCAATTTCTCCTGAGTACGCCAATACCCCATATGGGGGAAAACCACTGTTTGGGCACACGGCAGAGCTCGTAAGGGAAGGAGCGACGTTTGACTTTTTCAAACTAAAATTGGCTGGAATTTAGATTGGATGCCATGTCGCGTTTGGAGAGCCCCTGATGCGCCTAAACAGTGGAAACCCCCAACAAGTGACACCATTTTGGAAACTAGACCCCCTAAGGTACTTATCTAGATCTGTTGTGAGCACTTTGAACCCTCAAGTGTTTCACAAAAGTTTATAAAGCCTGGGTGTGAAAAAAAAAAAAATCAATTTTCCACAAAAATGATTTTTTAGTCCCAAATTTTTGAATTTTCCCAAGGAAATTGGACCCCAAAAGTTGTTGTCCAATTTGTCCTGAGTACGCTGATACCCCATATGTGGGGGGGGAAACTGTTTGGGCGCACGGCAGGGCTTGGAAAGGAAGTAGTAACGTTTTGGAATACAGACGTTAATGGGGGTCATTTTCCGTTTGCAGTGCCCCAGATGAGCCTAAACAGTGGAAATCCCCCACAAGTGACCCCATTTTGGAAACTAGACCCTGTTATGTTTCGGTAGCTGAGGAGTGCAGGTAAAAAAGGCAATACACCAGAGCAGTTAGAATCTATGGGATTGCAGTACCCTGACTAACCACCACAACTAGAGGCAGCCGTGGAGCTTTCCTACGTTGGTCCTAGACGCCTCGTCACAGCCTGAGAAACTAACTACACCTAAAGATAGAAATAGGAAAGCTATCTGCCCCGGAGCAGAACCCCAAAGATAATAGAAAGCCCCCAAACATGTAATGGCGGTTAGACAAGAGGAAATACTGACACAGAAAGAAAATAGAATGAGCAAACGCTGGGGCCCAAACTATCTAAATAGAAAAGGACAGGAAGGGTACTTACTGCAATCCCAGAAAACCCTGAAAAACACCAACTCTACTAATTTCAAAATCACCTGAGATCACACGACCTTACCACCTAAATTAGCTCTCTGGTGTAACAAAATCAAAACAGCAGCCACTGAAAAAACTGGAAAAAGCAAAAGAACAAAACTCAGTGGCTGAACTAAACTGAGAAGGCAGAAGCCCCCGGAGGGGACCCAGAAGGCCCCCAAAAGAAGTGCAGGACAAAATGCAAAAATATAGCAACAACACAAAGAAGAAAAATTCTTATCTGGTAGCAGAAGATGCAGACACGACACAGCAGGCTACAAGGGAAACTGGAATGATGGATTCAGACCAGAACAATTGATCACCGGCAACCCTGATGGGAAAATGACTCCCTTATATAAGACCAGTCAGTAACACCTGATTCCCAGTCCTCACAATCTTCACTAGTACCGCTTGTAACCACCAGAGGGAGCCTCTGCTCAGAACTCATCTCAAACCCATTCACAACAGTACCCCCCCTTGAGGAGGGGTCACCGAACCCTCATTTGAGCAACCAGGTCGGTCAGGATGAGTTCTATGATACGCACGGATAAGTCTCCTAGCAT
This sequence comes from Oophaga sylvatica, assembly GCA_033576555.1. NCBI lineage: Eukaryota > Metazoa > Chordata > Amphibia > Anura > Dendrobatidae > Oophaga > Oophaga sylvatica. The sequence goes on along the minus strand of JARQOD010000006.1, from coordinate 188,357,331 downwards.
GGATGTCCGAAGCAAACACCCAAGAATTGTCTTCCTGACCATAACCTCTCCATTTAACGAAATACTCGAGTCTTCGTCTAGAAAAACGAGAATCCAATATTTTCTCAACCACATACTCCAGATTGCCCTCAACCAAAACAGGGTCAGGAGGCACAGTAGCAGGAACCACTGGCTCAACAAACCTCTTCAACAAGGACTTGTGGAACACGTTATGGATCTTAAATGTCCCTGGAAGAAGCAAACGAAAAGAAACAGGATTAATAATCTCCATGATCTTATAAGGTCCAATGAACCTAGGCTTAAATTTAGGAGATGCTACTCTCATAGGAATATTCTTTGAGGACAACCAGACCAAGTCCCCCACTTTAAACCGAGGACCATCAGTCCTATGCCGGTTAGCAAACCGCTGGACCTTCTCCTGAGAGAGGGACAACCTCTCCACTACCTGGTCCCAAATCTGTTGCATACGCTCAACAACAGAGTCAACACCTGGACAGACAGAAGATTCCGTCTGTCCTGAAGAAAATCGAGGGTGAAAACCAGAATTACAGAAAAACGGAGACATCAAAGTGGCAGAGCTAGCCCTATTATTAAGAGCAAACTCAGCCAAAGGCAAAAAAGAGACCCAGTCATCCTGATCAGCAGACACAAAGCATCTTAGATAAGTCTCTAATGTCTGGTTTGTTCTCTCAGTTTGACCATTGGTCTGAGGATGAAATGCCGAGGAGAAAGACAATTGAACACCCAGTTTAGAACAAAAAGTCCTCCAAAATCTGGAAACAAACTGGACTCCTCTGTCAGACACAATGTTCTCAGGAATGCCGTGTAAACGAACCATGTGCTGAAGAAACAACGGCACCAATTCAGAGGAGGAAGGCAACTTAGGTAATGGCACAAGATGTATCATTTTGGAAAACCTATCACAAATTACCCAGATGGTGGTCATTCTCTGAGAAACAGGAAGATCGGAAATGAAATCCATAGAGATATGGGTCCATGGTCTCTTGGGCACAGGCAATGGCATCAACAAACCACTAGAGCGAGAGCAAGGCTTGGAGCGAGAGCAAGTCCCGCAGGACTGCACAAATTCCCTGACATCGCGAGACAAGGTAGGCCACCAAAAGGACCGACTAACCAAGTCTCTGGTACCAAAAATTCCGGGATGCCCAGCCAATGCGGAACAATGAATCTCAGACATCACACTCTTTTTCCATTGGTCCGGGACAAACAATTTTCAACAGGGCAGCGCTCGGGCCTATCCTCCTGACACCCCTCCAGAGCCAGTCTCAAATTGGGCGAGATGGCGGAAAGAACTACACCCTCTTTCAAAATAACAGAAGGTCAGATAACTCAGGAGAGTCCGCAAGGAAACTCCTCGAGAGGGCATCCGCCTTAACATTCTTAGTGCCAGGAAGAAAGGAAACCACAAAATTAAAACGTTGTGAAAAACAAGGCCCACCTGGCCTGTCTAGGATTGAGTCGCTTGGCAGATTCCAGATAGACCAGATTCTTATGGTCCGTAAGGACCACCACCTGATGTTTGGCTCCTCCAGCCAATGTCTCCACTCTTCAAAAGCCCACTTCATGGCCAATAACTCCCGATTACCCACGTCATAATTACGTTCAGTAGGAGAAAATTTTCGAGAGAAAAAGGCACAAGGGTTACTTTTAGAGGTCTCTGGATCTTTTTGGGACAAAACGGCACCTGCCCCAATTTCAGAGGCATCAACCTCCACCTGAAATGGCAGAGAAACATCAGGCTGCCGTAGAACAGGAGCAGAAGTGAATCTCTGCTTAAGTTCCTGAAATGCAGAGACTGCCTCAGGAGGCCAATTCACCACATCAGAACCCTTTCTGGTCAAATCAGTTAATGGTTTAACAATAACCGAGAAATTACCAATAAATTTACGATAAAAAATTGGCAAAACCCAAAAATCTCTGAAGAGCCTTTAATGAAGTAGGTTGGACCCAATCACAGATGGCCTGAAACCTTGACCGGGTCCATTTCAATACAGATGGGGACAAAATGAATCCCAGAAATGAGATCTTCTGTACGCCAAAAAGACACTTTGATCCCTTCACATACAGAGCATTATCCCTCAAAATCTGGAACACAGTCCGAACATGTTTCACATGAGAGTCCCAGTCATTAGAAAAAATCAAGATATATCCAAATAAACAATCAGAAATTTGTCCACAAAATCCCTGAAAATGTCATTCATGAAGGACTGGAAGACGGAAGGGGCATTAGTGAGCCCAAAGGGCATCACTAGGTACTCAAAATGCCCTTCAGGGGTATTGAATGCCGTCTTCCATTCATCCCGTGCTTAATGCGAATAAGGTTATACGCCCCCCTGAGGTCAAGCTTGGTAAACCAAGTAGCGTTTTTCACCCTGGAAAACAGGTCAGAAATCAAGGGTAACGGGTATTGATATTTCACAGTAATATTGTTCAAGAGACGATAATCAATACACGGCCTTAATGAACCATCTTTTTTGGCCACAAAGAAAAAACCGGCACCTAAGGGTGAAGAGGATGGTCTGATATGACCCTTCTCCAATGATTCCTTGATATAAGACCGCATAGCGTCATGTTCAGGTACAGACAAGTTAAAAAGGCGACCTTTAGGGAATTTACTACCCGGCACTAATTCAATAGCGCAGTCATAGCTCATATGGGGAGGTAAGGATGCAGATTTACTTTCGCTAAAACACATCAGAAAAATCAAACAAAAAGTCAGGAACATCCTGAGCTTGGGGGGAGGCAGAAAAAACAGGAGTGTTGGTATTAACACATTGGCAGCCCCAACTGGTTACAGACACAGATTTCCAATCCAAAACAGGATTATGAGACTGTAACCAAGGGAAACCCAGCACGATAATGTCATGCAGATTATATAGAACCAAAAATTTGCAGCACTCCTGGTGATCAGGTTCAACCCTCATTATCACCTGAGTAGAAAACTGGGGTTTATTCTCAGCCAAAGGGGTAGAATCGATCCCCAGTAGGGGAATAGACTTCTGTAGGGGTATCAAGGGAAACCCACAACGTTTAGCAAAATCATTAATCCTCAGGTTAATAGCTGCTCCAGAATCAACGAAAGCCTGAGCAGAAAATGAGGACAGAGAGCATATCAGAGTGACAGTTAATAAAAACTTAGTCTGAACACTACCCAAGACAACTGAGCGTGCAAAACGTCTTCCCCGCTTAGGGCAGACTGAAATAGCATGAGAGGCATCACCACAGTAGAAACATAACCTATTGCGCTTTCGAAACTCATGACGCTGTGCCCCGACACCACTCCATCACACTGCATGGGCTCAGAAGCTGGCTCACAAGGCAACACCACTCCACGCATACTTCTCCGCTCACGCAAAAGTCTGTCAATTTGAATCGCTAATGACATAGAATCATTGAGACCAGAGGGGACAGGGAATCCCACCATAACATCCTTTACATTATCCGACAGACCCTTCCGGAAAAGGGCCGCCAAAGCGTCGTCATTCCATTTGGTCAGGACTGCCCACCTACGGAATCTCTGACAGTATAACTCAGCGTCATCAAGCCCCTGATTTTAATGCCAACAAGGCTTTTTCAGCTTGATCAGTGACATTAGGCTCATCGTACAATAACCCCAAAGCCTGAAAAAAACGCATCAACATCACTCAAAAAAGGATCCCCAGGTATCAGGGAAAAAAGCCCAATCCTGAGGATCGCCGCGCAGGAGAGAGATGATAATTTGAACCTGCTGCGCTGCGTTTCCTGAGGACTTAGATTTTAAGGCAAAAAACAATTTACAATTATTTTGAAATTCTGAAACTTAGCTCGATCCCCTAAAAACAAATCTGGCATGGGGATCCTAGGTTCCACAACAGGCAACCCAGCAAGATAGATAGCAATACTCCGAACCTCAGTGGCAAGCTGATCCACACGGCCAGACAACTGTGCAAACTCCATTGGGAGAAAATATCCTTCCAGCACCCAGAGATACAGAGGGAAAAAAAAAAAATGCAACAAACAGAAAAATATCTCTGACAACTCTGACAACCTTTTTTCTATCACAATATTTTTTCCCTTCTGTGAGTACCATACAATTTTCAATTTTTAGGCCGGTGATACTGTTATGTTTCGGTAGCTGAGGAGTGCAGGTAAAAAAGGCAATACACCAGAGCAGTTGGAATCTATGGGATTGCAGTACCCTGACTAACCCCACAACTAGAGGCAGCCGTGGAGCGTTCCTACATTGGTCCTAGACGCCTCGTCACAGCCTGAGAAACTAACTACACCTAAAGATACAAATAGGAAAGCTATCTGCCCCGGAGCAGAACCCCAAAGATAATAGAAAGCCCCCAAACATGTAATGGCGGTTAGACAAGAGGAATACTGACACAGAAAGAAAATAGAATGAGCAAACGCTGGGGCCAAACTATCTAAATAGAAAAGGACAGGAAGGGTACTTACTGCAATCCCAGAAAACCCTGAAAAAACACCAACTCTACTAATTTCAAAATCACCTGAGATCACACGACCTTACCACCTAAATTAGCTCTCTGGTGTAACAAAATCAAAACAGCAGCCACTGAAAAAACTGGAAAAAGCAAAAGAACAAAACTCAGTGGCTGAAACTAAACTGAGAAGGCAGAAGCCCCCGGAGGGGACCCAGAAGGCCCCCAAAGAAGTGCAGGACAAAATGCAAAAATATAGCAACAACACAAAAGAAGAAAAATTCTTATCTGGTAGCAGGAGATGCAGACACGACACAGCAGGCTACAAGGGAAACTGGAATGAAGGATTCAGACCAGAACAATTGATCACCGGCAACCCTGATGGGAAAATGACTCCCTTATATAAGACCAGTCAGTAACACCTGATTCCCAGTCCTCACAATCTTCACTAGTACCGCTTGTAACCACCAGAGGGAGCCTCTGCTCAGAACTCATCTCAAACCCATTCACAACAAGACCCCCTAAGGAACTTATCTAGATCTTTGATGAGCACTTTGAACCCCAAGTGCTTCACACAAGTTTATAATGCCCGGGCATGAAAATAAAAAATCCTATTTTTTTTCCCACAAAAATTATCTTTTAGTCACCAATTTTTTATTTTCCCAAGGGTAACAGGAGGAAAAAATGGACCACATATGTTGTTGTACAATTTGTCCTGAGTACGCTGATACCCATATGTGGGGGGGAACCATGTTTGGGTGCACGGCAGAGCTCGGAATGGAAGGAGCACCATTTGACTTTTTCCAACCAAAATTGGCTGGAATTGAGTTTGGATGCCATGTTGCATTTGGAGAGCCCTGATGTGCCTAAACAGTGGAAACCCCCCAAAAACGACCCCATTTGGGAAACTAGACCCCCTAAGGAACTTATCTAGATTTTTGATGAGCAATTTGAACCCCCAAGTGCTTCACACAAGTTTATAACGTAGAGCCGTAAAATTTAAAAATCATATTTTTTCCACAAAAAGATTTTTCACCCCAATTTTTTATTTTTCCAAGGGTGACAAGACTCCAAAAGTTATTGTGCAATTTGTCCTGAGTGCGCTGATACCCCATATGTGGGGGTAAACCACTGTTTGGGTGCATGTCAGACTTTGGAAGGGAAGGAGCGCCGTCTGACTTTTTCAACGCAGAATTGGCTGGACACCATGTCGTGTTTGGAGAGCTCCTGATCTGCCTAAAACAGTGGAAACCCCCATAAATGACACCATTTTGGAAACTAGACCCCTCAAGGAACTTATCTAGATGTGTGGTGAGAACTTTGAACCCCCGGGTTTGTTTCGCTAAAGTTTAAAAACGTACAGCCGTTAAAATAAAAAAATCTTTTTTTTTTTTACAAAATAATTTTTTTTTTCGCCCCCAATATTTTATTTTTAAACAAGGGTAACAGAAGAAATTGGAACCCAAAAGTTGTTGTCCAATTTGTCCTGAGTACACTGATACCCAATATGTGGGCGAAAAACTACTGCATGGGCACACGTCGGGGCTCGGAAGGGAAGTAGTGACGTTTTGGTTGCAGACTTTGATGGAATGGTCTGGGGGCGTCATGTCACATTTGGAGAGCCCCTGATGCACCTAAACAGGGGGAAACCCCCCACAAGTGACCCCTTTTTGGCAAATAGACCCCACAAGGAACTTATCTAGATGTGTGGGTGAGCACTTTGAACCCCGTAGTGCTTCACAGAAGTTTATAAACGCAGAGCCGTTAAAAATAAAAAATCTTTTTTTTTTTTGCAAAAATGATTTTTCGCCCCAATATTTATTTTTACAAGGGTAACAGGAGAAATTGGACCCCAAAAGTTGTTGTCCAATTTGTCCTGAGTACGCTGATACCCAATATGTGGGAGAAAAACTACTGTATGGGTACACGTTGGGGCTCGGAAGGGAAGTAGTGACTTTTTTGGATTGCAGACTTTGATGGAATGGTCTGGGGGCGTCATGTCGCATTTGGAGAGCCCCTGATGCGCCTAAACAGTGGAAATCCCCAACAAGTGACCCCATTTTGGAAATAGACCACAAGGAACTTATCTAGGTGTGTGGTGAGCGCTATGAAGCCCCAAGTGCTTCACATGAAGTTTATAATGTACAGCCGTTAAAAGCAAAAAAATATTTTTTTTTGTACAAATATGATTTTTTTCGCCCCCAGTTTTTTTTTTTCCCCCAGGGTAACAGAAGAAATAGGACAAATTGCACAATAACTCTTGGGGTCCAGAGTACGCTGATACCCCATTATGTGGGGATAAACTACTTGTTTGGATGCATGGCAGAGCTGAGAAGTGAAGGAGCACCGTTGACTTTTTCAACGCAGAATTGGCTGGAATTGAGATCAGACGCCATGTCACATTTGGAGAGCCCCTGATGTGCCTAAAAAAGCTGAAAACCCCCCAATTCTAACTCCAACCCTAACCCCAACACACCCTAACCCTAGTCCCAACCCTAACCACAAACCTAAAACCCCAACACACCCCTAATCCCAACCCTAACCCTAATCCTAACTTTAGCGCCAAAACCCAACCCTAACTTTAGCCGCAACCTAACCCTAACCCTAATGGGAAAATGGAAATAAATACATTTTTTTTAATTTTATAATTTTTCCCTAACTAAGAGGGTGATAAAGGGGGGTTTTGATTTACTATTTATAGCGGGTTTTTATGATTGGCAGCTGTCACGCTAAAAGACGCTTTTTATTGCAAAAATTTTTTTTGCATCGCCAACATTTTGAGAGCTATAATTTTTGCATATTTTGGCCACAGAGTCATGTGAGGTCTTATTTTTTGCGGTAGAGTTGATGTTTTTTTTGTACCATTTTTGAGCAGGTTTACATTTTTTGATCGCTTTTTTTTTTCGATTTTTGGGAGGTTAGAATTAACAAAAATCAGCAATTCATGAATTTCTTTTGGGGGTGGCGTTTTTATTGTTCCGCGTGTGGTAAAATTGATAAAGAAGTTTTATTCTTTCGGGTCAGTACGATTTATGGCGATACCTCATTTATATCATTTTTTTTGTTTTGGCGCTTTTTATAGAATAAAAACAATTTTATATAAAAATAATTATTTTTGCATCACTTTTATTCGCGAGCTATAAATTTTTTTTTTTCACTGATGATGCTGTATGGCAGCTCGTTTTTTGCGGGACAAGATGACATTTCAGCGGTACCATGTTTATTTATATCGGTCTTTTTGATCGCGCGTTATTCCACTTTTTGTTCGGCGGTATGATGATAAAGCATTGATTTTTTGCATGTTTTTTTTTTTTTTAAGGGGTTCACTAAAGGGGTTAACTAGTGGGATAGTTTTTATAGGGGGGGGTCGTTACGGACACGGCGATACTAAATATGGTACTTTTATTGTTTTGGTTTTTTTTATTTAACAGGAAGAAATGAATTTATTGGGGAATATTTTTTTTTTTTTTTAATTTATTTTGGATTTTTTTTTTATAACATGTTTATTTTTATTTTTTTAACTTTTTTACTTTGTCCCAGGGTGGGACATCACTGTATTTTATAGATCGCTGGTGTGACAGTGTGCACAGCACACTGTCACACCAGCGATTGCTCAGGCAGTGCAGCAGGCTTCTCAGTGCCTGCTCTCACAGGCACTGAGGAAGCTGCCTCCCTCCAGGACCCCGGCGCCATCTTGGATTCCGGGTCCTGGGAGGGAGGAAGCCCTCAGAACAGCGCAATCACATCGCGCTGGTCTGAGGGTCTCAGGGGGGCGCGCAGGGAGCCCACTCCCTGCGCGATGCTTCCCTGTGCCCCCAGTACACCGCGATCATGTTTGATCGCAGGTGTGCTAGGGGTTAATGTTCGGGAGTGGTCCGTGACCGCTCCTGACACACAGTCCACGGGTGTCAGCTGTGATAATCAGCTGATACCCGGCGGCGATTAGCTGCACTCCCCCCAGGAGCGCAGCTGAATCGCCTATGACGTACTATCCCATCCATGGTCAGATTGTCACGGGTTTTATGGACGGGATAGTCGTCTAATGTCAGAGAGGGGTTAATAATAGGGCTAGCTCTGCCACCTTGATGTCTCCATTTTTTCTGCAATTCTGGGTTTTCACCCTCGATTTTCTTCGGGAGAGGCGGAGGCTTCTGTCTGTCCTGGTGTTGACTCTGTTGTGGAGCGGTTGGTCTCTCTCTCAAGAGAAGGCCCAGTGGTTTGCAACCGGCATGGACTGATGGTCCCAGGGCAGATATTTCATTTTTCTGCCTTTGGTGTAGTTATCTCTAGGTTGGGGGGGGTCTGGGATCAACGTAAAACGCTCCACGGTACCTCTAGTTGTGTGGTTAGTTCAGGGTTACTGCAATCCAAAAGGTTCCACCCTCTGGTGTATTTCGTTTTTTGTTTTTCTCCCCAGCTACCTAAACATCAATGTACGCTTGTGATACGGTACCCTTTTTTGGAGAAAATCCTCCTCCCCCACCACCTAAGGCACATTGCACCTGCAGGGGTGGGTCAGACCTGGCATACTTGGGCAAGTGCAGGGGCCCCGAGGGTGGGGGGGCCCCCTCGGTTGGGGACCCCTGCGACCATTAGCCCCCGAGCGGTACCAGCGCCGCCCTGGGCCCCCCCTTTGCTCGGGGCCCCGACAGGAGCTGGTCAATACTTACCTCTCCCCGTGCCTCCGCTGCTCCCCGGGGTCCGGGGGCCCTGCATGGCGCCGGCGCTTCCTCTCACAGCAGCGCCGCTGAATGACATCACATTTGCTACCGGGGTGGCAGAGACAGACGCGGAGCCGGGACAGGTGAGTGTAAGGTGTGTATGTGTGCGGACAGGGGAGATGTGAGGTGTGTGTGTGTGCTGCGGTCGTCGTGTGTGGTGCTGTATGTGTGATGATGGTGGGGGGAGCAGTGGGTGGGAGGAGCCGGGGCCCGGGGGAATGATGATGTGATGGGGGGGGATGGAGGGGGGGCGATGATGATGGGGGGGAAAGATGATGGGGAGGCAAAAATTTATGGGGAGGCAAAGATGTGGGGGGTGATGATGATGTGGGGGGGGCGATGATGTAGGGAGGTGATGATGTGATTTGGGGAACATAATGATGAGATGGGGAGGCGATGAAGTGATGGGAGGGGGATGATGATGATGGGGAGGCGAAGATGATGTTAGGGGATGGAGATGATGGGGAGGAAATGGATGATATGGGGGGGCCATGATGATGATGATGGGGAGTCTTTCACACACCCCTTTCCTGAGCCGTAACACGCAGAACACAGCACAGTGAGAGGAGAGCTCCATATTTTGTATGGAGCATTATATGGGGACTAGTATCCTGTATGGAGCATTATTTGGGGACCAATATTCTTTATGGATCATTATATTTGGCCCATAATACTGTATGGAGGACTATGTGGTGCCCATAATATTGTATGGAGGACTGTACTGTCCAGCCTGTACTGTGCGTTGTGAGGATTTGGCGGTTTTTGAGCTATTGTAGAATTTACAATAGATATCACTCATGTAATGGAAGAAGTGAAGTGTTTGGCATTGTACTATACCCATATTTCTCTGCCGTATCTGTGCATCATGAATCGTGGTGTGTTAAAGGGGCCCACTGAGACTCTTTCGCCCGGGCCCCATAAAAACCTGGAGCCGGCCCTGGACACCTGGAACATTGGTCCACATGTGTGATTATGTCTTGCGGATCCTAAAAAGGGACCACCACATTGCCAAAATTATGAAGGATGACGACTAATGGTTAGCGAGCATCTCGATCCACGCTATAAAGGCAAATTACAGAACATCATGCCACAAAAGAACCTAGAGCTAATATTCGCGAACAAACAATCAACTCTGATAAACCGTTTGTTACAGGCATTCCCAGCACACATCAGCGGTGCAGGTTCTATCACGAGCCGTACTGGGCCAAATGGAAGATGTGTTTGTGGTGCACACAGCCGAAGTGGCGTTGGAGACAGGGGTTTCATGACCATGTTGTGGACTGATTTCTCGAGTAACGCTCACACGACTGGTAATAATGAATCAATTGCAACAGACAGGAGACAGCAGTTGTCAACTTTGGTTAAAAATTACCTCTCCTCCCCTATCGATGTTCTCCCTCACAGGTCATTCCCCTTTGACTACTGGACCTGTAAACTGGACACCTGGCTTAAATTGGCACAATATGCCTTACAGGAGCTCGCTTGCCCTGCTGGTAGTGTGCTATCAGAAAGAGTGTTCAGTGCAGCTGGATCAATCCTGACAGAAAGAAGGACCCGGCTGTCGACCCAAAATGTTGGTGATCTCACCTTCATTAAAATGAACCATGCCTGGGTTTCAAAGGATTTTGTACCACCTTCCCCTGATGACACATAGGTTGCCAGCAAAATGGCTCGCTTTGTCCTCCTCTTCCTCCGACTTCTCCAATTCCTCCATTTGCAGCAGCTGAACATCCAGCCTACACCTCAACATATGCCAGTTTTTCCACCTCCCCAACTGGGCTGTATCCCCCCAGGGCTGGCGTCAGCACCTGGCGCACCCGGGCAAGTGCCGGTTCCCTGAGCAGGTGGGGGGGGCCGACTCGTGGCACTGGCACAGGGCCCCTCATAGCAAGCAAAAGTGTCTCTGACGGTGGGGGGGCCCACTCACCTTCAGACACACCGGTGTACTATGAGGGGCCCTGTGCCAGTGCCATTGCCCACGAGTGGGCCCCCCTATTTGCTCAGGGCCACAGCACTTGCAACACTTACCTCTCCCTGCTCCACCACTGTGACATCTGCCGCGTTTCCTGACAGTGACATTCAGGTCAGAGAGCGCGATGACGTCACGTCTGTACGCCCTCTGCCTAAACAGTCCAAGCGCAAAGAGCTGGAAGATGGCGACGCCAAGGAGTCCAGAGCAGAGCAGTGCCGAGCGAGGAGAGGAATTTAATTTTTTTTAATGCTGGGAGCAATATATGGGGATCATTATACACTGGAGAATGATATATGGGGACCATCATAGACTGGAGCATTCCAAATGGGGGACATCAGACACTGGAGCAGCATTTACAGGGCCCATTATACACTGGAGCATTGTAAATGGGGCCCATTATATATTGAGCTTTATATTGGCCCATCATACACTGGAGCATCATCCATGGGGCCCATCATATACTGGAGCATTCAAATGGGGCAGATCAGACACTGGAGCAGCATCTCTGGGGCCCATTATACACTGGAGCATTATAAATGGGGCCCATTATATATGGAGCATTATATTGGCCCATAATCCACTGGAGCATCATCCTTGGGGCCCATCATACACTGGAGCATTCTAAATAGGGCAGATCAGACACTGGAGCAGCATCTAGGGGTCCCATTAAACACTGGAGCATTATAAATGGGGCCCATTATATATGGAGCATTATATTGGCCCATAAGACAGTGGAGCATCATCCATGGGGCCCATCATATACTGGAGCATTCTAAATGGGGCAGATCAGACACTGGAGCAGCATCTCTGGGGCCCATTATACACTGGAGCATTATAAATGGGGCAGATCAGACACTGGAGCAGCATCTATGGGGCCCATTATACACTGGAGCATTATAAATGGGGCCCATAATATATGGAGCATTATGTTGGCCAATAAGACACTGGAGCATCATCCATGAGGCCCATCATATACTAGAGCATTCTAAATGGGGCAGATCAGACACTGGAGCAGCATCTATGGGGCCCATTATACACTGGAGCATTATAAATGGGGGCCATTATATATGGAGCATTATGTTGGCCCATAAGACACTGGAGCATCATCCATGGAGCCCATCATATACTGGAGCATTCTAAATGGGGCAGATCAGACACTGGAGCAGCATCTATGGGGCCCATTATACACTGGAGCATTATAAATGGGGGCCATTATATATGGAGCATTATGTTGGCCCATAAGACACTGGAGCATCATCCATGGGGCCCATCATATATAGGAGCATTCAAATGGGGCAGATCAGACACTGGAGCAGCATCTCTGGGGCCCATTATACACTGGAGCATTATAAATGGGGCAGATCAGACACTGGAGCAGCATCTACGGGGCTCATTATACACTGGAGCATTATAAATGGGGCCCATTATATATGGAGCATTATGTTGGCCCATAAGACACTGGAGCATCATCCATGGGGCCCATCATACACTGGAGAATTCTAAATGGGGCAGATCAGACACTGGAGCAGCATCTATGGGGCTAATTATACACTGGAGCATTCTAAATGGGGCAGATCAGACACTGGAGCAGCATCTACGGGGCTCATTATACACTGGAGCATTATAAATGGGGCCCATTATATATGGAGCATTATGTTGGCCAACAAGACACTGGAGCATCATCCATTTGACTCATTATATACTGGAGCATTCTAAATGGGGCAGATCAGACACTGGAGCAGCATCTATGGGGCCCATTATACACTGGAGCATTATAAATGGGGCCCATTATATATGGAGCATTACTTTGGCCCATAAGACACTGAAGCATCATCCATGGGGCCCATCATATACTGGAGCATTCTAAATGGGGCAGATCAGACACTGGAGCAGTATCTATGGGGCCCATTATACACTGGAGCATTTTAAATGGGGCCCATTATATATGGAGCATTATTTTGGCCCATTATCCACTGGAGCATCATCGATGGGGCCCATCATAAACAGGAGCATCATATGGGGTTCAATATTTATGGGGCGTCATATAGGGTATGGAGCATCATATGGAGCACATATGGGGCCTATTCTGTATGGAGCATTATATGGAGCCCATTCTGTATGGAGCAATATATGGGGCCCATCATATACTGTATGGAGCTTTATATGAGACTCATTATACTGTATGGAGCAATATGTGGGGCTCATTCTACTCTATGGGGACCGTCCTATATTGTATAGCACATTACATGGGGAACATCATATACTGGAGCATTATGTGCAGCTCATCATATACTGTATGGAACATTATATGGGACCAATTATTCTGTATGGAATAATATATGGGGCTCATTATTCTGTATGGCGCATAATACTGTATGGAGGAATATACTGTCCTGTTTTTGAGCAATTGTAGATTTTAAATTAAATATCAGTCGTGTCATGTAAGAAGTGAAGTTTTTGTCATTGTACTATACTTATATTTCAGTGCCGTATCGGAGCATTATGAATTGTGGTATGTGTTAAAGGGGCACACTGACACTCTTTGGCCCGGGGCACACGAAAACCTGGAGCCAGCCCTACCCCGCCCACAACTTTAGCCTAACAACCTCCAGTATTCAATACGTAACTATTATTATAAAGTAAATGAAGGTTGCAAATCTTAAGTAATAAGAATTGATGTCGCTGGCATTGAAATGGGCACTGTAGGTGTGTTTACGAGTCTCCACTCCCTGCCGACTTTGCTTCCCCATTGACTTGCATTGGGTTTCGTGTTTCATTCGGACCTCTGACTTTTCCCGATAGTCGGCCGATTTCGTTCGACTCGACTTTTGAGAAAGTCGGGTTTCATGAAACCCGACTCGACCCTTAAAAAGGCAAAGTCGCTCGTCTCTAGATATAATCTTTCTATTGTTGGCTGGATCACATCCTTGCCGCCAGGCTAACTACTGTTATCTATTCATTGATATAAGCTTCTATTGGTGGTGCTTGCAGAGGTACAATCTTTTGACTACATTGTGATATAAATATATTTACCTGCTCATCATGGTACTGACATACTTTTTCATATTTGTGTTCATACATTGTCAGGTATTGGGGTCTTGGAAACCTTCTTTTTTTTGTATTTTTAATTGTTTTTAGATGTTGCTTCTCTGTCTGTTGTCCAATAAAATTATTCTTTTTACATTATGATTTTTGTGATTGTGCACTGATATTCAGGTAGTCTTTTTCTCCCTTGCTCTAACTTCATTGCTTTTTTCCTGATGTAGCACCTCCGCTTATACATTTATTGCTTTGAATTGTGGTGCGCTCGACACTACATAGCTATATATTGCATTTATTGCTCCCATTGGGATCTCTTTTCCCATTGGACAGCACACTATCTATTTTTTTTTTTTTTTATTGATTATACTCAAAATTCATCCTTGATCACTGGTTTTTGCAGGGATGAATTGAGAGACACGTGAAACTTCTTGGCGGGCTCAGTATTCTAGTATTTTTCTTAATACAGAGAATACGGTTGCTGATTCAGAATTTTTTTGTATCACCTCAGAATTGATTACTGGTCACAAATCGGGCATTAAATTATGGTGGAACATTAGGACATCAGAAGAGTATTAGAGATCTAATATTGTACCACGTCGGCTCAGGAAGGATCCCGATTTATCCAGCTTGGGAACCGACTTCCACCTTTCAATCCACATTGAAGCAAGGTCTTTTCAAATGTTACACAATTATTATTAACATGCTCTTGGAGCATGATAGAGAACTGCTTGCTAATATTAAGGCAAACATCAAAACTTTAGAATCTAAAATCTGTAAATTCGATGAAACTCAGATGTTCCAGCCGTTCAAACTCAAACTTAAAGAAACAATTGATAAATATGAAAATGCTGTCATCTCGCGGAAAAAATCTAAGTTTCAACGCGACAAGAAAGATTTTGACATTAAACAAGCTTACACCTGGAGACACCATAGAATTCAATGCAATATACCACGGACAAGAACAATACCCATTGACACACAGGCCCGTACATGGGAATAAAATCAAACATCAAGTGATTTTTTATCGTCCACAGAACATGAACTCTATGCAGGACTAAAAGAGGGGGCAAGTTGTCTGGACATCTTCGCAAGAACCACTAGATACAAAGATTGGAAACAGAAATGCATTCACAAATAGATCCGGACTTGTCACCTATTTCTAGTGCCATGGAACAACAGGTACCCTCAGATGATTTACAAATAATCAATTTATCTGATTATCGTCTTTCTCCAAGTGAGGTTGCAGTCCTGAAGAGAGGGATGACTTTCTCTCCAGACCAAACCCTGGACAAATTCACCCTGGTAAAAGATCACTTTCTCTTTTGCAGGAAACTGGTCTTTCAAGTTCTACATATAAAACCTAATATTATCGACACCATGGATGAGACAGATAGACAGGTGTTCCGGGACTTGGTCGACCTTCTACAAGAAAATCAAGCGGATCCAGGTAAGACACGTTTCCCACATTCTAATAAGTCTACGGCGGCACCTCCCCTCTCTTTAGTCCCTGCTATCAAGATCTACTTCGAGCTTGGGACATATCCAGATTACCATCTTTCCTCACACTACCACACAATTTTCAGACCAGTGAAAGAAAAGCCATTCAACAGTTGAAGAACAACTTGCTCTACCAGTAAAATCACAGAGTGACAGGTTAGAATAGAATAGATATATACATATAGAATACATAGATATATAAATGTTAGTGACACACACATATATATCTATATATTACATAGATAGATAGAAAAAAGCCAGCAATTCATGTGCCGTGTACTGTAAAATCACTGCAGGATAGAAGAGATGGATTACATACAGTAAATAGAATAGGTAGATATGCAGCGTGTGTAGCTTACTATATATGTATTTAATTAATAAGAGCTTATATTTTGGAAAAAAATGGCATGGGCTCCCGCACAATATTTGTAAACAGCAGAGGAAAAGCCAACAGCTGGGGGCCAATGTTTATAGCCTGGGAAGAGGGGAACACCCATGGAGCTTCACAGGCTATTAATATCAGCTCACAGCTGTATAATTAGCCTTTACTGGCTATTAAAATGGAGGACCCCTCAAAAAAATGACGCTGGGTGCCCCTATTATTAATAACCAGCAAAGGCTATGTAAAAACTGCAGGCTGATAATAATAGCCTAGGAAATGGCCATGGATACTGCCCCCAGGCTAAAAATATCAACTCTCAGCCACCCCAGAAAAGGCGCATCTCTAAGATGTGCCAATTCTGGCACTTTACCTCGCTCTTCCCACTTGCCTGTAGCAGTGGCAAGTGGGGTGATAGTTGGGGGCGTTGATGTCACCTTTGTATTATCAGGTGACATCAAGTCCCGAGGTTAGCAATGGAGAGGAGTCAATAAGAAGCCCCCATTACTAACCCCATAGTCATATTGTAAGCAATCACTGAATCTCAGAAAAAAACTATAGGCTTGCATTAGCAAGTCCCGGACGAGTCTTGGTGACAATCGCAATATTCTGCGATTTTATACGCACGCTGAATACACCCAAGAATATAAACAGTGGTGTATGCTGCCCCATAGATTAACACTGGACCGAGTGCTATGCAATGTTTTCTGTATTCTATGGTAGTGTGACTCTGGCCTCACTCTCATTCCTTGCTGCCATTGATCCTGCTCTATCCAGAGATATCACACTGTCCAGCTCAGAATCTGGATAGACCTCAGTACAGCTGCCTTATTAAAAGCAAAACAAATAGTGGAATAGGAATGGAGGATCCATTCTACCCAGTATACTTAAAATCCTCTAAGTACAGAAAATAGTGCGTGTAAATGAGTGGATTAATCTGTGGAGGATTTGATTTGAGTTGAATTTCCTGAAATTCACGGTTATACGTGAATTCAAACAATTTGCAATTTGATTTGAGAGGATCAGAAAAAAATAAGCATATTTTCTTATTTGCTGACACCATTTCACATACTGCTGAAGTCTCAGAGAGCAGGATAATAATATCAGGTGAGGCTGCTTGGTCATCCCTATAAATCTCTTCAGTTATCACTAGAGATGAGCGACTTTCCCATTTTTCGGGTCGAGTCGGGTTTCACGGAACCCGACTTGAGCAAAAGTCGGGTCGAGTGAAATCGGCCAACTATTGCGAAAAATCAGCGGGTCGATCGATACACGAAACCCAATGCAAGTCAATGGGGAAGCAAAGTCGGTAGGGAGTGGGGGACAGAAAACACACCTACAGTGCCCATTTCAATGCCAACAACATCAATCATCATTACTTAAGCTTGGCAACCTTAAATTACTTTATAATAATGTTTACGCATGGAAAAATGGAGGTTATTTGGCTCAACTTGTGGGGGGAGGTAGGGATGGTTCCCGGTTTTCGTGGGCCCAGGGCCAAAGAGTGTCAGACGGCCTCTTTAACACATACCACAATTCATGATGCTCCGTTATGATGCTCCCTGGCAAAACTCCAACACATACCTTGCCTGGCTCACACCTTGAACCTGGAGGTGCAGTGCTTTTTAAATAATTATCCGGAGATAACAGCCCTGCTCCATAAAGTGCGAAGACTGTGCTCACACATCCGTCGCTCGCTCGTAGACTCCAGTCGCATGCAGAAGCTGCAGCAAGCGCTCAACCTCCCCAAGCACCTCCTAATCATAGATGTTGCCACAAGGTGAAACTCCACCATGCACATGGTTGAGAGGCTGTGCGAACAGAGGCAGGCTGTAATGCATTTGTGGAAGGATACACGGGCAGACAGTTTGAGGGCAGAAATGGAGTTGTCGGGTGTGCAGTGGTCAAAGCTGAAAGACCTCTGTAAAGTCCTTCAGTGTTTTGAGGAATGCACACGGCTGGTAAGCGCAGATGACGCCATCATAAGCATAAGCATCCCACTTATGTGTCTGCTCATGCAAACTTTGACGCACATTAAGGATCAGACGTCTGCAGTGGAGGATGACGACGAGGAACAGGGAAGTCTTGATGACATTCAGCCATTGTCTGCTCAGGGAACTGTCCAGGACAAGGTGGAGGAAGAAGAGGAAGAGGAGGAGGGGAGATGATTATGTAGAGGAGGAGGATGCTTCTGAGGGGCCAAGACAAAATGTTGGCTTGCCAAGTTCAGGTCCAGGGTTTTGATTTGGCAGAAAGTGCTCCTACACCCACAGCTGACACCTGGAACATTGGCCCACATGTCTGATTATGCCTTGCGGATCCTAAAAAGGGACCCCCGCATTGTCAAAATGATGAAGGATGACGACTACTGGTTGGCCAGAATCCTCGATCCACGTTATAAAGGCAAATTACAGAACATCATGTCACAGGAGAACATTGACCTAATATTGGCCAACAAACAAGCAACTCTGGTAAACCGTTTGTTAAAGGCATTCCCATCTAACAGCAGCGTTGCAGGTTCTACCACGAGCCGTACTGGGCAACATGGAAGAGGTGTTCGTGGTCCACACAGCCGAAGTGGCATTGGAGACAGGGGTTTCAAGACCATGTTGTGGACTGATTTCTCTCGGGCACCTCACACGCCTGGTATTCAGCAATCAATAGCAACAGACAGGAGACAGCAGTTGTCAACTATGGTTACAAATTACTTCTCCTCCCCTATCGATGTTCTCCCTCTCCCATCATTCCCCTTTGACTACTGGTCCTGTAAACTGGACACCTGGCCTGAATTGGCACAATATGCTTTACAGGAGCTCGCTTTCCCTGCTGGTAGTGTGCTATCAGGAAGAGTCGTCAGTGCTGCTGGATCAATACTGACAGAAAGAAGGACACGGCTATCGACAGAAAATGTTGATGATCTAACCTTTATTAAAATGAAACATGCATGGGTTTCAAAGGATTTTGTCCCACCTTCCCCTCATGACACATAGGTTGTCTGCAAAATGACTCGTTTTGTCCTCGTCTTCCTCTGTGTTCTCCAATTCCTCCACTTTCAGCTGTAGAATGTCCAGCATGCACCTCAACCGATGTAACTTTTTGCCACCTCTCTATCTGGGCTGCCCCCCCCACAGGGCCGGGGTCACCTCCTGGCGCCCCCAGGCTAGTGCCGGTGCCCTAACTAGGTATGGGTTCCCACTCTGGGGCGACGGCACTGGCACAGGGTCCCTCATAGTACAAAAAAGTGGCTCTGACTGTGGGATGGGCTCACTCGCCGTCAGACACACGGGCGTACTATGAGAGTCCATGCGCCAGTGCTGGCACCCATGACTGGGCCCCCCATACTTGCTTATGGCCCCAGCACTCGCAATAGTTACCTCTCCCTGCTCCACAGCTGTGGAGTCATGGCAGTGAAATCATTCACAGAGACAGCCACTACCAATTTTGTTAACTGATCCATGCTGGTTAAGATTTAGCTATTTCCTGTCCTGCTGGGCTCTACCTTCCGATGCTCAATGGCATTGGCTACCATTTCGAATGGACGTTGACTCACAATTGGATGCAGTAGCATTTTCTGGTGATTATCTTTCACACTTTTCCTAGTCACAGATGTCTGATATTCGTGGCACCATTTTTAAATGTCTCCTCTCCTGCCAATCCAATAGAATCGCCTACGGCCTGTGGCTTCTGTCTTTTGCACTCCAAAGTGACCAGGCTTATCATGATAGGCAGTGAGGACCATGTCTAGATCTGTCCTTGGCATTACAATTTGATGCAGACAAATAACATTGATGGGATAGACATAACTGCTATACAGCAACACTTTATTCACAAAGAACCGTTTGCGCTGTCTCCACACATAAAGTATTTGAGTGTCAGCATCGCCTGTCATAATTGTACATGGAGGTTTTAGCCTAATTATTATTATTAATAATAATTAACAATATTTCGGCACTCACTCTACTTTCAGTGTGTACTTGTATCCATCTTCTTTACTTTTTGGGTGAGATTATGGACAGGCTTACTGAGACTGAAATATATCCGAAGATTTAAAATGAGCCCAACACTGTATACAACTGTATCCTTATGATACAGTACAGTTTGTCAACTTTATGGATTCTGGTGTAATCCATACAGAGGCTGTGAGCGTCTGTCTGTTACTACGTAAATAGATACGGAGATTTACAATGACCCCTAGACTGTATACAGCTGTACGCTTTTGAAACAGTACCCTTTTTGGCACAAAGTGTTCCTCCCCCCACAAATTTTTCAGCATCATTGACACCGTGAACCTGGGCCCACATGTGTGATTCTTTCTTGCATATCATTTCATATTCTTATGTAATCCTGACTGAGCCTGTGAGCATCTGTGTCTGCCTCTTGAAATATTTACAGAGATTTAGAATTTTTTCAATAGACTATATATACTGTGTGCATAATTATTAGGCAAGTTGTGTTTGAGAGTATTCTTTTTATTATTGAACAACAACTATGTTCTCAATCAACTCAAAAGACTCATAAATATCAAAGCTTAATATTTTTTGAACTTGGAGTGGGTTTTTTAGATATGGCTATCTTAGGAGGATATCTGTTTGTGCAGGTAACTATTACTGTGCAGAATTATTAGGCAACTTAATAAAAACCAAATATATAACCATCTCACTTGTTAATATACACCAGGTAGACCAATATAACAACACAAAATTTAGAAATAATCATTTCTGATATTAAAAAAAAAAAAATAAATCAGTGACCAATATAGCCACCTTTCTTTACGATGACACTTAAAAGCCTTTCATCCATAGATTCTGTCATTTGCTTGTTCTGTTTACGATCAACATTGCGTGCAGCAGCCACCACAGCCTCCCAGACACTGTCCCGAGAGGTGTACTGTTTTCCCTCCCTGTAGATCTCACATTTTATGAGGGACCACAGGTTCTCTATGGGGTTCAGATCAGATGAACAAGAGGGCCATGTCATTATTTTTTCTTCTTTTAGACTTTTACTGGCCAGCCACGCTGTGGAGTATTTGGATGCATGTGATGGAGCATTGTCCTGCGTGAAAATCATGTTTTTCTTGAACGATACCGACTTCTTCCTGTACCACTGCTTGAAGAAGGTGTCGTTCAGAATCGGGCAGTAGGTCTGGGAGTTGAGCTTCACTCCATCATCAACCCAGAGTGGAGCTCTCTGCCCTTTACTGATCCAGCCTCAGGCCCATCCTTCTGGCACATCAAGAGTCACTCTCATTTCCTCAGTCCATAAAACCTTAGAAAAATCAGTCTTAAGATATTGCTTGGCCCAGTATTGACGTTTTATCTTATGTTTCTTGTTCAAAGGTGGTCGTTTATCAGCCTTCCTTACCTTGGCCATGTCCCTGAGTATGGCACACCTTGTGTTTTTTGATACTTCAGTAACATTGCAGCTCTGAAATATGGCAAAACTGGTGGCAAATGGCATCTTGGCAGCTTCACGCTTGATTTTCCTCAATTCATGGCCAGTTATTTTGCGCCTTTTTTTTATCAGCAAGCTTCTTGTGACCCTGTTGGCTATTTGCCATGAAACACTTGATTGTTCGGTGATCACGCTTCAAAAGTTTGGCAATTTCAAGACTGCTGCATCCCTCTGCAAGACATCTCATAATTTTTGACTTTTCAGAGTCCGTCAAATCTCTCTTCTGACCCATTTTGCCAAAGGAAAGGAAATTGCCTAATAATTAAGCACACCTTATATAGGGTGTTGATGTCATTAGTCCACACCCCTCCTCATTACAGAGATGCAAATCACCCGATTTACAGCTTGGAGTATGACAACATGTATAAAAAGGATGATGTGATCACAATACTCATTTGCCTAATAATTCTGCACACAGTGTATACCTTTTAGCTTGTTAAACAGTAGCCCTTTTTGGGGCTCCTTTTTATAAGACTTCTCGACTTAAACCATTTGCAGCTGCTTAACGTACATTAGAAAACTCAATATATGCCATTATTGCAACCTCCCTATCTAGGCTGATCCACCCCCCCTCCTCCATCAACAAAATTGTGAGATTCTTATGTAATCCATACTCAGCCTTTCAGCCAGATTGTGTGCCTCACAAATTAAATAAGAGATTTATAAGATTTTAAGTATACTATATACCTTGTGTGTGGCAAAACAGTCCGAGATTTAGATTTTTATATGCTTTGTGAACAATACAAACATTAACTAACCGAAAAAGTTGAAAAATATCTTTAGACAGGTTTAATCGGTCTGTGTGTTAAGAATAAAATGTTGATGTTTTAAAACTGTAGCCATAAATGTTCTTGAAACCTTGACCAAACTTTTCTATATACCTAAAGAATTGTGTTAGAAACCTGTTGCCACGTTGCGTTTAGAAAGCGTAAGGGTTACCGTTACCGGCCGATGGACCATACTAGGTCAAAGGATCAAACATGGCAGCTGGATCATTGCAAAAAAGGAACAGGAGCCTGAAAAGTGGGGGCCATTGGACATGATGGGCAAACACGGCCTGCTGCAGCTGTTATAGGGTTTGGCTGGTTACTTGTAGGCCTAGACTGAAAATTATTGTTTGGCTCAGCAATTTTGGGCTTGTTGTTTCACAGATATATCAGATTTTTCAGCTCTGCAATGCCCACTCAGTTATCCCATACCAGGTATCTCCTGCCCTAAAGGTGGGTGTCCTTGTTCCCCCATCTAATTCGCCTCCCTTTCGACATCTTCAAATATACATATGAATATGTCAACTGGAATATCCTGATCCTGCTCTCTCTGAATTTTGGGGACCTTTCTGGCACATGAAGACCAGAATGGATGGCTTGGAAAAAGTCCAGGCAGTAAAAGATGAGGATGTTCATCCTCAAGGCCTGTTCTCCCTAAGGGGTGAAGTTTGCCAGGTACTGGCTGTAGTGCTGCAAGTGGAATTATAAAGGCCTACATGTTGTTGGCATTTACAATTGCATATCTTTTTGGCGGTTTAGGTAGGAATAGAGCCGGCTGTAGAACACCGTATCACTGCTGGTCTGGGGGCAGAAACGCAGGTGGCACATATCCTTGGTACATGCAGACCAGATGAGATCGACATATTCACAGACTGATTCCTGCGAGATGACGCCTTTAGTGATCTTCTTTGTTAATTTCTCAAAAAGTTGGGGAGTGGGACTACATCAGTGCATCATTGACACCGGGAACATTGGCCTACATGTGTCATTCTTGGTTGCGTATATTTTATATTCTTGTGGAATCCAGACCGAGCTTGTGAGCATCTGTATCTGCCTCCTGAAATATCTAGTTAGATTTAGAATATTTTCAATAGACAATATATACCTGATAGAGTAGCCCAATTTTGGTCCTGCTTTTGGTATGACTTCTCGACTTAAACCATTTGATGCTGCTTTACGTACATTATACACCTCAACATATGGCATTCTTGCAACCTCTCTATCTGGGCTGCTCCACCCCCTCCTCCATCAAACAAATTGTGAGTTTCTTGTTTCAGCGAGATTGTCTGCCTCATGAATTATATAAGGAGATTTAGAATATTTTAACTGTACAAAATATGCCTTTTATGAGGCAAAACAGTATGAGATTTAGATTCAAATAGGCTTTGTGAACAATACAAAGATTTAACAAACCAAAAAAATAAGCACTATCTTTCGAAAGGTTTCATAGATCTGTGGTAAGAATTTAATTTTTCATTTTGAAACTCTAGCCATAAATGTTCTTTAAAACATGAACAAAGTTTTCTATACACCTAGCCTAAAACATTAAGAATTGTGTTACAAACCTATTGCCACGTTGTGTTTAAAAAATATAAGGCTTACTGCCCGATGGACTATAGTAGGTCGAAGGATCAAACATGGCAGCTGGACAATTGGCAAAAATAACACGAGCCTGAAAAGTGGGTGCCATTGGACATGATGGCCAAACACGGCCTGCTGCTGCTATTATGGGGTTTGGCTGGTTACTTGTAGTCATACACTGAAAACATTTGTTGTAGTTTTGGTCATCAATTTTTTGCAGGTTATAGCATGGATAAACAAGATTTATCAGGTCTGCAATGGTGGGTGTCCTTGTTCCCCCCTGAAATTATCCTCCATTTCGACAGCTTCAAATATACATATGGATATGTCAACACCCAACAGGAATATCCTGCTCTCTCTGAATTTTGGGGACCTTTCTGAGACATGAAGAACAAAATGGATCGGACTGCCTTGCAGAGAAATGAGAAATTGTCCCTCTGGAGGAACACGTGACAAATATGTGTGGAATTCCAGGCCCAGGAAGGTCAGATGCTGAGAAGGGGTTAGAGACTACTTCTCTTGGATGATGATCCAGCCGAGACGCATCAAGGTGTCCAGAGTGACTTGAAGACTCTGAGCACAGTCTCGGCGGGATGAGCCTTTGATTACCAGGTCGTGCAGGTAAGGGATTATGATAATCCCCCTGGAGCGAACAATGGCCATGACCATCGGCATTCGCTTTGTGAAGACCCTGGGGGTAGAGGCCAGACTAAAGGGGAGGTATGTGAATTAATAGTGATCATCATTACGGATCATCATTACAGCCGTTACCACTGACTACCTTGCCTGGCTCAAGATGTATACTGCCCAGCCATGTCTCTGTTTCTCGATGCAAGTATTGGGACAGTACATCAGTGGTGTGTCTCTTGTCACCCAAACACATCATTTGTAAAACAGCCTGCTGAAGCTTATCAATAGCTGTTCAATAGTGGGACACCTCGTCTGCAACACTGCCAGTTGCGGATGGAG
Organism: Oophaga sylvatica; assembly: GCA_033576555.1. NCBI lineage: Eukaryota > Metazoa > Chordata > Amphibia > Anura > Dendrobatidae > Oophaga > Oophaga sylvatica. The sequence continues at coordinate 188,332,507 of JARQOD010000006.1, read as the reverse complement.
TGCCTGTGCGTCTGCACTCTGCTGACGAGCTTTCGCTTCTGGAGGAGGAGGAGGAGAGGGCTAACGCCTACAGCCAACTGTTGCCTATAACGTGGGCTAGGCAGCACTGGCCCACCACCACTGTCCCCTGTGGACCCTGCATCCACCACATTAACCCAGTGCGCAGTTATGGACACGTAACGGCCCTGGCCATGCCTACTGGCCCATGCATCTGTTGTGAGGTGCACCTTTCCACTGACTGATTGTTGCAGTGCATGGACAATGCGGTCTTTCACATGCTGGTGGAGGACAGGGATGGCTTTTCTCAAAAAAAAGTGGCGACTGGGTATGTCATAGCGTGGGACAGCATAGGTCATGAGTTCTCGGAACGATGCGCTTTCAACCAAATGGAAAGGGCATCATCTCTAATGAGATCAGTTTTGCAATGCAGGCGTTCAAACCCTGTGTACTCGGATGAGAGGCTGAGTACTTTCTTTTCCTACTCAGAGCGTCTGGTAGGGTGAGCTGGACTTGAGAGCTGCATCTGGTGGAACTATCGGTGGACACGAGGGACTGAGAGTAGGTTGTTGATGGTGATGGTGGTGATGGCCTAGATGCAGTTTTTTGTGGCCTAAACATTGTGATTCCCTGACTGCTTTGGCCTTGCGATGACACATCCACATTTGTTGCTGGTGGTGTGCCAACGGGTGGGCTTACAGTGGGGGAAGCAATGGAGCATTGCTGGCTAACTTGAGTCGGAGCCGGTGCACATGTGCTACCTGAGTTTTTGTACTCCGTCCACGCTTGCATGTGCATTTTCAGTAAATGTCTAAGCATGCAACTGGTCTTCAAATTTTTGAGATTTTTACCTCGGCTAAAGGTTCTTAGGCACTTTTTACAGACAACCTTAGCCTCATCGGTAGGATTTTGTTAAAAAAATTGCCACACTGCACTCTTCCTACTATGGTATACATTTTCAAGCCTTACACGCTCTGCTAATTTGACCATCTGGCCAACCGTTCCTGCAACTCCTTTTTTTTTAACACCTTTTTGGACTCGTACAGGCCTGCCAGATAAACCCCGATGCGATCTCGATACCTGCTGCGGATCCTTCTTTTCTGAGATAGTGCCAGTGCCACCCTCTTCCACCACTAGATGCCAATCCGGGTCAACAAATGGGTCATCCATCACCTCCTCTTCAATTTGATCTGCACCTTCCTCTCTGTCACCCTCTAAGGTGGTACATTGTGCGGGAAGGAGCAAATGAGTTTCATCAGGGTCACATTGTAGCACAGTCGACTTCAAGGGCAATGTAGTGCTGTGCTTCAATGGGGCAGCACAATCATCTAGCAGTGGCTGTGCATCAGTGCACTCAATGTCAGATTCATCTTGCACTGGGGAATGAGGGATTTGACTTAATAACCCAGGCATGGTGTTGTGAATGGACTTGAAATGAGTTCTGAGCAGAGGCTCCCTCTGGTGGTTACAAGCGGTACTGGACTGTCCAGTGAAGATTGTGAGGATTGGGAATCAGGTGTTACTGACTGGTCTTATATAAGGGAGTCGCCTTCCCATCAGGGTTGCCGGTGATCAATTGTTCTGGTCTCAATCCTTGATTCCTGTTTCCTTTGTAGCCTGCTGTGTCGTGTCTGCATCTCCTGCTAACAGATAAGACATTTTCTTCTTTTTGTTTTTGTGCTTGATTTTTGCATATTGTCCTGCACTTCTGTGGGGACCTTCTGGGTCCCCTCCGGGGGCTTTTGCCCTCTCAGTTTATTTCAGCCACTGATGTTTGTACATTTGCTTTTTCCAGTTTTTTCAGTGGCTGCTGTTTTGATTTTGTTACACCAGAGAACTAATTTAGGTGGTAGAGGTCGTGTGATCTCAGGTGTTTTTGAAATTAGTAGAGTTGGTGCTTTTCAGGGTTTTTTGGGATTGCAGTAAGTGCCCTTCCTATCCTTTTCTATTTAGGTAGTTTGGGCCCCAACGTTTGCTCATACTATTTTCTGTCTGTGTCAGTATTTCTTCTTGTCTAACCGCCATTACATGTTTGGGGGCTTTCTATGTTCTTTTGGGATCTGCTCCGGGGCAGATAGCTTTCCTCTTTCTATCTTTAGGTGTAGTTAGTTTCTCAGGCTGTGACGAGGCGTCTAGGACCAACGTAGGAACGCTCCATGGCTGCCTCTAGTTGTGGTGGTTAGTCAGGGTACTGCAATCTCATAGATTCCAACTGCTCTGGTGTATTGCCTTTTTTACCTGCACTCCTCAGCTACCGAAACATAACAGTATCACCGGCCTACAAAAATTAAAAATTGTATGGTACTCACAGAAGGGAAAAATATTGTGAAAGAAAAAAGGTTGTCAGAGTTGTCAGAGATATTTTTCTGTTTGTTGCATTTTTTTTTTTTTTCCCTCTGTATCTCTGGGTGCTGGGGAGGATTTTTTCTCTCAATGGAGTTTGCACAGTTGTCTGGCCGTGTGGATCAGCTTGCCACTGAGGTTCGGAGTATTGCTACCTATCTTGCTAGGTTGCCTGTTGTGGAACCTAGGATTCCCATGCCAGATTTGTTTTTGGGGGATCGAGCCAAGTTTCTGAATTTCAAAAATAATTGTAAATTGTTTTTTGCCTTAAAATCTAAATCCTCAGGGAACGCAGCGCAGCAGGTTCAAATTGTCATCTCTCTCCTGCGCGGCGATCCTCAGGATTGGGCTTTTTCCCTGACACCTGGGGATCCTGTTTTGAGTGATGTTGATGCATTTTTTCAGGCTTTGGGGTTATTGTACGATGAGCCTAATGTCACTGATCAAGCTGAAAAAGCCTTGTTGGCATTAAATCAGGGGCTTGATGACGCTGAGTTATACTGTCAGAGATTCCGTAGGTGGGCAGTCCTGACCAAATGGAATGACGACGCTTTGGCAGCCCTTTTTCGGAAGGGTCTGTCAGATAATGTAAAGGATGTTATGGTGGGATTCCCTGTCCCCTCTGGTCTCAATGATTCTATGTCACTAGCAATTCAAATTGACAGACGTTTGCGTGAGCGGAGAAGTATGCGTGGAATAGTGTTGCCTTGTGAACCTGCTTCTGAACCCATGCAGTGTGATAGAGTGGTTTCTGGGGCACAGCGTCATGAGTTTCGGAAGCGCAATGGGTTATGTTTCTACTGTGGTGATGCCTCTCATGCTATTTCAGTCTGCCCTAAGCCGGGAAGACGTTTTGCACGCTCAGTTGTCTTGGGTAGTGTTCAGACTAAGTTTTTATTAACTGTTACTCTGATATGCTCTCTGTCCTCATTTTCTGCTCAGGCTTTCATTGATTCGGGAGCAGCTATTAACCTGATGGATTTTGATTTTGCTAAACGTTGTGGGTTTCCCTTGATACCCCTACAGAAGTCTATTCCCCTACTGGGGATCGATTCTACCCCTTTGGCTGAGAATAAACCTCAGTTCTCTACTCAGGTGATAATGAGGGTTGAACCTGATCATCAGGAGAGCTGCAGATTTTTGGTTCTGTATAATCTGCATGACATTATCGTGCTGGGTTTCCCTTGGTTACAGTCTCATAATCCTGTTTTGGATTGGAAATCTGTGTCTGTAACCAGTTGGGGCTGCCAATGTGTTAATACCAACACTCCTGTTTTTTCTGCCTCCCCCCAGGCTCAGGATGTTCCTGACTTTTTGATTGATTTTTCTGATGTGTTTAGCGAAAGTAAATCTGCATCCTTGCCTCCCCATAGGAGCTATGACTGCGCTATTGAATTAGTGCCTGGTAGTAAATTCCCTAAAGGTCGCCTTTTTAACTTGTCTGTACCTGAACATGATGCTATGCGGTCTTATATCAAGGAGTCATTGGAGAAGGGTCATATCAGACCATCCTCTTCACCCTTAGGTGCCGGTTTTTTCTTTGTGGCCAAAAAGGATGGTTCATTAAGGCCGTGTATTGATTATCGTCTTTTGAACAATATTACTGTGAAATATCAATACCTGTTACCCTTGATTTCTGACCTGTTTTCCAGGGTGAAAAACGCTACTTGGTTTACCAAGCTTGACCTCAGGGGGGCATATAACCTTATTCGCATTAAGCACGGGGATGAATGGAAGACGGCATTTAATAACCCTGAGGGGCATTTTGAGTACCTTGTGATGCCCTTTGGGCTCACTAATGCTCCTTCTGTCTTCCAGTCCTTCATGAATGACATTTTCAGGGATTTTGTGGATAAATTTCTGATTGTTTATTTGGATGATATCTTGATTTTTTCCAATGACTGGGACTCTCATGTGAAAATGTTCGATTTGTATTCCAGATTTTGAGAGAGAATGCTCTGTATGTGAAGGGATCAAAGTGTCTTTTTGGCGTACAGAGGATCTCATTTTTGGGATTCATTTTGTCCCCATCTGTTATTGAAATGGACCCGGTCAAGGTTCAGGCCATCTGTGATTGGGTCCAACCTACTTCATTAAAGGCTCTTCAAAGATTTTTGGGTTTTGCCAATTTTTATCGTAAATTTATTGGTAATTTCTCGGTTATTGTTAAACCATTAACTGATTTGACCAAAAAGTGTTCTGATGTGGTGAATTGGCCTCCTGAGGCAGTCTCTGCATTTCAGGAACTTAAGCAGAGATTCACTTCTGCTCCTGTTCTACGGCAGCCTGATGTTTCTCTGCCATTTCAGGTGGAGGTTGATGCCTCTGAAATTGGGGCAGGTGCCGTTTTGTCCCAAAAAGATCCAGAGACCTCTAAAAGTAACCCTTGTGCCTTTTTCTCTCGAAAATTTTCTCCTACTGAACGTAATTATGACGTGGGTAATCGGGAGTTATTGGCCATGAAGTGGGCTTTTGAAGAGTGGAGACATTGGCTGGAGGGAGCCAAACATCAGGTGGTGGTCCTTACGGACCATAAGAATCTGGTTTATCTGGAATCTGCCAAGCGACTTAATCCTAGACAGGCCAGGTGGGCCTTGTTTTTCACACGTTTTAATTTTGTGGTTTCCTTTCTTCCTGGCACTAAGAATGTTAAGGCGGATGCCCTCTCGAGGAGTTTCCTTGAGGACTCTCCTGAGTTATCTGATCCTTCTGTTATTTTGAAAGAAGGTGTAGTTCTTTCCGCCATCTCGCCCAATTTGAGACTGGCTCTGGAGGGGTGTCAGGAGGATAGGCCCGAGCGCTGCCCGGTTGGGAAATTGTTTGTCCCGGACCAGTGGAAAAAGAGTGTGATGTCTGAGATTCATTGTTCCGCGTTGGCCGGTCATCCTGGAATTTTTGGTACCAGAGACTTGGTTAGTCGGTCCTTTTGGTGGCCTACCTTGTCTCGTGATGTCAGGGAATTTGTGCAGTCCTGTGGGACTTGCTCTCGCTCCAAGCCTTGCTCTCGCTCTAGTGGTTTGTTGATGCCATTGCCTGTGCCCAAGAGACCATGGACCCATATTTCTATGGATTTCATTTCCGACCTCCCTGTTTCTCAGAGAATGACCGTCATTTGGGTGATTTGTGATAGGTTTTCCAAGATGATACATCTTGTGCCATTACCTAAGTTGCCTTCCTCCTCTGAATTGGTGCCTTTGTTCCTTCAGCACGTGGTTCGTTTACACGGCATTCCTGAGAACATTGTGTCTGACAGAGGAGTCCAGTTTGTTTCCAGATTTTGGAGGACCTTTTGTTCTAAACTTGGTGTTCAATTGTATTTCTCCTTGGCGTTTCATCCTCAGACCAATGGTCAAACTGAGAGAACAAACCAGACATTGGAGACTTATCTAAGATGCTTTGTGTCTGCTGATCAGGATGACTGGGTCTCTTTTTTGCCTTTGGCTGAGTTTGCTCTTAATAATAGGGCTAGCTCTGCCACTTTGATGTCTCCATTTTTCTGTAATTCTGGGTTTCACCCTCGATTTTCTTCGGGACAGACGGAGGCTTCTGTCTGTCCAGGTGTTGACTCTGTTGTGGAGCGTATGCAACAGATTTGGGACCAGGTAGTGGAGAGGTTGTCCCTCTCTCAGGAGAGGGCCCAGCGGTTTGCTAACCGGCATAGGACTGATGGTCCTCGGTTTAAAGTGGGGGACTTGGTCTGGTTGTCCTCAAAAAATATTCCTATGAGAGTGGCATCTCCTAAATTTAAGCCTAGGTTCATTGGACCTTATAAGATCATGGAGATTCTTAATCCTGTTTCTTTTCGTTTGCTTCTTCAAGGGACATTTAAGATCCATAACGTGTTCCACAAGTCCTTGTTGAAGAGGTTTGTTGAGACAGTGATTCCTACTTCTTTGCCTCCTGACCCTGTTCTGGTTGAGGGCAATATGGAGTTTGTGGTTGAGAAAATATTGAATTCTCGTTTTTCTAGACGGAAACTCCAGTATTTGGTTAAGTGGAGAGGTTATGGTCAGGAAGACAATTCTTGGGTGTTTGCTTCGGACATCCATGCTAGGAGACTCATCCGTGCGTATCATAGAACTCATCCTGACCGACCTGGTTGCTCAAGTGAGGGTTCGGTGACCCCTCCTCAAGGGAGGGGTACTGTTGTGAATGGACTTGAAATGAGTTCTGAGCAGAGGCTCCCTCTGGTGGTTACAAGCGGTACTGGACTGTCCAGTGAAGATTGTGAGGATTGGGAATCAGGTGTTACTGACTGGTCTTATATAAGGGAGTCGCCTTCCCATCAGGGTTGCCGGTGATCAATTGTTCTGGTCTCAATCCTTGATTCCTGTTTCCTTTGTAGCCTGCTGTGTCGTGTCTGCATCTCCTGCTAACAGATAAGACACTTTCTTCTTTTTGTTTTTGTGCTTGATTTTTGCTTTTTGTCTTGCACTTCTGTGGGGGCCTTCTGGGTCCCCTCCGGGGGCTTTTGCCCTCTCAGTTTAGTTCAGCCACTGTAAGGTTCTTGTACATGTTTCTTGAAACTCAGTTTTTCCATCAGCCATTTTACTTTCTGTCTTGCTGCAGCTATCTTGCCCTCAGTCAATATGGAGTTTCCAGCTTTCATGTTCCCGCCCTGATTCTCTTCCTCTTGCTTCTTAAGCAGCCACAGCTGAGCAATCAGTGATTCAGAATCAAGCCTGCAGTGAACCTGTGACCTGACTCCTGGAAGCCTTGGACTTTGTACTTCAGTTATTTCCTTCTGAGGAACTTTGGAACACATATGGACTCTGGAACCTTGCTATTTGATAAATCCACGTTTGCATGGAATTACGGTAACAGAGAAGAGATCCTGAACCTGTTGTGGAGAGTGATTGCTGAGCTTAACTTACTCTGGCCTGCTGTGTCTCCTGCTTCTGTATCTGCAAACTGTGTGACTATTTTTGCCACTTGTATGAAGTAATACAAGACCTTCTATATCAAACCTGTGACTCATGTGTTTTCATCGCACCCAAGCACAAGACGCTATATGAACTGTACTCCATACATTACAAGATTCTGAAGCCAAACGTTAGTGTCTGCTGGGTCTGGGAAGGCTGTGTCTGCTGTAACTGTGGATATCAGATGTCCGGTTGTACTTTCTGTGATGACAGTGGTTGTGACTTCTCACAACCATTCCAGGTGAGCAGTTCCCTTAAATTTTTTTTTTTTTTTCTGCAGTGTTACCACAGGTAAACACTATTGTTTTTTTTTTTTTTTCTCTTTTTCTCTTCTCCTTCCAGTACTCCTGTCTTAAAAGATCTGGAAAATGGAGGCCCGCATAAAGGAACTTTGCGGAGTGACTGATAATATCCTTGCAGATTTACAGTCTATAAAAACCCGTTTTGCAAACCTACAGGACCTCACTAATCACAATTTGCAAGTGTTTGGACAGACTACCCAGGATTTGCGAGCCAGGATTGAGGTTCTAGAGGAGCGAGTCCAGGCTCCTGCCATAGCCCCGAGTTCTGGGATTCCCAAGTTGCCCCCTTTTCGTTTTGGCGGTGAACGTGAGAAATTCAGGGGATTTATTAACCAATGCAATCTTTTTTTTTCTGCACATGCTTCACAATTTCCCAATGAACGATCTAAAGTGCTTACTATAATTATGTTGCTTACCAACAAGGCTTTGATGTGGGCAAACCCTCTGATTGAGACTGAGGATGAATGTTTGGATCATCTTGATGCTTTCATTTCAGCCATGGGGCAGGTGTTTGATGACCCCAATCGAGGTGCAACAGCTGAAGCAGCCATGTTAACTTTGCGCCAAGGTAAGCACTCAGTAGCCGAATATGCCTTGGATTTCAGGAGATGGGCCCTTGATACCACCTGGGACAGTTCCGCCAAAAAATCTATTTTTCGAAAAGGGTTGTCTCCACTGATTAAGGATGAACTTGCTCGTGCAGACCCTCCCACTGCGTTAGGTGACTTTATTAACTACTGCATCCGTATTGATGCTCGTCTGACTGAACGCAGGCAAGAGAGATGGTTCGAAAACAATCGCACTAACCTTTTCCTACCTTCCTCCCCAGCTAAGGAACCTTTGAGTAGGATCACACGGGAACCTGAACCTGAACCCATGCAGGTGGACTCTTTACAAAGACGGGTTAGTGATGCACGTAAAGAACATCGTTTTAAGGAAAATCTATGTTTCTATTGTGGTAAGTCAGGGCACTTCATTATAAACTGCCCCAGCCGTTCTCGTAAGACTACTGCAGCACTCATTCACTGTGAGTGTTGCGAGAGGAGATCTGTCAGGTCCGAGCCTCAGGCTCCAGAGAGATCTGCAGCAACAGATATTGATTTCTCGGACTTAAACTCCGTTACTTCTGAGGACGATGACTGTGTAAATGCTGCAATTTTTCAAGTTTCCTCAGCGGTGTCCCAGCTGAGTTGTAAGAAAAACAATTCTCATTGATTCCTTTCCATCAAACTCTGGGTTAACTCAGTCTGGGTGTCTAGCTCTGCTATGATTGACTCAGGGGCAAGTGGAAATTTTATGGATGTCTCCTTTGCTCTGAAACAGGGGATACGTTCAGTGAAGAAGGCTACTCCAGTACAGATGGAAACTGTGGATGGCTCCCTGCTGACCTCTGGACCAGTGGATCAGGAAACTGAGCCTTTGAGGGTCCTTATGGGTAAAGATCATCAAGAGAAACTGTCCTTTATGCTTATCTCTTCTCCCCACTTTCCCATTATTCTAGGGCTACCATGGCTGCAGGCTCAGAACCCTACCATTAACTGGGAGACCAAGGAATTACACTTTACAGAGAAACAGATGAGTCCAGAAGTTTCAGCTTGCTCTGTTCCTAAAGGCACCATGTCAGTCCCTGAACTACCAGCTGTATACCAGGACTATGTGGATTTATGTGACAAGAAGAACGCTGACCAGCTTCCCCCTCACCGTCCATATGATTGTCCAATTGAATTATTGCCTGGAGCAGAGATACCTTTTGGTAAGATCTACCCCCTGGCGGGGCCCGAGCTAAAGGCTTTAAAGGATTACATAGACGAAAATCTAGCCAAGGGCTTCATACGCCCCTCTTCATCTCCTGCAGGTGCACCCATCTTCTTTGTGAAGAAGAAAGATGGATCTCTGAGACCCTGCGTAGACTATAGGGAACTCAATAAGGTTACTATTAGAAACCGTTATCCATTGCCTTTAATCCCTGAGTTATTGGAGAGAGTGCGGCATGCCAAAATTTTTTCTAAACTGGATCTCCGTGGGGCCTATAACTTGGTCCGTATTAGACCTGGGGATGAATGGAAGACTGCATTCAGGTCACGCTATGGACACTTTGAATATTTAGTGATGCCTTTTGGTCTGAGTACCGCCCCAGCCACTTTCCAACACTTGGTGAATGACATCTTCAGGGATCTCCTAGATACATTCGTGGTGATTTATTTGGATGATATTCTAATTTTTTCTAACTCCACAGAGGAACATCATGGACATGTGAGAATGGTCTTGGAACGTCTAAGACAAAATCATCTTTACATCAAACTTGAAAAGTGTGAATTCCATAGGACCGAAATTCAATTTTTGGGGTATGTACTGTCTACACAAGGAATTAGTATGGATGCAAGCAAGACCCAAGCCATCAAGGATTGGCCAATTCCTAGAAATGTGAAGGAGGTGCAGCGCTTCATCGGGTTTGCCAACTTCTATAGACGTTTCATTAGGAATTTCTCTGAGGTAGTGTCACCTATCACCCAACTTACCCGGAAAGAGTCTAGGTTCTCCTGGACTCCCCAAGCCCAGGAAGCATTTTCCCGTCTAAAAGATAAATTTACCACCGCACCTATCTTAGTACATCCCAACCCCGAACTTGCCTTCATAATAGAGGTGGATGCTTCAGACTGTGCCGTTGGAGCTATACTCTCTCAGAGAACAGGTGAGAAGAATGTATTGCATCCCTGTGCCTTCTTTTCCCAGCAGTTGTCTTCGGCTGAGAGGAACTACGATGTGGGCAATAGAGAGTTGTTGGCCATTATTGCCGCCTTCAAAGAATGGAGACATCTTCTTCAGGGAGCTGCACAGCAAATAGTCGTCCTGACAGATCATCGTAACCTTGAATTTATCAGGTCGGCTAAGTGCCTGACTCCTCGCCAGGCTCGCTGGAATCTTTTCTTAAACCAATTTAATTTTGTCATTTCTTATAGACCAGGATCGCGCAATGGAAAGGCTGATGCACTCTCTAGGATTTATTCAGCAGAGACCCGTCCACTTGCTCCTCCTAAGACTATTCTTCCTGACTCTAGATTCCTGGGAGTGATTCATAATCAAAACCTACTTAAGGACTTCAAGGAAGCATACCATGCGGATTCCTGGTTGGCTCAACCCCCAAGAGACGTAAGTCTTGTCTTTAAGAATGGTGTGTGGATTCAGGGACAACGTCTGTATATTCCTGAAACAGTCAGATTGAGAGTATTGCAACTCATTCACGATTCCAAGATAGCTGGGCATAGTGGAATTCTAAAGACACAGGAATTTCTTTCTCGTTTCTTTTGGTGGCCCACTTGCAGGAAGGATGTTTTAAACTATGTCACTTCATGTGAAGTCTGTGCAAGATGCAAAACACCTCGCTCCTCACCAACTGGTCTGTTACAACCTCTTCCCACCCCGTCCCGCCCGTGGGGATCCATTTCTATGGACTTCATTGTGGAGTTACCAACCACTCAAGGGAAGAACACCATTCTAGTGGTGGTTGATCGTTTAACAAAGGCAGCTCATTTTATTCCTTGTGTCGGCTTACCCACTGCAAAACAGACATCAGATTTGATGATTAAGAATGTGTTTCGTTTACATGGAGTACCGGATGAGGTTATTTCGGATCGAGGGGTGCAATTCACTTCAAGGTTCTGGCAAAATTTCTGTGCCGCATTGGACATTAAAGTAAACCTTTCTTCTGCTTTTCATCCCCAGACTAATGGACAGACGGAACGAACCAATCAGACCCTAGAACAGTATCTCCGCTGCTTTATCTGCCACCTACAGGATGATTGGGTGGATCTACTTCCACTGGCTGAGTTCTCTTATAACAACTCTCAGAGCGCCTCCACTAAGCAGTCTCCTTTTTACTCTAATTTAGGTTATCATCCTAACATTCTTCCTCGATTTCCCATAGAAACGCCTTTGCCAGCAGTGGCTGAAAGAATCACGTCTTTACAAAAGAATATGGATCTTCTAAAGGGAAATCTGGAATTGGCTCAGGAAAGGTACAAGAAAGCAGCAGATAAATTTCGTAAACCTGCACCAGCTTTCAAGGTAGGAGACCTGGTCTGGCTGTCAACCAGAAATCTTAAGTTAAGGATTCCATCGTCTAAGTTGGGACATAAGTACATTGGACCCTATAAAATCAGTAAAATTATAAGTGCCGTTGCTTGTCGTCTTCAACTGCCCAGAACTATGAGAATCCACCCTGTCTTTCATGTATCCCTACTAAAGGCTGCAACACCCAATACGTTTCCTGGACGTTCTTCTCCTTGCCCTGGCCCGGTGCTGGTCGATGGTCAGGAAGAGTTTGTGGTGGAGAGGATTCTAGATTCCAGGTTCTACAGAAATCAGTTACAATATTTGATTAAATGGCAGGGCTACCCAGTGGAGGACAACTCATGGGAACCAGTCAATAACGTTAATGCTCCTCGCTTGCTCCGCCAGTTTCATCAGAGGTACCCAGACAAGCCTGGTCTGAGGTCATCCGGAGGATGTCCCTAAGGGGGGAGTAATGTAAGGTTCTTGTACATGTTTCTTGAAACTCAGTTTTTCCATCAGCCATTTTACTTTCTGTCTTGCTGCAGCTATCTTGCCCTCAGTCAATATGGAGTTTCCAGCTTTCATGTTCCCGCCCTGATTCTCTTCCTCTTGCTTCTTAAGCAGCCACAGCTGAGCAATCAGTGCTTCAGAATCAAGCCTGCAGTGAACCTGTGACCTGACTCCTGGAAGCCTTGGACTTTGTACTTCAGTTATTTCCTTCTGAGGAACTTTGGAACACATGTGGACTCTGGAACCTTGCTATTTGATAAATCCACGTTTGCATGGAATTACGGTAACAGAGAAGAGATCCTGAACCTGTTGTGGAGAATGATTGCTGAGCTTAACTTACTCTGGCCTGCTGTGTCTCCTGCTTCTGTATCTGCAAACTGTGTGACTATTTTTGCCACTTGTATGAAGTAATACAAGACCTTCTATATCAAACCTGTGACTCATGTGTTTTCATCGCACCCAAGCACAAGACGCTATATGAACTGTACTCCATACATTACAGCCACTGATGTTTGTACATTTGCTTTTTCCAGTTTTTTCAGTGGCTGCTGTTTTGATTTTGTTACACCAGAGAACTAATTTAGGTGGTAGAGGTCGTGTGATCTCAGGTGTTTTTGAAATTAGTAGAGTTGGTGCTTTTCAGGGTTTTTTGGGATTGCAGTAAGTGCCCTTCCTATCCTTTTCTATTTAGGTAGTTTGGGCCCCAACGTTTGCTCATACTATTTTCTGTCTGTGTCAGTATTTCTTCTTGTCTAACCGCCATTACATGTTTGGGGGCTTTCTATGTTCTTTGGGGATCTGCTCCGGGGCAGATAGCTTTCCTCTTTCTATCTTTAGATGTAGTTAGTTTCTCAGGCTGTGACGAGGCGTCTAGGACCAACCTAGGAACGCTCCACGGCTGCCTCTAGTTGTGGTGGTTAGTCAGGGTACTGCAATCTCATAGATTCCAACTGCTCTGGTGTATTGCCTTTTTTACCTGCACTCCTCAGCTACCGAAACATAACAGCATGGTATGTGAAAACAGCTCCATGGAGTAATCTGAAGTGTGGGCTGACGCATCCTTCACTTGTAGTGGGGGTGAAGGACACAAGGAAAGTTCAGAAGGCTGCACTGATGACTCAGTGGTTGCAGCTTTTGAAATATCAGAAGAGGAGTAGATAGAGCTGGAATCTGATTTGGCAATATAATCCAAAACCTGCTCCTGATGCTCCCGCTTTAAAAGCAGTTTACCTACTCCCAGAAAAGGGAGCCTTCTAGGCCTTATGTAGCCAGACGATGAGGCAGGCTCAACACCTCCTGCCTTAGGTGCTATTGTGCTTTTGCCACTAGCAGCAGATGCAGCACCACCACCACCATCAGTAGCAGGTGGCCCACCACCACCACGTCCTCGAACTCTTCCACCATACTTTCTCATGTTTGTGTACTGTATCTGAAGCGTACAGCTGTATACGGTGAAGGTGAAAAATTTTAATCTCCGTATATATTTGCGGAGTCACACACAGATAGTCAGCCTGTATTTGTCCCTGATACCAGACGGTACACGGTACTGTGAGGAGCGTTCAGCTCTTTACAGTGTGGGAAAAACAGAACACTCGGTAAATAACTGAAATTTCCCCCTTAAAACTGGCAGGCAGGCTAGTAATCAGCTCTGCTGATCCACACAAGCAATTTTTACACTGTCACTGGCAGGCAGCTCTGCTACTCCACCAAATTAATTGCCCCCTTATCACAGTCAGGCAGCCTACTAATCAGATGTGATGCTCCACAGAAGCAATTTGTACACTGTCACTGGCAGGCAGCTCTGCTACTCCACCAAATTAATTGCCCCCTTATCACAGTCAGGCAGCCTACTAATCAGATGTGATGCTCCACACAAGCAATTTGTACACTGTCACTGGCAGGCAGCTCTGCTACTTCACCAAATTAATTGCCCCCTTATCACAGTCAGGCAGCCTACTAATCAGATGTGATGCTCCACAGAAGCAATTTGTACACTGTCACTGGCAGGCAGCTCTGCTACTCCACCAAATTAATTGCCCCCTTATCACAGTCAGGCAGCCTACTAATCAGATGTGATGCTCCACACAAGCAATTTGTACACTGTCACTGGCAGGCAGCTCTGCTACTTCACCAAATTAATTGCCCCCTTATCACAGTCAGGCAGCCTACTAATCAGATGTGATGCTCCACACAAGCAATTTGGACACTGTCAGGCAGCTCTGCTACTCCACCAAATTAACTGCCCCCTTATCACAGTCAGGCAGCCTACTTATCAAATGTGATGCTCCACACAAGCAATTTGTACACTGTTACTGGCTGGCAGCTCTGCTGCTCCACCAAATTAACTGCCCCCTTATCACAGTCAGGCAGCCTACTAGTCAGATGTGATGCTCCACACAAGCAATTTGTACACTGTCACTGGCAGGCAGCTCTGCTACTCCACCATATTAATTGCCCCCTTATCACAGTCAGGCAGCCAACTAATCAGATGTGATGCTCCACACAAGCAATTTGTACACTGTCACTGGCAGGCAGCTCTGCTACTCCACCAAATTAATTGCCCCCTTATCACAATCAGGCAGCCTACTAATCACATGTGATGCTCCACACAAGCAATTTGTACACTGTCAATGGCAGGCAGCTCTGCTACTCCACCAAATTAATTGCTCCCTTATCACAGGCAGGCAGCCTACTAATCAGATGTCTTGCTCCACACAAGCAATTTCTACAGCGTCACTGGCAGGCAGGCTGCCTAAGAACCAGCATTGCTGCACACAGCAAAATCCTCCCCTCTCACTGCACAGTCACTGTACAGCTAATCGCTATTAGCAGACAGTAATTTTTTTTAGGCCCTGCCTAGCGCTCTTCCTGCTCAGACGCACAGCCAGCGACCTTCCCCTACACTGAGTTCGGCAGATGTAAAATGGCGGTGGGCGCTGAGGGATTTTATATGCACTGTGACGCCACTGAAAGGCAGCCAATCGCTGCAATGCCCTTCTCTAAGATGGTGCTGGCCGCTGGCTATGTCATGCCGTTGCCCACAGCCTGCGTCCTTGCTCATTGGCTAAGAAAAGGCGCTTAAAGTGTAGAGGAAAACCGACTCCAGCAAAATGGTCGCCGAACACGTGACCGAACTCACACAGCGATCGGATTTCGTTTCATGAAACCCAACTTTGGCGAAAATCTGCGATTTTTGAAAATGAACGACCTGTTTCACTCAACTCTAGTTATCACATTACATGAGTTATCCCAGTCAATCAAAGTCAGAACAAAACATAGGGAGCAGACAAGGAACAATATGTTATGCCTTTACTGCGTAGGAATAAGAGCTCAGAGCATACAACATAGGGATAGAAAAAGGCCTAATGAAATTGTTGCCTCTTCACTTTGAAAACAGTACTCCTGTTTTGAAAAGAGGACAATATTTAGATGAAATGAAAAGTATTTCTAATCACCTAATCATTTTGTGATTAGCAATCCAGTTGGGGATACCAAAAAAGGAATATTTTCCACTCCTAGTTAAGAAACTATAAATTCTTCTCATTCAAAACAGTAGACCTTTCCTCCCTAATTAAAGGAATAATTTTTGGACTGCTTATGAAGAAAACCTCAATTTTCACCACCTGGGTATCATAGAGAGGTGTGACATATATACTATAATACAACATTAAACAATATTAGTAGCCTACAAATTCTGAAACTGCTAAACTGCTGTGTGTGGTTAAATAAGCTGCTGTTTTTCACCGACTGACATCTGTTTTACTCTCGCAAGACAGGTTGAAGTCACTTCGATATTAAAAAAGACGTGTTTGCATTATAAAGTTCAAAACAGATGCAACAAATTCCAAGATGAATCAAATTGCTAAACACATATTTTCCAGGCTAGTTTATTAATTATCTGAAATCAAATTTTGGGGAAAATTCTGCAAAGCTAAAGAAATAGAATTTCAAAAGATCTTTTCGTCTCTAATACTAACTTGGAGCCTTTCATAATGTATAAGACAGACACCTACAGTGTCTTTAAAAAGTATTTATACCCTGTGAACTTTTTCACATTTTTTCACGTTACAACCACTAACTTAAATGTTTGCAATTCATCCATGTCCCATGGCACAGTGTTCTCACTGCTACATCTTTGGGATCCATGGTCTGAGTATTCTGTAAGAGGCAACAGGTGAGGCGGATCCTCCAAGCCCAAGGTTTGGGTGGGAAAACAGGCCATGTGTGATAGTGCATCAGCTAGGTGGAGCACACAGAACATGGACAGCTGAGGTACTGGAAACTGCAGGTATACAGGTGGAATGCTGGAAGCTGCAGGAAAGTAGGCAGGAAATGTCCAGGAGACTGCAGGTAGATGGGATTCTGGAAACCGCTGGCAGGTAGGAGATGCCCAGGAGACCACAGGCAAGCAGGTGGAATGCTGGAAACTGCTGGCACATGGGAGACATTCAGGAGACTGCAGGCAGGAAGGATCTTGGAAACCACTGACATGTGGTAGATATCCAGGAGACCTTTGCAACCCACTAATAAGAATTTTTTTTGGACAACCATTTGGCAGAAAACACATGTCTTCTTCTGTGTACAAAACACATATAAACACTGACATGGCTGGCATATGCCTCCAATAAAGGACTATTTTTGGAAAGTTTTAATTTTAAAAAGGTTCAGTGCAGTGTGTTTTATTCAGGCTGCTGGTTATTACCAGTTAGCATTAACTTATTAGATGAAGTCACTTTGACATTAGCAAGTCTAAATGTGCATTAAAGAGCTTGAAAGAGATTGGATACAGACATCTTTTTAGGGCAATGAAATGCTTTGCATTACTTTCGAGAATCTCCAAATCATATAGTTTTTAAAATATTCTGCAGAAGTGGTATATTTGGATTTTAAAAGACTCATCTCTACTGGAGATTTTATGTTTTTTTCACAGATATTACTGTATGTGCATTGAAAACTCAGCTGTAATCAATGTGTAATTAAAAAGAGATATGTCTAAGTACTATGTAAAATGATAGTTGACCATTAGAATAATTCCTCTGATTAGACCCTAATTCTAGGATGTATCAACAGAAGCATACAGTCTAGATCACGTGAGGTCATTATTGCCCTCTACTCCTCTTTGGTCAGACCTCATCTGGAATACTGTGTCCAGTTTTGGGCACCACATTTTAAAAAAGACATCAACAAACTGGAGCAAGTTCAGAGAAGAGCCACCAGAATGGTGACCGGTCTGCAAACCATGTCCTATGAGGAACGGTTGCAGGATTTGGGAATGTTTAGCTTGCAAAAAAGAAGACTGAGAGGAGACTTAATAGCTGTCTACAAATATCTCAAGGGCTGTCACATTGTAGAAGGATCATCTTTATTCTCATTTGCACAAGGAAAGACTAGAAGCAATGGGATGAAACTGAATGGGAGGAGACACAGATTAGATATTAGAAAAAACTTTTTGACAGTTAGGGTGATCAATGAGTGGAACAGGCTGCCACAAGAGGTGGTGAGTTCTCCTTCAATGGAAGTCTTCAAACAGAGGCTGGATAGACATCTGTCTGGGTTGATTTAGAGAATCCTGCTTTGAGCAGGGGTTGGACCAGAAGGCCCAGGAGGTCCCTTCCAACTCTACCATTCTATGATTCTATGATTCTATGATTCTATGACCCAATGTATTACAGTACCTAAATTTTAAATGTAAGAAGATCTGAGAAAAGGGGAGACACAAAAGCGCAAATATTGTCTCATCAAACGTTACACAGAGGTGCCCACCAAGAGAGCTACTCACCTGGTGAGAGTGAAGGAAGGACATATACTAATGGCGGCTGCTGCAGATTCACAGGTCAGTGCAAGTCCTGATTAAACATACACTTAGGTAGGAAAAAAGGATCATCCCCGCGCTGCCGCAAGAAGAATTCCAAAAATTGTGGAGGGTTCAACGTGGTTTATTCTACACGTATTCATCAGGACATACCACAAATATTGCTGCAATATGTGGTATGTCCTGATGAAGGGGTCACCAGAACCCTGAAAACGCGTAGAATTAACCACATGAAAATGTAAGAAGATGCCATAGCTAATAAAACTTTAATTTCACAAGTTTATGATAACTGAAAATTTACTATAAGTAGAAAATTAAAACATTAGTGTAAATGCTTCACTGGTAGTTTAGACAAAAACAAAAAGAGAGATAAACATTGGTATTGGATGATAGGTGTACAATATGGAGTTTCCTTTCCTTTGTGCAGAAAATTTAGATGTCACTGTAAAATAAATATATTAGTAAAAGTCTGTGATACCTTATTTTACAAAGGTTATTTGAACCTAGGGAAATAAATGTGTTGATAATTTAATTAACTGGTGTGAGATTGCTGGGTCTGCATCTACCTCTTACGACTGGATTAATCAAGGGCAAGTGATGAAAATGAATAGTTACATATAATGTTAGCGTTACAGAACAATCCGATACAGTATAACCGCATAATAAAGTCTTCACAGCAGTTTTTCGCTTGCAGATCTTAAAATATTCACCTTTTCATTCATTAGTTTATGAGAACAAAGAGGAAAAGATGAAGTCTTAATTCAGATTTTTGCATAAACACAGGAATGCTGACATTGTATTAATGTAATCGCTTTTACCTTTGTTAGATGCCATGTAAAATTAATTACGCAGTAAAGGACAAAAAAGTATTTGATTTCTCTGTGAACTCTTTTGTTGTAAAACCCATGATAATGTGAATGTTTCCTGAAGCACAAGGTTCTTTTGCTTACATACAAGATGCACTATCTAATTACCAACCATTTTATGTACTCAACTTTTAACTGTTGAACATAAAATTTCATAGCAATGCTGACAGCAATAATACTAAAAGTAGTGCTTGCATACTTCTTAGGTGTCCCACTATCTAAACATGTTTGTTTCCTACGTTTCCATTTCATATTCTCTTCTTTTGGAAGAAATAACATATACCACATGACTGGACAGTTCTCTGAATTACATACTATGAGCTGCTTTAACATAACAGCATGGCAGACATAACTTTAATGATCAGATAAAGTATATAACATGGCTCTTTCTGAGGACACGTAATAGCTCCAAATAAGATTTGTGCAGAAAAATTTTGAATTAGTTACTGCGACTATCAGATCTCAGTGGAGCCATGGCCTTCATCCTTTTACCACTGTACAGGAATGTGAACTTACACAGTGACTTTGGAAACATTGATTACCTGCTGTCTGGTGGAGCTGGCTGAACTTGTCAGAACCAGGAGGTAGGAATGGAGACAAAATAAATCATCAGACAGAAGACTGGTTTGTAAATGAGTAGTGGTCTGAAACAGGAATATTCATAGAATCATAGAATCATAGAATGGTAGAGTTGGAAGGGACCTCTTGGGCCATCTGGTCCAACCCCCTGCTCAAAGCAGGATTCTCTAAATCATCCCAGACAGATATCTGTCCAGCCTCTGTTTGAAGACTTCCATTGAAGGAGAACTCACCACCTCTCGTGGCAGCCTGATCACCCTAACTGTCAAAAAGTTTTTTCTAATATCTAATCTGTGTCTCCTCCCATTCAGTTTCATCCCATTGCTTCTAGTCTTTCCTTGTGCAAATGAGAATAAAGATGATCCTTCTACAATGTGACAGCCCTTGAGATATTTGTAGACAGCTATTAAATCTCCTCTCAGTCTTCTTTTTTGCAAGCTAAACATTCCCAAATCCTATAACCGTTCCTCATAGGACATGGTTTGCAGGCCGGACACCATTCTGGTCGCTCTTCTGTGAACTTGCTCCAGTTTGTTGCTGTCTTTTTTAAAATGTGGTGCCCAAAACTGGACACAGTATTCCAGATGAGGTCTGACCAAAGAGGAGTAGAGGGCAATAATGACCTCACGTGATCTAGACTGTATGCTTCTGTTGATACATCCTAGAATTGTATTTGCCTTTTTTGCTGCTGCATCACACTGTTGACTCATGTTCAGTCTGTGATCAATTAGTATACCCAAGTCTTTTTCACATGTGCTGTTGCTTAGCCCTATTCCTCCCATTCTGTATACGCTTTTTTCATTTTTATTTCCCAGATGTAGTACTTTGCATTTTTCCCTGTTAAAAACCATTCTGTTAGTTGCTTCCCACTGCTCCAGTTTATTTATATCTTTTTGAATCCTCTCTCTCTCTTCTCTAGTATTAGCTACCCCTCCTAGCTTTGTGTCATCAGCAAATTTGATCAGTTTACCCTCAATTCCTTCATCTAAATCATTGATAAAGATGTTGAACAATACAGGGCCCAAGACAGAGCCCTGTGGTACACCTTGTGGTATTCACTAGAATCACAAGAGCTGGGAACTACAGGAGTTAACTATAGCTAGAATAAACAATAACTGGCAGGCATGACTCTAGCAGAGAACTAACTGCACGAGACTGATAAGCTCAATGAAGAGAAACAGTAAAACTAGAAAGAGAGACACAAGTCCCAGCAGAGTCCAACAGAAAAATGCTTGCGCTGCCAAACGACAACAGCTATATCAGGGCCACACTACTCAGCAACAGGGGCACCGCTCAGCAAACATGTACTGATTGGATGTTAAAAAATACTGCAGTATTACTGATCCAATCATCCGGATTGACATTTAGAATAGCAAATTTTGTTCAATGATTTTTAAAATTATATTAATATAAAACAAATCGCAAAGATACAAAAAAAATAAAGTTTGGCTATAAACCCAAACAGGAAGTGGCACTGAAACTAATATGTGATCTTAGATAATTTATTAACAAGTCTTGGTACCTTATTCTCCAATAGTACTCTTATTTGATTTTGCTCTGTTATTCAACTCCATTCTTTGTGGTCATGGTATTTAATTAATTTTCTATGGTCAATTATCAGTGTTATATCCTGTTTGGGTTTATTTCCAAACTTAGTATCTTTTTAATATCTTTTTGACAGTTTTTGATATGGGTATGCTTTAATAAATTATTGCACAATAAATGTCTAGTTTTATTGTCAAGTTGGTTGGTTCTATTATACAAACTAATTATATACACCCTCTAATATCTATACTAATAGTTCTTCTAAAAGCTACAAAATACTGCAGTCATTTGTGAGGAGTTTCTCTATAGAGGCTCCAGGGTGTTTTCTTTTAATAAATCTTTTATTAAAAGGCTATATCTTAATATTTCATTACCTGTTTTAATAGTCCAATTTAGCAACTGTACATCCCACAATCATTATACATGCCGTTATAGCACATTCCTTTCCGTTACATGTTTCTCCATAGGGGAGGCATCTTGGAGCTGTCATCACCAGCAAAGGCTTTGTCCAAAATATGAAATATAATATTTCAGTAAGGGTATTCAATACTTTTTCATCAGTAGCTTTTCTTATTATTACACTTAACTTAATTTATGGACATCTATGATTTGATTACTTTGCTCATGTGGATTGGATGGGTTACTTAGAAAATTGTTGACACGTTTCAATATGTATTTCTCTCAATATATATAAATGATAAAAATTAGATTTTCTACAACTGTTTTCATAGTCCAATTTAACAAGCATATGCACTTGGATAATGATGCTACAAAAACTTACATTCCATGAGTGAACCTAAGTAGCAATATAGTTTTTAGGGTTAAGGAATTTTTGTTAAAAGGGATGAATTTAAACAAACAATGTCTATAAAATAAAACAAAATAAAGGTAATTTTGCAAAACAGTTGTTCTAGTCCAATTAACAAGCCATAGAGTTCCCTTCCATGCATATATCTACCAACATAATATTCTGGGTTACAGTTTTTTGCCGAGAGGGATAGTAAGGATTTTTTAAAATAAATAAATATTTGACAACATTATGCATACATTTTTTAATATCTATTTTAATATTGAAATTTGATAACTGTACAGTTCACAGCTATAATGTGGGCTACTGAAGCATTTTTTGACCATGTTTCTTCCTCCTGAAATTTATTATGTGGTGCTTTTTGGGCAGAGAAATTTAATCTCCTTTAACAAAAAATCTTCAATCTAATTATTACAGTCAATCGAGATGTTTAAATTTACAGGTATGTTTTGGCACATATATTTAAAATGTGTAAAATTGTAGACCCTAATATGCCACAACGATATTATAAGCTGACTAGGGTGGTAATAGCCATCATGGCCGTCTTGTTAAACATGCTTATCATTTCTGGTTGATTCCATATTTTTACAGCTTTGGCTAAGTGTGGTAAGAGATTTTTGTAAATACATTACTTAAATGTTATACTTGTATGTAAAGGGTATGCTAAACCAAAAAGTCTAGAAATGATAAAGAGAGGGGGGCAATAGCGCAGTTACTAAATTAATAATTAGTTTACACGTTGTGAGTATGCACAACACATATAGTAAGTATGATAGGAGGGCTGCAGATGGCACCGGACCCGCAAAGGATCTTCAAGAAATTCTGGATATGATATTCAAGATGCCGACAATTCCGCACACCTACAAAATCAGGCAAGGGAATCAAAGAGTTCAGAATAGTTGCATACTTTATTAAAGGCTATCAAACTAGGCGTTTCATGGACTTCCTGTCCACTTCCTCAGGTACAGTCATGGCCAAAAGTTTTGAGAATGACACAAATATTATATTTTCACATGATCTGCTGCCCTCTGGTTTTTATGTGTGTTTGACAGATGTTTTTATCACAGACAGAAATATATTTGCAAACATATGAGTAACAAAAGCTTATATTGACAGTTAAGGTACTGCCACACTAAGCTATCCCGCTAGCGATCTCGTTAGCGTTGCATACTAATGAGATCGCTAGCGGGATTGTTTCTATATCGCTAAATGCGGCCACATTTAGCGATATAGTTAACGACGCTATCGCCGTTAGCGATCGTCTTAACGACTTTAGCGGTACAAAAGTACCGCTAAATCGCTAAGAAAAGGTGCCACACAGCGATTAGATACTTACCCAGCGGGAGCGCCAGCGATGAAATAGGGTCCGGAACGATTCCAGCGACGAGCGAGATCACAGCAGGAAGCTCGTCGCTGGAAGCTGCCGCACTGAACAATATCGCTAACGGGATCGCTAAATAGTGACGTTTTTTAGCGATCCCGTTAGCGATATTGTTTAGTGTGGCATACCTTTTAGAATGAGTTAATGCAGCAAGTCAATATTTGCAGTGTTGACCCTTCTTCTTCAGGACCTCTGCAATTCTCCCTGGCATGCTCTCAATCAACTTCTGGACCAAATCCTGACTGATGGCAGTCCATTCTTGCACAATCAATGCTTTCATTTTGTTAGAATTTTTAGGTTTTTGTTAGTCCACCCGTCTCTTGATGATTGACCACAAGTTCTCAATGGGATTAAGATCTGGGGAGTTTCCAGGCCATGGACCCAAAATCTCTATGTTTTGTTCCCTGAGCCATTTAGTTATCACCTATGCTTTATGGCAAGGTGCTCCATCATGCTGGAAAAGGCATTGTTGATGGCCAAACTGCTCTTGGAGGGTTGGGAGAAGTTGCTCTTGGAGGACATTCTGGTACCATTCTATATTCATGGCTGTGTTTTTAGTCAAGACTGTGAGAGAGCCGATTCCCTTGGCTGAGAAGCAACCCCACACATGAATGGTTTCAAGATGCTTAACAGTTGGCATGAGACAAGACTGGTGGTAGCGCTCACCTTGTCTTCTCCGAATGAGGCGTTTTCCTGATGTCAAAAACAATCGAAAAGGGGATTCATCAGAGAAAATAACTTTACCCCAGTCCTCAGCAGTCCACTGCCTGTACCTTTTGCAGAATATCAGTCTGTCCATGATGTTTTTTCTGGAGAGAAGTGGCTTCTGTGATGCCCTCCTTGAGACCAGGCCTTGCTCCAAGAGTCTCCGCCTCACGGTGCGTGCAGATGCACTCACACCTGCCTGTTGCCATTCCTGAGCAAGCTCTGCGCTGCTGGTAGCCCGATCCCGCAGCTGAAACACTTTTAAGAGACGGTCCTGGCGCTTGCTGGTCTTTCTTGGGCACCCTGGAGCCTTTTTGGCAACAATGGAACCTCTCTCCTTGAAGTTCTTGATGATGCGATAGATTGTTGACTGAGGTGCAATCTTTCTAGCTGCGATACTCTTCCCTTTTAGGCCATTTTTGTGCATTGCAATGATGACTGCACGTGTTTCTTTAGAGATAACCATGGTTAACAGAAGAGAAACAATGATGCCAAGCACCAGCCTCCTTTTAAAGTGTCCAGTGGTGTCATTCTTACTTAATCATGACAGATTGATCTCCAGCCATGTCCTCATCAACACCCCACCTGTGTTAATGGAGCAATCACTGAAAAGAGGTTAGCTGGTCCTTTTAAGGCAGGGCTGCAATGATGTTGAAATGTGTTTTGGGGGATAAAGTTCATTTTCTAGACAAATATTGACTTTGCAAGTAATTGCTGTTAAGCTGATCACTCTTTAAAACATTCTGGAGTATATGCAAATTGCC
>JARQOD010000006.1:188205176-188307820 GCA_033576555.1 Oophaga sylvatica | reverse complement strand
CTTCAATCAAATTGTTGGCGCCAAATGGTTCTCTAAATTGGATCTCAGGGGAGCGTATAATCTGATTAGGATAAAAGAGGGGGATGAGTGGAAAACGGCATTTAACACGCCAGAGGGACATTATGAAAACCTGGTCATGCCTTTTGGTCTGACTACTGCTCCAGCAGTATTCCAACATTTTGTTAATGACATTTTTCGTCACCTTGTGGGGGTGTTTGTGGTCGTATATTTGGATGACATTTTAATTTACTCGCCAGATCTTGTGTCTCACCAGGAGCATGTGAGACAGGTGTTGCAGATCTTGCGAGACAATAAACTATACGCCAAACTGGAGAAGTGTGTGTTTGCCGTACAGGAACTTCAGTTTTTGGGTTTTTTGGTGTCAGCCTCCGGTTTCCAGATGGACCCTGAAAAGGTGAGAGCAGTGCTTGAATGGGATCAGCCAGGGGATCTTAAGGCTCTGCAGCGTTTTTTGGGGTTTGCTAATTACTACCGGAAATTTATTTGTAATTTCTCGTCTGTCGTCAAACCTCTCACTGACATGACGAGAAAAGGGACGGATTTTTCTAGGTGGTCGGACAAAGCTTGCCAAGCCTTTTCCTCTTTAAAAAGATGTTTTGCTTCGGCACCCGTTCTCATCCAACCAGATGTATCTCAGCCGTTCATTGTGGAGGTGGACGCGTCTGACGTAGGGGTGGGTGCTATATTGTCCCAGGGTCCGTCCCCTGGTAAATGGCATCCGTGCGCTTTCTTTTCTAAGAAATTGTCGTCCGCCGAAAGGAATTATGATATCGGCAATAGGGAACTTTTGGCCATTAAATTGGCTTTTGAAGAATGGCGTCACTTTTTGGAGGGGGCAGTCCACCCGGTCACCGTTATTACTGATCACAAGAACCTGCTGTATTTAGAATCCGCTAAGCGTCTGAATTCCAGACAAGCTCGATGGTCATTATTTTTTACCAGGTTTAATTTTGTCGTCACTTATCGTCCGGGGTCTAAGAATGTAAAGGCTGATGCCTTGTCTCGCAGTTTCCCAGGGGCCGGGAAAACGGACGACCCGATTCCTATCCTTCAGGAGGGGGTGGTAGTGTCGGCTGTATGTTCTGAGCTTGAGGAGGAGGTGTTAGAGGCTCAGGGGGACGCTCCTGCAGAACCTCCAGGGAGACTGTTTGTCCCGAATCAGTTGAGACAAAAGGTTATTGAGGCACATCATAATTCTGCTTTAGCAGGACATCCAGGGAGTAAGGCTACTTTAGATCTTCTTTCTCGCCGATTTTGGTGGCCTAACGCTAATAAAGATGTTATAACTTTTGTCGCGTCCTGTGGGGTTTGTGCTCGCTCTAAAACTCCTCATACCCGTCCGTCTGGGACCCTTTTACCTTTGAAACTTCCGGAGCGTCCATGGACCCATTTATCTATGGACTTCATTACGGACCTTCCTCCGTCGTCTGGGAATACTGTCATACTGGTGGTTGTTGACAGGTTCAGTAAGATGGCACATTTCGCTGCTCTTCCTGCACTCCCTAATGCTAAAACTCTGGCGCAGGTGTTCATTAGGGAGATCGTGAGACTTCATGGGTTGCCTTCTGATGTGGTGTCAGATAGGGGGTCTCAGTTTGTGTCCAAATTTTGGAGGGCATTTTGTTTACGTCGGGGGATGCAATTGTCGTTTTCCTCGGCTTTTCATCCACAGACCAATGGTCAGACAGAGCGTCTGAATCAGAGTTTAGAGACATATCTCCGGTGTTTTGTATCGGAGAACCAGGAGGACTGGTCTTCTTTCTTGCCTTTGGCAGAGTTCGTTCTTAACAACAGGCGGAGCGAGTCCACTGATAAGTCCCCGTTTTTTGGGGCATATGGTTTTCATCCCCAGTTTTGTACTTTCAATGGGGGGGGTCCTTCTGGGGTTCCTGAGGAGGAGCGTTTCTCGTCGTCACTTGCTTCTGTGTGGCGAGGTGTATTGAATAATTTGAGTACGATGGGGAACCGTTACAAACGTATGGCTGATAGGAGGAGAGTTTCTGGTCCAGATCTGAATGTGAACGATCTGGTATGGTTGTCTACCAGGAATATAAAACTTAAAGTGCCCTCCTGGAAACTGGGTCCCAGATTCATCGGGCCGTACAGGATCAGTTCCATAATTAATCCTGTGGCATTTCGTCTGGAACTCCCTTCTACGTTTAAAATTCATAATGTGTTCCACAAGTCATTACTTAAAAGGTATGTGGCACCAGTCATACCATCACCTCTACCTCCTCCTCCAGTGTTGGTCAATGGTAACTTGGAATTTCAAGTATCAAAAATCATTGACTCTCGTCTGAATCGCCGGTCCCTTCAGTACTTGGTGCATTGGAAGGGATATGGTCCGGAGGAGAGGACGTGGGTCCATGCGTCCGATGTTAACGCAGATCGTTTGGTTCAGACCTTCCACAGAACTCACCCGGGCAGGCCTAGCCCTGAGGGTCCGGAGGCCCCTCGTAGAAGGGGGGGTACTGTCATGTGTGCATTGCCACGAAGATCGTCGCGGTTGCACGTTTTGACTTCTCACAGCTGAGTTGCTGTTTCTTTGTGTTTGGCAGCTAGGGAGTTAATTCTGTCTGTGCTCGGTGCTGGGACTGGGTGCAGTTTCTCCCGGCTGCAATTGATTATTTGTTGATTGGTTTCCTTTAAATTCCTGGTTGTCTGCTTTTGGAGTTGCCAGTGAAATCCTTCATGCAGACCACAGATAGGAATGAATCTGTATAGACTTAAGTTGAGAGCTCCTAAGCTGTTTTAAGCTCAACTTGTTTAGAGTTTATTTCCCAGACCATTTATGTTCCCTTGGTGTTTAAGTGTGTATGCAAGTGAGTGCTATCCTGTCTGTCTTATATGTCTAATCTGTGTATTTAGCTGAGATCAGCCCATATCCCTTTTGTGGTAATCAGGATCCTTCTTTGGACTGATTACAGGGTTCAGGGTCTGACAGGAGACAGGGTTAGGCTGGAGACTTGGACCTCTGAACCATTATCAGTACCTCCAAGGAAAGGGATTAGTTAGGACCCCAGTGTAGGGTCAGGTTAGACCCCGGTCCTCCTCTTTCCTGTTACAGCTCATCAAGTCCTCAAGATTAACCCTAAGTTCTGCAGAGATTGTGTCAGGTAAATCCATTTTATACTTACATTCTGATGTTGCTAAACTATATGTTGTATTGAGTGTGGTTCCTGTATAAATAGTTTACTGACATTGTATTCATATCATTAGACAGCGTGATATTCAAGATTAACCCTAAGTTCTGCAGATATTGTGTCAGGTAAATCTATTTTATACTTACATTCTGATGTTGCTAAACTATATGTTGTATTGAGTGTGGTTCCTGTATAAATAGTTTACTGACATTGTATTCATATCATTAGACAGCGTGACATTGGGGTCGAGGTGAGAGAGGAGTATGAGAGACATTATAAGGAGTGGTGTGAGAGCAGAAGTGAATTCAGTAATGTGTGTGAATGGTGGGATTGGGTTAAATGGAAAACCAAGTTTTTTTTTAAAAACTTGGTTACAAGTGTGCAGCTGCTAAGAGAGAAAGGTTTGCTGGGTTGAATGCAAGATTGAGTGTGTTATATAAGCTAAGAGAGGGCGGGATGGATGTGAGTGAAGATTTGTTGAGAGTGAAAAAAGAAGTGAACGAGTTTTTGAGAGAGAGAGGGAGGAGTATTGTGTATAGGGCTAAAATAGAGAACTTGGAAAAGAATGAGAAGTGTTCGCGGTTTTTTTTCAAGAAAGTTTTTGGAAAAAGACAGAGCATGAGTGTTTTGAATGGAGTGGATGGAAATGAAGTGAGTGGTGCGGACTTATGTGAGGAAGTGGCAAAGTTTTATGATGATTTGTATGCAGTGAAATGGAGGGATGAAGGTTTGGAGAGTGATGTGCTGAGTGTTTTGGAAAATAGATTGAATGGGACAGAAAGGGAGAGTTTGATGGGGGAGGTGACGAGTGAAGAAATATGGAAGGTGGTGTGTAGCATGGCGCTGAATAAAACGCCGGGGGATGATGGTCTCCCGGTGGAATTTTATCGTGTGATGTGGGATGTGATTGGGAAGGATTTTGTTGATGTATGTAAGTATATGTGGGCGAATGCAGAGGTGGCGAATGGTATGCGTGCAGGAGTGGTTGTGCTGTTGCCAAAAAAAGGTGATTTGAAAAATCGAAAAAACTGGAGGCCGATCACGTTGCTTAATTGTGATTATAAAATCTATGCGAAGCTTTTGGCAAATAGGATGCGTGATGTGGTGGGTGAGGAGCAGTGTTGTTCGGTGCCT
Organism: Oophaga sylvatica; assembly: GCA_033576555.1. Taxonomy (NCBI): domain Eukaryota; kingdom Metazoa; phylum Chordata; class Amphibia; order Anura; family Dendrobatidae; genus Oophaga; species Oophaga sylvatica. Next base: position 188,303,522 of record JARQOD010000006.1, on the reverse strand, counting down.
GGAAGGCGGTTACATGAGGGTGTGTGTATGCTGAGAGATTGTTTGTGGGACTGTTTGAACCGTAAGAAGGGGGTGTATGTGTTGAGTTTGGATTTTGAGAAGGCGTATGATAGGTTGGCGCATGGTTTTCTGTTTAGAGTGTTGGTGAAGATGGGTTTTCCGGCTGAGTTTGTTGAGAGAGTGAGAAGTTTGTATAAAAATATTTATAGTTGTGTTTTGTTGAATGGGAATGTAGGGAGGAGAGTGAATGTGTTTTCCGGTGTACGGCAGGGGTGCCCATTGTCCCCTGTTGTGTTCATTTGCGCGATTGAGCCGTTGTTGTGTATGTTGAGGAAAGATAAGGTGATTCGGGGTGTGCAAGTGCCGGGGGCGGGGGGAGGGAGTGGAAGGTGAATGGTTACATGGATGATGTGTGTGTTTTGTGTGATTCAGAGTGTTCGGTGCGTCGTGTGAAGTTGTTGGTATCCGTTTTTTGTGGAGCGTCTGCGTTTAAAGTGAATTGGGAGAAGACTGAATGTAAGATTTTTGGTGGGAGGACTCTGAGCAATGATATTGGGGTGAATGTGGTGAGTGGACCGATAAAGGTGCTGGGTGTGAAATTTTCAGAGAAGTTGGATGGAGAGGAAAGTTGGGTGGATGTGAGAGAGAGAGTGGAGCGCAAGTTAAATTTTTGGAAGATGAGAGATTTGACGTTTTTTGGTAAAATTTTAGTTATTAAGAGTGTGGTGTTACCAATTTTTTTGCATGTTGAGGTGGTTTTTCCACCAGGTTATATGTGTGTTAGAAGATTAAATAGGGTTTTGTTTGTATTTTTTTGGCGTTCAAGTATGGAGCGTGCAAGGAGAGAGGTTGTGATGAAGAGAATGGATAAGGGGGGGCTGGGATTCCCAAATTTGAATGTATTTTTTGGCATGAATATTATGGTGTTTGTATTGGGTGTGATTAGGATGGATGGGAAGTGTGCATGTATGTGCAGGTATTTGTTTGGAAGTTTTCTGTTCCGTTTGAAGTGGCGGGAAAGGGATCTAAGGTGCCCAGTGGCTTTTGAGGTGCCTGTGTGGTATGTGTGGGTTTACAAATTTTTGGTGAAGTATGAACTGTGTGATGTGGATGTGAGGTTGTTAGAGAAGAAGAAAGCGGTATATAGGATGATTGAGTGTAGAGAGATGGAATGTGGTATCTATATGGTGAGAGGAAGTGATGTGCAGAAGGTATGGAAGAAGGTACGTATGGATGGTATGACAAATAGACAGAGCGAGATTGTGTGGCAGTCATTGCATGAGGTGTTACCGGTGAGAGACTTCCAGAGAAACCGGGGTTTAGTGAGGAGTGAGATGTGTCCGAGGAGGGGATGTGGTGGGAGAGAGAGTGTGGTGCATTTGTTTTGGAATTGTCAGTATGCTAGAAATGTGATTTCAGGTTTGGGCCCGTTGTGTAAGGAGTTGTGTGATGTGAATTTTTTGACATTTGAGTTATTTATGTTTGGGTTGGGTATGTGTGGAGAAAAGGAGAGAGTGTTGTGGTTGATGCTTGCATGTATAAAAGAGGTGTTGTGGGATGTGAGGAACGTGTATGTGTTTAAGAGGAAGGAGATTGAGGTTAAAAATTGTTTAAAAATTGTTTTGGGAAAATTGTATTTTTGTTTTGTGTGTGATAAGAGAAAGAGGGGGGAGGAGGACGCAGAGGGAATTTGGAAAGTTAAAAAGTGGAAACATCTTGTTAATGTGTCTTAGTTTTGTGTTTTTTTGTGCTTGTAAATAAAGTTGGTTTTCCGATGATGATGGGAACAGCTGCTGCATTATGTAAGTGTACACGCTGTTTGGGAGTCGAGTTCCTTATAGTTTTGGTTATCTGACTGTGGAACTTCCCATCTGAGGGAAAAAAAAAAAAAAAAAAGTCATGTGTGTGTGTGGTTAGGGACCCGGCTGAAATAAGCCACTAGAATACCGACTTAATCGGTGAGGAGTTTGGTGTGCTAGCTGGTCAGGGTCGGCGTCCTAGATGCCCTAGATTACCGGCATAACCGGTGAGGAGTTTTGATTGCCGTATTCAGGGTCTGGCGTTCAGACGCCATAGATTGCGGGTGACTCCCGCGAGGACATTAGCACATGATCACGCTTTATGTACGCTTAGCATTTTACTGTGTACCTGAGAGCCTGACAGGACACAGCACTTTTTCTCAGCGGCCCTGTGACGTAACAGGGTTCGCTTTCAACGCTAGACAGCGCCCTAGCGTGTTTTCTTTGCGACTCAGTTGTGTTTAGTGAGTTCGCACACATCGCCATATAGCGCTGCGGCTCTCCTTCTAGCGGCTCTGTGGAGTAACAGAGTTCGCACTTATTGCCACAGCGCGTTACGGCGTTTATGTTGGCGACTCTGCGGGATAACAGAGTTTGCTTCTTACGCCATTTTACTAGCAGCAGGCTCCGCCTTGCACGGTGGACCCCGGGCTGCGAACGCACCTCTCCACATCTTATATTTGGTGCGTTCCGCAGACCCTAACATAATATTAGCGCCAGGGTCTGGCTAGTAAAATGGCGGATGAACAGCGTTTACAGCTGTACATCCAGCAGCTGGAGGGTAGGTTGGTGGCTCTTGAGTGCACAACCTCAGCTGTGGATGTTACCGCAGTCGCTGTTCAGGCTGCTAGCGTAGCTGCAGCCAGTTTGTCCTCTGCCACCTCTGTCCCTACATTGTCCCACCTCACGCTTCCAGACAAGTTTGCTGGTGACAGCAAGCAATGTCGGGGATTCGTGAGTCAGTGCTCCATACACCTCGAGCTTCTGGCTGCGCTTTTCCGCACGGATCGGGCACAAGTGGGCTTTGTGATAGCTCTTCTGTTGGGCAGAGCATTGGAGTGGGCAACGCCGCTGTGGGAGCGCGACGACCGTGTGGTGCGGAGTGCTTCTCGTTTTCTGGAGGCTCTGAAAAAGGTTTTTCTAGGACCTCAGATCACCCACGATACGGCGCTCAAACTGCTGGCAAGTACCCAGGGTTCGGCTTTGGTCAGCCAGTTTGCTGTCCAATTTCGGACTCTGGCCTCGGTATTAGAGTGGCCAGATAAAGTCCTCATTCCCGTGTTCTGGAGAGGACTGGCAGGTCATGTGAAAGACGCCTTGGCTACCAGAGAGATTCCTGCCACACTGGAGAAGCTTATCGCTATTTCCACCCGCGTCGACCTCCTTTTCCACGAGCGGAGGCTGGAACGTGCCCAGTGTAGGCAGAGGGTTCGGTTGGCTCCAACCTTCACCACCCCTCTGGAGTCGCCCGTTCAGGCGCCCGACCTTCAGGAGGTTGCTCCTGCAGGATCTAAATCTCGGGTCACTCGTCCATCCCCGATTTGTTATATTTGCCAGCAGCAGGGACATTTTGCCAACCGATGTCCACAGCGGCTGAATAAACGGTCGCGCCCAGTAACCATAGGAACAGGGTCACTGGACGCCATGAGTTTTGCCCCTAAAGTGCTCCTCAAGGGGATAATTACCCACGGTTCTACCACCCTACCCGTCAAGCTGTGTGTGGATTCTGGGGCAGAGGGAATTTTATGTCATCCTCCTTTGCTTCTCGCCACACCATGCCTTTGGTGTTGCTGGCTGAACCAGTATCGGTACGGGTGTTGAACTGAGCAATTCTGTCCTCACAAATCACCCATCAGTCTGTCCCACTCACCTTGTCTATGTCTCCTTCCCATCAGGAGAATATATCATTTTTTATCCTCCCTGAGGGTATAGATGAGGTTTTGTTGGGATTACCCTGGCTCCGCCACCACTCTCCCCATATTGAGTGGTCTTCAGGGAGAATTCTGGGTTGGGGTAATTTATGTAAAGGCAGATGCATTAGGGACAGCGTGCAGGTCAACACCACTGAGATACCCATAGACCTCTCTCCTCTTCCCAAGGTCTATTGGTCTTATGCCGACGTTTTCTCGAAGAAGGCTGCGGAGACTCTTCCGCCTCATCTCCCCTATGACTGTCCTATCGACCTCTTGCCTGGAGCTGAGCCTCCTAGAGGAAGGGTTTATCCCCTCTCTCTTCCTGAGACAGAGGCCATGTCCCAATATATTCAGGAGAACTTGGCAAGGGGATTCATTAGGAAGTCGGTGTCACCAGCGGGAGCGGGGTTCTTCTTTGTGCAGAAGAAGAACGGAGAATTACGTCCGTGCATTGATTATAGGGGTCTCAACGCTATCACCGTGAAAAATAAATATCCTTTGCCGCTAATCTCTGAGCTCTTTGACAGGCTTCGGGGAGCAAGGGTATTTACTAAGTTAGACCTGCGGGGTGCGTATAACCTGATTCGCATCCGTGAGGGGGACGAATGGAAGACGGCATTTAACACCAGGGATGGGCATTATGAATATCTGGTAATGCCCTTTGGGCTCTGTAACGCCCCAGCTGTCTTCCAAGACTTTGTGAATGACATCTTCCGGGATATGTTGACCACCTCGGTGGTAGTCTATCTGGATGACATTCTCATCTTTTCTCCAGATATGGCCTCCCACCGGAGAGATGTCTGCAAGGTCTTCGACCTCTTGCGAGCAAATTCCCTATGTGCGAAGTTGGAGAAGTGCATGTTTGAGCAGGAGTCTCTACCTTTCCTGGGCTATATCATCTCCACCCAGGGACTGGCTATGGATCCTACCAAACTACAGGCTGTGATGGATTGGCAAGCACCCCACTCCCTTAAGGCGGTGCAGCGCTTTATGGGGTTCATTAACTACAATCTCCAATTCATTCCCCACTTCTCTACTTTGGTAGCTCCCTTGGTAGCCCTCACCAAGAAGGGAGCTAATCCCAAGTTGTGGTCAGAGGAGGTCACAAAGGCGTTCTCCTCCATCAAGTCTCATTTCGCCAGTGCTCCCATCTTACATCGCCCCGATGTCGATAAACCGTTTATCTTAGAGGTGGATGCCTCTTCTGTTGGTGCTGGAGCAGTCCTCTTTCAAAAGGATGCCAGGGTCGGAAGCATCCCTGCTTCTTCTTTTCCAAGACCTTTACACCAGCAGTGAGGAATTATTCCATCGGGGACAGGGAGTTACTGGCTATGAAGTTGGCCTTCTCCGAGTGGAGACATCTTCTGGAGGGGGCTCGCTTCCCCTTCCAAGTATTCACGGACCACAAGAACTTGGTGTATTTGCAGACAACCCAGTGGCTAAATTCCCGTCAGGCCAGATGGTCCTTGTTTTTTTCCCGGTTCCATTTCACCCTCCATTTCCTCTCCGGTGAGAAGAACATTCGCGCAGACGCTCTATCCCGCTCCGTGGTGTCCTCTGAGGAGGTGGAGGAGTAGCCTCGGCTTATTGTCCCCACAGAAAGCCTAAGAACGGTGGCTCCGGTTTCGCTTGAGTCTGTGCCTCCGGGCAAGACTTTTGTGCCCATCAATTTGCAACCGGAAGTACTCTCTTGGGCACATTCGTCCAGGGTGGGTGGACATTTTGGGACAAAAAGTACTTCTGAGTTGCTGGCGAGAACATACTGGTGGCCGCAGATGGCCCGTGACGTCAGGGAATACGTTCAGGCGTGCGTCTCCTGCGCCAAGAATAAGTCCCCTCGACAACGGCCGGCTGGGTTACTTTTCCCTTTACCGGTGGCAGACAGGCCTTGGGAGATGGTCGGGATGGATTTTGTGGTGGGCTTACCCAAGTCTCGGGGCTGCACCATCATCTGGGTGATAACCGACCACTTCTCCAAAATGGTGCACTTAGTGCCGCTACCACGGTTACCGTCTGCACGGGCCTTGGCAGCATTATTCATTAGGCATATTTTCCACCTTCACGGTAGGCCAGACAAAATTGTCAGTGATCGAGGTCCCCAGGTTTGCGTCTCGGTTCTGGAGAGAGCTGTGTCGTTTACTCAGCATTGAGTTGAATCTCTCCTCTGCATACCATCCCGAAACGAATGGGTTGGTAGAGAGGGCCAACCAGACCTTGGTCACATACTTGCGACATTTTGTCTCTGCCAGGCAGGATGACTGGGCATCCTTGCTACCGTGGGCTGAGTTCGCTCTAAATAATGCTGTGGCTGACTCCACCGGACAGACCCCTTTCCTCCTGAACTACGGTCAGCATCCGCGGGTACCAGTGCCCATGCCCGTGTCTTCCGCCGATTCCAGGGTGGCAGACTGGGCTGTGGAGGCACGGGACATTTGGGACCGCACACAGGATGCCATTCAGGCCTCCAAAGAGAGGATCAGGTCTTCGGCCAATGCCCATCAGCGCCCCGCTCCTACATTTGCTTCGGGTGACCTAGTGTGGCTTTCTGCCCGAAACATCAGGCTACGTGTAGAGTCCACCAAGTTGGCACCTCGCTTTTTGGGCCCCTTTAAAGTTCTTGAGCAGGTGAACCCGGTGGTTTACCGCCTAGCCCTTCCGCCTCGCCTTGGTATCACTGACACCTTTCACGTGTCCCTCCGGAAACCCGTGGCCATTTCCCGGTTTTCCGAGTCATCTGCCGAGACGTCGGGTTCATCTACCAACGATCATGAGGTGAACGCCATTGTTGGGTACAAGGTGGTACGAGGCAAAAAATTTTATTTGGTGGATTGGAGGGGTTATGGGCCTGAGGATAGGTCCTGGGAGCCTGCCGAGCATGTTCACGCTCCGCAGCTCATCGCTGTCTTTGAGTGCAGCGAGGCCCAAAGAAGGGGGGGCCCTAGGAGGGGGGGTAATGTTAGGGTTCGAGTTCCCGCTGGTGCACAAGGGGAGTCTCGAACCAGCCCCGCTGTGGTCTCCCATTCATCTCCGGCCGCAGTGGAGTCTGCTCTGCAGAGACGTCGGTCCAAGCGTCTTGTCCACTCCAGTACTGTGCAGTAACTTGCTGCTGCCTTTCCTGGATCTGCTATTATAGCCAGTGCTGGAGCAGACGTCTTTGGGACAAAGTCCTGCGTTTTCCCTTCTGAGCATGCCCAGAGTGAGATCTCTCATTGGAGATCAGGGGTCACATGCTCAGGTACTGCAGCAGCTCCTATTGGTCTGCCAGGAAGGTCCTGTGACTACTGTTGTTCTGGAACAAGCTTCATTGGTCCTTGTTTCTGGCAGGTCCTGTAGCTGTTGCTATAAAAGGGTAGCATGGCTGGGCCACCATGCGCTAATATCAACCATTGTATGCTATGCGCCAGTGTCGTCATGTGTGTGTGTGGTTAGGGACCCGGCTGAAATAAGCCACTAGAATACCGACTTAATCGGTCAGGAGTTCGGTGTGCTAGCTGGTCAGGGTCGGCGTCCTAGATGCCCTAGATTACCGGCATAACCGGTGAGGAGTTTTGATTGCCGTATTCAGGGTCTGGCGTTCAGACGCCATAGATTGCGGGTGACTCCCGCGAGGACATTAGCACATGATCACGCTTTATGTACGCTTAGCATTTTACTGTGTACCTGAGAGCCTGACAGGACACAGCACTTTTTCTCAGCGGCCCTGTGACGTAACAGGGTTCGCTTTCAACGCTAGACAGCGCCCTAGCGTGTTTTCTTTGCGACTCAGTTGTGTTTAGTGAGTTCGCACACATCGCCATATAGTGCTGCGGCTCTCCTTCTAGCTGCTCTGTGGAGTAACAGAGTTCGCACTTATTGCCACAGCGCGTTACGGCGTTTATGTTGGCGACTCTGCGGGATAACAGAGTTTGCTTCTTACGCCATTTTACTAGCAGCAGGCTCCGCCTGCACGGTGGACCCCGGGCTGCGAACGCACCTCTCCACATCTTATATTTGGTGCGTTCCGCAGACCCTAACAGTAACTTTGCATTATGCAAGGATTCAGCTGAGACTAAACCTTCTACTTGACTCTTCAAATGTGCTCTTTCCAGTCGAGTTAACCAATCTGCAGACATCAATAAATGTGAGTAATGGTAAACAGATGCCATGGAATGGCAGTCTAACCGCCCAACACTTGCAGTTTAGCCATGGAGGCAGAATAACACCCGTGGCACAAGCTTCTTCATCTTCACCCATACATATTACCAATAACATACAAATGTCCCTGTTGAAAATTATTTGTCATAGTGTAACATGCACTGTTAAAGGAATGCCACTAAACGTACATAACCACGACCCTTGGAAACACCAGATTTCCTCTTTACAAGATATCGACGATGATGGTATTAATTATGACTTTGAAATTTACCACATCCACACCAAGAAGATGAAGATCAGAGCTGCAAAAAATGTGAAAAAAATGTCTGGAAAATCATTTTCTCTAGGGCTAAGTCACCCTCTTACTAAAGTGATACCGAATGATATATACACAGCTCTCATGTCTACTCAGCGTGAGATGCTTGAAAGATGATATATTCTGTTTTGTCCATGTCCACTTTTTGAAAGCAAGCAGAAAAGATGGATGATATAGCGGAAAGATGTGTGATTTGGGTCAGTAAGGAGGTGATGTCAGGTACAGATAGGTAGATCTGCGTGTCATCTACATAGTGATGATATTGCAAACCATGCCATTACATCATCTGTCCCAGGTTAAAGGTGTAGATGGAGAAGAGTAGGGGTCCTAGAACAGAGCCTTGGGAAACACTGAAAGACAGGTGTCAAGGTGAGGAGGTGGTGTGGGAGAGGAAGACAATGAATGTCCACCTTACAGTCTTGTATTGTTAACACGTTGGAGGTGACTTCGGAGCTGGAGCTCCCTCCGGTGGTTGCTGAGGGTAATGAACAAATTGCTGAATGGCTTTAAGCTGGGTCCGAATGGTCTGATATAAGTGACCTGAACTCCCATCAGCCTTGCCGGTAATCAATTGTTCTTCCAGGTCTTGGTTGGAGCTCAGCTTGCATTCCTGCAATCATTCAGATAAGTGACTTGCTGGTTTTTATTCCACTGGTTGGATTTTCCTTGCTGGTTTGCTGCCTTGCAGTGGACTTCAGCCTGGTCCCCTTTTGGGGCCTGGCGCTGCATTTGTGCTCAGTTTGTGTTTGCACTTTTGCTCTGTTCCTGTGTCACTTTTTATTTGCTGAATTGCTTTGTGTTACACCATAGATCTTATTTAGGTGGTAGAGATCGTGTGATCTCAGGTTTTTTGTTAATCAGAAGTGTTGATATTTTTGTCAGGGTTTTTTGGGTTGCAGACAGAATTCTTTCCTATACTTTTCTATCTAGACAGTATTGGGCCACAGCGTTTGCTTATGCTATTTTCTGTCTGTGTTCGTATTTTCTTCTTGTCTAACAACCATTACATGTTTGGGGGCTTCCTGTTTCTTTGGGGGTTCTGCTACGGGGCAGTTAGCTTTCATCTTTCTGTCTTTAGGTGTAACTATCTCTCCGGCTGTGACGAGGCGTCTGGGATCACTGTAGGTACGCTCCACGGCTACTTCTAGTGTTGCGGTTAGTTTAGAGTTCTGCAACCCAGTAGTTTCCAGCCTCTCTGGTGTATTGCTACTTTCGCTATTTTTTGCTATTTTTCCTCAGCTACCGAAAAATAACAGTCTTGTTTTTTTTAAAGACTCTGCCAATAGCCCCAAAAAGGCCATTTGCACCACCGGCCATGCTCGCATCAGCAGGGTAGCAAAACTAACCACCTTACCACCACCAGCATGATCAGGCACATGACAGCAATGCACTTGACTTTGTTGGTTGAACACCATGCTCCATGAACAGTGTCTGAGTGTGATACCACTGCGTCTTCCTCTGTTGTGCGTGCAAGCCAATTCCCTGTCCATGGTGCATGCAAAGATGCCTCCTGCCCTGCATCTGTAGTTGCACACCAACTCAACTAGCACCATTAACAATCACATCCACGTCCTTGTCCCAGTCCTTACTCTGGCAACAGAGTTTAGGATAGATTTGAGTGGTGCAAGAGTGCTAGAGGGGCTGCCAGAGAGTATAAGGTTGCACTAGTCGAGGCTGGAGATCATCAGGGCATGCACAAATATTTTGGAAGTTTCTTGGAATGTACGGATCCAGGAAATGTTTTTGAGTTGTAGTGGGCCGGAGGAGGCAAGGGCTTGGATATGTAGCTTGAAAGAGAGGGCAGAGTCGAGGATCACCCCAAGGCCACGAACAAGCGGGACTATTTTTCACATTGTGTGCCATCCTGGAATTACACAGGCACGTGTCCCACATTACCCGTGCCCTCCACAATGCTGTTACTTGCAAACTCAACCTAACCACAAACACGTGGACAAGTGCTTGTGGTCAGGGATGGTACATGTCATTGAGGGTACACTGCGTTAACATAGTGGAAGCCGGGACGCACTCCGACCTTGGTATGTTGCACATCCTCCCAACCCCTAGTATTGTGGGCCCTATGTAAATCTGGGTTGCCCCCACAGTCTACAGCTCCTGCACCTCCTCCTCCTCCCTCTCCTTCTCTTCAGCCTCCATCTCCAAAAGTAGCACATTAGTCAAATGCTGGAAGCACTGCTGCACTGCCTCATCAAAGCGGCAAAAGGCTAAGCTAATATGCTTAGGTGACAAAACGCACAATGATGAAGAGTTGTGGACAGCTCGGACAGAGCAGACAGATCTGTGGCTGACACCGCTGACCCCACAGCCAGACATGGTTGTGTGTGAAAATGGCTGGAATCTGGTGGCTGCTCTGTGGCAAGGTGAGCTCAGACACGTGCCATGCCTGGCAAATGCTCTTAACCTCATTGGTCAACGCTTTCTGAAAAGTGACACGGAGCTGCCAGATCTGCTAAATAAGTACAACGCTCTGCACACCCATTTTAGAAAGTCATCTACAACTTCATCCACCCTTGCTGTGTTTCAGCAGCGCTTGCAGCTTCTGGCTCACTGACTGGTGTGTGATGTCCCCAGGCGTTGGAACTCTACACTGCAGAAGTTGGTAAGGATTTGTGAGCAGAAGATGGCATTTGGTGACTAGTAGAGATGAGCGACTTTGCCTTTTTTAGGGTCGAGTCGGGTTTCATGAAACCCGACTTTCTCAAAAGTCGAGTTGAACGAAATTGGCCGACTATCGGGAAAAGTCAGAGGTCCGACTGAAACACGAAACCCAATGCAAGTCAATGGGGAATCAAAGTCGTCAGGCAGTAAATACACCTACAGCGCCCATTTCAATGCCAACGACATCAATTCTTATTACTTAAGCTTGTCAACCTTAATTTACTTTATAATAATAGTTACGCATTGAAAACAGGGGGTTATTTGGCTAAAGTTGTGGGGAGGTAGGGCTGGCTCCAGGTTTTCATGTGCCCCGGGCGAAAGAGTGTCAGTGGGCCCCTTTAACACATACCACAATTCATCATGCTCCGATACTGCAGAGAAATATAGGTATAGTACATTGCCAAATACTTCAGTTCTTACATTACATGACTGATATCTATTTTAAATTCTACAATAGCTCAAAAACCGGACAGTATATTCTTCCATACAGTATTATGGGCACCACATAGTGCGCCATACAGAATAATGAGCCCCATATATTGCTCCATACATAATTGGTCCCAGATAATGTGCCATACAGTATAGGACGGTCCCCATAGAGTATAATGAGCCCCACATATTGCTCCATACATATAATGGGCCCCATATGATGCTCCAGTATATGATGGGCCCTATGGCTGATGCTCCAGTGTATGATGGGCCCCATTTATAATTCTACAGTGTATGATGGGCCACATTTATAATGCTACAGTGTATGATGGGCCCCATATATAATGCTACAGTTTCTAATGGGCCCTATCTATGATGCTCAAGTGTATGATGGGCCCCACATATACTGTAATTCTCCAGTGTACTGTATAATGCTCCCCATATATTGCTCCAAACATTTAAAAAAAATGAAATACCACCATCCAAACTATTTCTTTGATTGATGGGGCGGTCAAGAAAGAGGAACCCATGTGTTAGGGGTCGAGTTCCTGCTTCTGCACAAGGGGAATCTCGAACCAACCCTGCTGCTGTCTCCCATCTGTCTCCGGCCGCAGTGGACTCTGCTCAGCAGAGACGTCGGTCCCAGCATCTCACCCAGTCTAACATTGTGCAGAAGATTACTGCTGCCTCTCCAGGTTCTGCTATTGTAGCCAGTACTGGTCAGCGGCGAGCAGGCGTCATTAGGACTAAGTCCTGCGTTTTACCTTCTGAGCATGCCCAGGGTAAGATCTCTCATTGGAGATCAGGGGTCACATGCTCAGGTACTGCAGCAGCTCCTATTGGTCCGCCAGGAAGGTCCTGAGACTACATGTGTTCTGGAACAGTTTCTCATTGGTCCTTTTCTGGCAGGTCCTGTAGTTGCTACTATAAAAGGGTTGCATGGCCGTATGGCCATGCGCTAGTATCAATTGCATTATGTGCTTTGCGTGAGTGTGATCATGCACGCATGTGGTTAGGGCTTTGCTGAAATAAGCCCCTAGAATACCGGCATCTCCGGTGAGGAGATTTGTATGCACGTGTTCAGGGGCTGGCTGAAGTAAGCCCCTAGAATACAGGCTTCCCCGGTGAGGAGTTGCTTGTTTGCGTTGCTGAATGCATGATCACGGACTGCTATCCGCACAGCAGTTATTTGTGTATCCCTGTGGTGTTAACAGGACACAGTCTCTATTTCTGCGTCTCTACCTCAGCGACTCTGTGGTGTTACAGAGTTCGCTTATACTGCCATATAGTGCTACAACATCTATGTCTGTGACTCTGTGAAGTAACAGAGTTCGCTTATACCTCCATCTTACTAGCAGCAGGCTCTGCCTGCACGGTGGACCCCGGGCTGCGAACGCACCTATTATTTATATTTATTTTGTGCGTTCCGCCAGCCCTAACATAATACTAGCGCCAGGGTCTGGCTAGAAAAATGGCGGACGACCAGCGTCTTCAGTGGAACATCCAGCAGCTGGAGGGTAGGTTGGCGGCTCTTGAGCGCACAACCTCAGCTGTGGATGTTACCGCAGTCGCTGTTCAGGCTGCTAGTGTGGCTGCAGCCAGTGTGTCCACTGCCACCTCTTCCCCTACATTATCCCACCTCCCGCTTCCAGACAAATTTGCTGGTGACAGCAAGCAATGTCGGGGATTCGTGAGTCAGTGCTCTATACAACTCGAGCTTCTGGCTGCACGTTTCCCCACGGATCGGGCACAAGTGGGTTTTGTAATGTCTCTCCTGTTGGGCAGAGCACTGGAGTGGGCCACCCCGCAGTGGGAGCGTGACAACCGTGTGGTGCGGAGTGCTCCTCGTTTTCTGGAGGCTCTAAAAAAGGTCTTTCTAGGACCTCAGGTCACCCACGATGCGGCGCTCCAACTGCTGGCAAGTTCACAGGGTTTGTCCTTGGTCAGCTATTTTGCTGTCCAATTTCGGACTCTGGCCTCGGAGTTAGACTGGCCAGATAAAGTCCTCATTCCCGTGTTTTGGAGAGGACTGGCGGGCCATGTGAAAGACGCCTTGGTTACCAGGGAGATTTCCGCTACACTGGAGAAGCTTATCGCCATATCTACCCGCATCGACCTCTGTTTTCACGAGCAGAGGTTGGAGCGGTCCCAGTGTAAGCAGAGGTTCTGTCTGGCTCCCACCTTCGCCAGACCTCTAGAATCTTTTAGTCAGGCATCAGACTCCCATGAGGCCATGGAGGTTTCTCGAGCAGGACCTAAGTCCTGGGCCGCTCGAGTACCCGTGGTTTGTAACACCTGTCAGCAGTTAGGACATTATGCCAACAAATGTCCACAGTGGTCGGGAAAACGGTCGCGTCTAGTGACCCTGGGAGGAGGTTCATTAGACACCGCGGCATTTTCCACCAAGTTGCCCTTCAAGGGGACAATTACTGTAGGTCCATCCACTCTCACCATCGAGCTCTGTGTGGATTCTGGAGCCAAGTGGAATTTCATGTCCTCTGCCTTTGCTCTCCGCCACACTATACCTCAGGTGATGCTCACCAAACCGGTGACTGTGCGAGTAGTGAATGGATCGACTTTGCCCTCACAAATCACCCACCAGACTATCCCTCTCACTTTGTCTATGTCCCCTTACCATCAGGAGAATATTTCCTTTCTTGTCCTGCCCGAGGGAATAGACGAGGTTTTGCTGGGAATACCTTGGCTCCGTCACCACTCTCCCCATATTGAGTGGTCCTCTGGGAGGATACTGGGTTGGGGTGATTCATGTAGAGGCAGGTGTGTCAGGGAGTGCGTTCAGGTCACCACCACAGAGATACCTATAGACCTTACTTCTCTTCCCCAGAGTTATTGGTCATACGCAGATGTTTTCTCCAAGAAGGCGGTGGAGACTCTTCCGCCTCATTGCCCCTATGACTGTCCTATTGATCTCTTGCCTGTAGCAGAACCTCCTCGGGTAAGAGTCTATCCCCTCTCGCTTCCTGAGACGGAGGCCATGTCCCAGTATATTCAGGAGAATCTGGCAAGAGGGTTCATTAGGAAGTCGGTGTCAACAGCAGGGGCGTGGTTCTTCTTCATGCAGAAGAAGAACGGAGAATTACGTCCGTGTATTGACTGCAGAGGTCTTAACGCCATCACCGTCAAGAATAAGTACCCATTGCCCCTAATCTCTGAGCTCTTTGATAGGCTCCGAGGAGCAAAGGTATTTACCAAGCTAGATCTACGTGGTGCCTATAACCTAATTCACATCCATGAAGGGGACGAGTGGAAGACAGCTTTTAATTCCAGGGATGGGCATTATGAATACCTGGTGATGCCCTTCGGGCTCTGTAATGCTCCCGCTGTTTTCCAAGACTTTGTCAATGACATCTTCCGGGATATGCTCTCCACTTCTGTAGTAGTCTATCTGGATAATATTCTTATCTTTTCACCAGATATAGACTCTCACTGGAGGGATGTCAACAAAGTCTTCGACTTATTACAGGCAAACTCCCTCTATGCCAAGCAGGAGAAATGTGTGTTTGAGCAGGAGTATTTACCTTTCCTGAGCTATATCATCTCCGCCCAGGGATTGGCTATGGATCCTGCCAAACTACAGGCTGTAATGGACTGGCAAGATCCCCATTCTCTCAAAGATATGCAGCGTTTTATGGGGTTCATTAATTATTATCGCCAATTCATTCCCCATTTCTCGACTTTGGAAGCTCCCTTGGTAGCCCTCACCAAGAAGGGAGCAAATCCCAAATTGTGGTCAGAGGAGGTCTCCAATGCCTTTACTTCAAATAAGTCCCATTTTGCTAGCGCTCCCATCTTACATCGCCCCGAGGTTGATAAGCCTTTTATATTGGAGGTTAATGCCTCGTCCGTTGGTGCTGGAGCAGTCCTTTTTCAAAAGGATGCTCAAGGTCGGAAACATCCTTGTTTCTTCTTTTCCAAGACCTTCACACCTGCAGAGAGGAATTATTCCATTGGGGATAGGGAGTTGCTAGCCATGAAGTTGGCCTTTTTCGAGTGGAGACATCTCCTGGAGGGGGCATGCTTTCAAGTTTTCACTGACCACAAAAATTTGGTCTATTTACAGACCGCTCAGCGGCTAAATTCTCATCAGGCCAGATGGTCCCTGTTCTTCTCCTGGTTCCATTTCACCCTCCATTTCCTCTCCGGTGAGAAGAACATTCGTGCCGATGCTCTCTCTCGCTCCGTGGTGTCCTCTGAGGAGGTGGAGGAGGAGCCTCGGCTGATTGTCCCCACAGAGAGCCTAAGAACTGTGGCCCCGGTTTCACTTGAGTCCGTGCCTCTGGGCAAGACTTTTGTGCCCACCAATTTGTGACCGGAGGTACTCTCTTGGGCACATTCGTCCAGGGTGGGTGGACATTTTTGGGGCAAAAAGGACATCTGAGTTACTGGCGAGAACATACTGGTGTCCACATATGGCCCGTGATGTCAGAGAATACGTTCAGGCGTGCGTCTCCTGCGCCAAGAATAAGTCCCCTCGACAACGGCCAGCTGGGCTACTTTTCCCTTTACCGGTGGCAGACAGGCCTTGGGAGATGGTCGGGATGTATTTTGTGGTGGGCTTACCCAAGTCTCGGGACTGCACCATCATCTGGGTGATAACCGACCACTTCTCCAAAATGGTGCACTTGGTGCCCTTACCACAGTTACCGTCTGCACGGGCCTTGGCAGCATTATTTATTAGGCTTATTTTCCATTTACACGGAATGCCAGACAAAATTGTCAGTGATCGAGGTCCCCAATTTGCGTCTCGGTTCTAGAGAGAGCTGTGTCGTCTACTCAGCATTGAGTTAAATCTCTCCTCGGCATATCATCCCGAGACGAATGGGTTGGTAGAGAGGGCCAACCAGACCTTGGTCACATACATGCGGCATTTTGTCTCAGCCAGGCAGGATGACTGGGCATCCTTGCTACCGTGGGCTGAGTTTGCTCTAAATAATGCTGTGGCTGACTCCACCGGACAGACCCCATTCCTTTTAAACTTCGGTCAGCATCCGAGGGTACTGGTGCCCATGCCCGTGTCTTTCGCTGACTCTAGGGTGGCAGACTGGGCCGTGGAGGCACGGGACATTTGGGACCGCACTCAGGATGCCTTTCAGGCCTCCAAGGAGAGGATGAGGTCTTCCACCGACGCACATCGGCGCCCCGCTCCGACATTTGCTCCTGGCGACCTAGTGTGGCTCTCCGCCCGATACATCAGGCTGCGAGTGGAGTCCACTAAGTTGGCACCCCGCTTTTTGGGTCCCTTCAAGGTCCTCGAGCAGGTCAACCTTGTGATTTACCGCCTAGCCCTTCCGCCTCACCTTGGTATCACCGACACCTTTCATGTGTCCCTCCTGAAACCCGTGGTCATGTCCCGGTTTTCCGAGTCATCTGCCGGGACGTCGAGTTCGTCTACGAACGCCATTGTAGGGTGCAAGGTAGTACGGGGCAAAAAATTTTATTTGGTGGATTGGAGGGGTTATGGGCCTGAGGATAGGTCCTGGGAGCCTGCCGAGCATATTCACGCTCCGCAGCTCATCACTGCCTTTGAACGTAGCGAGGCCCAAAGAAGGGGGGCCCTAGGAGGGGGGTAATGTTAGGGATCAAGTTCCCACTGCTGCACAAGGGTAATCTCGAGCCATCCCCGCTGCGGTCCCCCATCCGTCTCTGGCCGCGGTGGAGTCTGCTCAGCAGAGACTTCGGTCCCAGCATCTCGCCCAGTCTAATACTGTGCAGAGAATGACTGCTGCCTCCTCAGGTCCTGCCATTGTAACCAGTGCAGGTCAGTGGCAAGCAGACGTAGTTGGGACTAAGTCCTGTGTGTTCCCTTCTGAGCATGCTCAGGGTAAGATCTCTCATAGGAGATCAGGGGTCACACGGTCGGGTACTGCAGCGACTCCCATTGATCCTTCAGGAAGGTCCTGAGGCTGCTTTAGTTCTGGAGCAGCTTTCCCATTGGTCCTTTTCTGGAAGGTCCTCTTGCTGCTACTATAAAAGGTGGGCATGATCACGCGGCGCGCTAGTATCAAATCTGTTACGTGCTTGCGCCAGTGTGGTCATGTATGCATGTGTATGCATGTGGTTAGGTCTGGCAGAAATAAGCCCCTAGAATACCTGCACCTCTGGTGAGGAGATTGTATGCACGTGTTCAGGGCTCGGCTGAAATAAGCCCCTAGAATACCGGCACCTCCGGTGCGGAGATTGTATGCACGTGTTCAGGGCTCGGCTGAAAATGCCATTAGAATACCGGCTACTCCGGTGAGGAGATTAATGCTTGGGTTCTGATTGCTTGACCACAGACTGCAATCCACTTAGCAGTCATCTGTGTTCCCTGTGAGTCTAACAGGACACAGTCTTTGTTTCAGCGGCTCTGTGAATTAACAGAGTCCGCTTATATCGCCATATAGTGCTACGGCGTTTACATCTGCGACTCTGCGGGATAATAAAGTTTGCTCATACTGCCTATTTCCGCCATCTTACTAGCAGCAGGCTCTGCCTGCACGGTGGACCCCGGGCTGCGAACGCACCTCTCCTTAATATCTATTAGGTGCGTTCAGCAGGCCCCTAACACATAGTGCTGTATATAAGTACCGAAAAATGTGTGGCCAGTATTTTTTTTCCCTAAATACTGCTGTATATAAGTTCAGTGACACCCAGGACAAAAAAAGAACACTGCCGTAAACTGGGCAAACTTTGAGCACACACAGAAATGAGCTGCCACGGAGATACTAGTATGACAAATGTGTGGCTGGTATTTTTTTATTTTTTTTTTTCTAAATACTGCTGTATATAAGTACAGTGACATCCAGGACAAAAAAAGAAAACTACCATAAACTGGGCAAACTTTGAGCACACACGGAGATACCACACCAAAAAATGTGTGGCCTGTATTCCAATTACACCTGGGGCTAGCTATATACACCCAATATATCATACAAGTAGCAGCCGCAGCACCAGAACACAGGAAGGGAATGGACCCTTTTGATGTATACAATGATCTATATACACACATACAGTGCCTGCAGTCCTTGCACTAATGGGTATAGAGCGACGTACACTACCCTACCTAACACTGGAACCTATATACTCTGGAATTAGTTCTTAGAAGGACTGTTGGTTTAGCTGGATTTGAGTAGTTTAGGATGGTAGACCCCACAGTGACTAAGAAATCCCCAAATCTGACCCTATCTCGGCACCAGCTCTCACTACAATATCTCAATCCGGAGCTGAATGGGCCGAGCAGGGCGGCGTACGGTCTTTTATACCCCTGATGATGCTTTGTGGCCAGCCAATCACTGCACGACCACAACAAAGATGGCTGCGGCTCTTCATTGCCTGGCAGACAATCCCTGCATCGTGATTGAGTCAGTCTGCCAAAAAAGCTGGGTTGAGACTCAAGTTCCCGCCGAGTAATCCCGAAATGCTCTGTGCTCGCCGAGTACACCAAGTACCGTGATACTCGGGCGAGTAACGAGTAGTGGCAAGCACGTTTGCTCATCACTAATAGTAAAGTGATCATTTTATATTATCCACACAAGTGGATTAAGTACTACATTTTAA
Organism: Oophaga sylvatica; assembly: GCA_033576555.1. Taxonomy (NCBI): domain Eukaryota; kingdom Metazoa; phylum Chordata; class Amphibia; order Anura; family Dendrobatidae; genus Oophaga; species Oophaga sylvatica. The sequence goes on along the minus strand of JARQOD010000006.1, from coordinate 188,284,698 downwards.
AATACATTTAATCAATGAATGTGAGAACAGATAGATTCTTTTTTATATAAACTCCGTGTTTTATGGAAAAAATGTTGTCACTTTTCACAATTTGACATAGCAAATCTCCCATCTCTGCTTTGTTTGTCTACATGCATGAATAATTTTCCCAGTATTTGCTTGTAATACGGCAAGAGAAAGAGAGAATTACCACAACACAGTCTCTTGTTGTCCTCTATCAGAATTCCGTTGGTTTGAGCTGGCTTACAACAGTGTAAAGACATCAGTGGCATGTGTTATAATACATTGGGCATTGTACTCCTAGAGAACATACGAAAGAAAGATCATTGTTCTACCAGGGAGCAATTCATTGGGTTTTTCCCAGAGACTCTTGGGTCAAGTTTTTATAGGGTTATTTGATTTTCAAATTCTCTTTCTTTCCTTTTGCTCTTTTGCCTCTCTGTGAGCCATAGTGTCTAAACTTGTCTACATTTACTTCCCATGTTTTGTGCATGGTAGATGTCCTTTAAAAAGAGTATCTCAAATAAGTCTTTATTCTTGTTTTGTTGGCTCTTATTCTGTGTTTTCATGAACTCTGGCCCTGGCCATGGCAACTGCGAGAAAAATGTTAACATTGATTGACAGGATTAAAAAAGCCTCCATCCCTATCCGCATTTCAAACACTTTGAGAACAATGGTGTTTGCTGTGATTGAATTAATGAGATATTGCGGACTGTCAAAAGAGCACACATACTTTACATAAACCTGATTATCTTTGCATGGCAGAAACTAAAAAAAGAAGGGAGCAGAGGTTTGGCTTTCAGTCATACCTCCAAAGGAGCCATCAAAGTGTAGACCCTGGCTCACAGAGTGATGTGCTCACTCAGCTGGCCAAACCACCCTCCCTCTACACAAACTGCATGGCAGTGCTTAGCATACATCAGCCATGGGTTTTAACAAGTCTATTCAGAAAAACAGGCCCGGAACAACACTCTTTTCATAACTTAGTACCTCTTTGCTGATTCTTTTTCAGCCATTCATTGTCTAACTTGAACTGAGCATACACTGAATTAAAAAGTTGCCTTTCAGTCAAGTTACCATATGTATCAAGCAATAGGTTAGTTTTCCTTAAAAAGTAGAAAATGGATTTCACTTTTTTAATTAATTAAATCATAAACCTCCATCTATTTAACCTATATATAAATAGATAGTGAGGTGGATAATCAATTTTAGATTTATTATGCAGTGGTTCCTGATGTGGTCTTGATAGAACAGGAGAACAGGTCAGTGATAAAAATGTCTTCTGCAGTACCTTAAAATAAAATAAAAACAATTTTGGATACATTTTCAAATGTACTAAAGGGCAATCTTTTTCTAAAAACATATTGCATATAATGTTAGACATTTTCCCTATGTCAGTCCATTAAATGGCCAAGCGTTTATTGATTTGATGTCACTTTAAAAAACCTCATATTCTTTTGTGCTGCTTTAAGTCACAATACTAAGGTAAAACTCTAAAGATTAGCACAACTGCAAATTGCATAAAAATCTGAAACAAAATTGTAACACTCCAACACTCAGCATAAAAGTCATCTGTTTTATGTGTGTAAAGTAAAAGGATATGTTCACATTGCATATTAGAATATTGTCAGTGGCTCCGCCAGGGCTTACGTCTGAAACCCTTAAAATGGGCTCCTGATATTTGCGATGACGTGGTTATTGACTTTAACAATGCAGGAAAAATCTCTTTATTCTTTGTCTGACATCATTGTCTGCCTATTTCAGGCAGGTACCAAAATACAGTCAACCACATTTTGATATTCACTTGAAATGGGAGAATGCTGCCAAAAATGATGTCCAACAGAGCTACTAGTGAGTCGGTCTACATTATAAAAGTTAATGGCCACGTCAGTTCTAAAGTCCAAATTCTGTTTTTTGGGGCTTCAGATATAAGCCCAGATGGAGCCATTGGCAGTAGGTTAAAACGCATTGTGACCATAGCCTAAGCATAAAGCAATGAAACCATCTTTCATTATATAATGGCATCTGGTACAATATGGATGTATTATAACATCTCTGGTATAGTCAGAAAAATAGACTTCTTTTAGTTCTGATTACCGTATATACTCATGTATAAGCCGACCCGTGTATAAGCCTACCCCCTAATTTTGCCACAAAAAACTTGGAAAACTTATTGACTCGTGTATAAGCCTAGGGTGGAAAATGATTATGCCCCCATATGATGCTCCACAGATTATGCCTCCATATGCTGCACAGATTATGCCCCCATATGCTCCACAGATTATGGCCAATATGCTCCACAGATTATGCCCCCATATGCTTCACAGATTATGCCCCCACATGCTCCACAGATTATGCCCAATATGCTCCATAGATTATGCCCCCATATGTGTCACAGATTATGCCCCCATATGTTCCACAGATTATGCCCAATATGGTCCACAGATTATGCCCCCATATGCTCCACAGATTATGACCCCATATGTTCCACAGATTATGCCCCCTTATGTTCCACAGATTATGCCCTCATATGCTCCACAGATTATACCCCCATACGTTCCACAGATTATGCCTCCATATGCTCCACAGATTATGCCCCATAGTATAGGTCCCTTATGCTGCTGCTGCAAAAGAAAAAAAAATGACACACTCACCTCTCGTCGCTGGGGGCCAGGTGCCGGTGTCCTGAGCAGGGGGGGACACCAGCGCGCTATGGGGGACAGGTGCTGGTGTCACCGCTCGCTCAGGCCCCGGCACCTGAGATATTTACCTGTCACCACACTGGTCCACCGCTGCGCACTGCTCCCTCTTCCGGGTCCTCGGCAGTGAATGATCAGGCAGGGGGTGCCGTGCGCACTATCTACGTCATCGCACCCTCTGCCTGAACATTCAGAGCCAGAGGAGTCGGACGAGGAGGTCGGAGCAGCACGTAGCGGTGGACCGTGGGACAGGTGAATATTGCTATACTCACCCCTCCGCCATCGCGTCACTCTCTGCAGCCCCTGCTCTTCTCCCGGCGGTCTCAGCAGCTCTTCCTTCCTACAGCGGTCATGTGGTACCGCTCATTAAAGTCATGAATATGTGCATATTCATGATTTTAATGAGTGGTACCATGTGACTGGTGACTGCTGCAGGAAGAAGCCAGAGATCGTTGGAGAAGCAGGTGGGGCTACAGAGACGCGCTGGCGGAGGGGTGAGTATGATTCGACACCCCCGCTCCCCCTCCCCTGCTGACCCCCCGGGTATATGACTCGTGTATAAGCCGAGAGGGGGACTTTCAGCCCTAAAAAATGGGTTCAAAATCTCGGCTTATACGCGAGTATATACGGTAACTGGATTTCATCCCAGTCTAGTTCAGCAGAACACTTGGACATGGATGTTGGGGCTTAAAGTAATTTATTACCTGTGCTAAGTCAGCAGTTTTCCACCACGCAGAACTAAGCTACATGCAGTAGAAATTAGTGGATAAATCCACAGAGGATTGAGTTGGAGTTGAATGTCTTGAAATACTTGTTTTTATGTGAATTTAAACATTTTGAGCTTCGATTTGCAGTTCGTAAAAAAATCTTGCCTTTCAACATTTACGACATTACTGAATCTCTAGAGAGCAAGCGAGCTAACATAACTTTGGACGAGGAGAGAGGGTCAGGGAGCTTCCCATGCAGCACTGAATGTGTCCAAATGAGGCTGGGTGCGATTATTCACAGGTGGGTGCCGTTCCCGCTGTTGAGAGAAGCCAAAGATAATTGAGAAAGCAGAGATTTCGTCCTGCATTCCAACCCGGTAAGTAAAATCAAAAACTTTTATTGAGGCATGTCATGCCATAGTTAAAAACACAGCATAAAATGCATGACTTGTTTCTGGCGCAGTACTGCACACTTAATCATAGGATACCACAGTGGCATGGCATACAAACATATATAGGAAAAGCCAAGCAATCAGGATGAACATACTTGATTGCATTTGAAATGCACAAGAAATGCACCATGTCGACATAGCAAGAACAGTTGATCACAATTGGAAATAGACAGTTAATATACAGTACAGACCAAAAGTTTGGACACACCTTCTCATTCAAAGATTTTTCTGTATTTTCATGACTATGAAAACTGTAGAATCACACTGAAGGCATCAAAACTATGAATTAACACATGTGGAATTATACATTACACTTTACAAAAAAGTGTGAAACAACTGAAAATATGTCTTATATTCTAGGTTCTTCAAAGTAGCCACCTTTTACTTTGATTACTGCTTTGCACGCAGAAAAGGTGAACGGATGGACTCTACATGCCTAGTTCCCACTGTGAAGCATGGAGGAGGTGGTGTGATGGTGTGGGGATGCTTTACAGGTGACACTGTTAGGGATTATTCAAAATTGAAGCGGTGAGCGGTCCAGCTCACCCCAAACCATCTCGATTGGGTTCAGGTCTGGTGACTGTGGAGGCCAGGTCATCTGGCGCAGCACCCCATCACTCTCCTTCTTGGTCAAATAGCCCTTACACAGCCTGGAGGTGTGTTTGGGGTCATTGTCCTGTTGAAACATAAATGATGGTCCAACTAAATGCAAACCGGATGGAATAGCATGCCGCTGCAAGATGCTGTGGTAGTCATGCTGGTTCAGTATGCCTTCAATTTTGAATAAATCCCCAACAGTGTCACCAGCAAAGCACCCCCACACATCACACCTCCTCCTCCATGCTTCACGGTGGGAACCAGGCATGTAGAATCCATCCGTTCACCTTTTCTGCTTGCAAAGCAGTAATCAAAGCAAAAGGTGGCTACTTTGAAGAACCTAGAATATAAGACATATTTTCAGTTGTTTCACACTTTTTTGTAAAGTGTAATATATAATTCCACGTGATAATTCATAGTTTTGATGCCTTCAGTGTGATTCTACAATTTTCATAGCCATGAAAATACAGAAAAATCTTTGAATGAGAAGGTGTGTCCAAACTTTTGGTCTGTACTGTATATAAAACAAATCATTGTGAAAAATCATCCCTGTTTAGTATTTAGCATCTAATTTTAAGATCCAATAGACTTCTCTAGTGGTAAGCTGTTTTTGCCTGTTGCCGCCACAGGTGGAATACACCACCTTTTCAAACCCCAAAAATGCACGGTGACAAGTATCACCTTTGTGAATGTTAACAAAATGCTTTGATGCTCCTGAATATGATCCTTTGTTATTACTAATGTTAGATAAATGTTCCGCTATTCTTTTCTTCAGCTTATGGGTGGTGCAGCTTACCATTAGAGAAGCATTTGGTTCTTAAAATTAGATACTAAATACCCAAATGGGATGAATTTTCACAATACTTTTCCAATATTTATTAACTCTGTCCAAACTTTTTTGAGAAGTATTGATTCCATCAATTTCTATATGATTTATTTTTTTTTCATATGTAATGGTGAGATATCTAACTTTCAACTGTTGATGTGTTCTATGTTCTGTTGTGAATTAAATATACAATAGCTATATGGGATTTATTTTTGTTTTAAAAAACAAAAATTTCCAGCACTCTTTCACATATTGCATTAGTCAGAAAGCAGGCTCACAAGACATCAGCCTTCCCTATAATTTTTTACATGTTTGCAGGTATCACATCACCTGGTCTAATGAAGTCAATCTGGAGGGACTATCAGTAACATTATAAAAGATGAGGAAGGGTAAACAATGGCCATTTTAAGGTTTTACACTGTAAAGATGCAAAATCAGAGTGCACAGCTCTTCATTGTGAATAGGAAAAGAAATACTTAATAAGTGTGGTGTATTACTGGTCACTAAGGAACATGGAAAATTGGAGTGGTATTCTTAGTTTATGAATAATAATGCACCAATTCAAGTGGTAGGTAGTTGCAGGAATTGTAGAGTCTGTGTAATTGAGTTGATGATCTGTGAAATTCTGGCGTAGAGTAACTTAAAAACACTGTTTTCACTCTTTATGCAAGACAAACATGGAGGATAATTGAATTCTAATCAATCTTAATTTTCCAAATGAAACGAAATGCTAATGAAGTGCACATTGCATAATAGAAACATTTTTTAATTTTTTTTCTAATTTTTTACTTGTTTGATCAAAAAATGTAAAGACATACTGTACATTCGTGTTGTAATTGTCAAGTCTTACACCCACACATACCAGAAGAATCAGAGCAAATAGAATAAGAAAAACAATATAATGTCCATAAATGATACACAAAATAATAAAGTTTATTAGAAGACCAGGGCCAGGGGAGAGAAAGGATATATGCACACATGATAAAAATGGAGGCACATCAAATACAGGTACATATTAATAGATAAAGATATATCACTAATATCACCAAGATGGATGGCACTGAAGGCATCAAAACTATGAATTAACACATGTGGAATTATATACTTAACAAAAAAGTGTGAAACAACTGAAAATATGTCTTATATTTTAGGTTCTTCAAAGTAGCCACCTTTTGCTTTGATTACTACTTTGCACACTCTTGGCATTTTCTTGATGAGCTTCAAGAGGCAGTCACCGGAAATGGTCTTCCAACAGTCTTGAAGGAGTTCCCAGAGATGCTATGCACTTGTTGGCCCTTTTGCCTTCACTCTGGGGTCCAGCTCACCCCAAACCATCTCGATTGAGATCAGGTCTGGTGACTGTGAAGGCCAGGGCATCTGGCGTAGCACCCCATCACTCTCCTTCTTGGTCAAAAAGCCCTTACACAGCCTGGAGGTGTGTTTGGGGTCATTGTCCTGTTGAAAAATAAATGATGGTCCAACTAAACGCAAACTGGAAGGAATAGCATGCCGCTGCAAGATGCTGTGGTAGCCATGCTGGTTCAGTATGCCTTCAATTTTGAATAAATCCCCAACAGTGTCACCAGCCAAGCACCCCCACACCATCACACCTCCTGCTCCATGCTTCACGGTGGGAACCAGGCATGTAGAGTCCATCTGTTCACCTTTTCCGCGTCGCACAAAGACACGTTGGTTGGAACCAAAGATCTCAAATTTGGACTCATTACACCAAAGCACAGATTTCCACTGGTCTAATGTCCATTCCTTGTGTTCTTTAGCCCAAACAAGTCTCTTCTGCTTGTTGCCTGTCTTTAGTAGTGGTTTCCTAGCAGCTATTTTACCATGAAGGCCTGCTGCACAAAGTCTCCTCTTTACTGTTGTTGTAGAGATGTGTCTGCTGCTAGAACTCTGTGTGGCATTGACCTGGTCTCTAATCTGAGCTTCTGTTAACCTGCGATTTCTGAGGCTGGTCACTCGGATAAACTTATCCTCAGAAGCAGAGGTGACTCTTGGTCTTCCTTTCCTGGGGCGGTCCTCATGTGAGCCAGTTTCTTTGTAGCGCTTGATGGTTTTTGCAACTGCACTTGTGGACACTTTCAAAGTTTTCCCAATTTTTCGGACTGACTGACCTTCATTTCTTAAAGTAATGATGGCCACTCATTTTTCTTTACTTAACTGCTTTTTTCTTGCCATAATACATATTCTAACAGTCTATTCAGTAGGACTATCAGCTGTGTATCCACCAGACTTCTGCACAACACAACTGATGGTCCCAACCCCATTTATAAGGCAAGAAATCACACTTATTTAACCTGACAGGGCACAGCTGTGAAGTGAAAACCATTTCCGGCGACTACTTCTTGAAGCTCATCAAGAGAATGCCAAGAGTGTGCAAAGCAGTAATCAAAGAAAAAGATGGCTACTTTGAAGAGCCTAGAATATAAGACTTATTTTCAGTTGTTTCACACTTTTTTGTTAAGAATATAATTCCACATGTGTTAATTCATAGTTTTGATGCCTTCAGTGTGAACGTACAATTTTCATAGTCATGAAAATACAGAAAAATCTTTGAATGAGAAGGTGTGTCCAAACTTTTGGTCTGTACTGTATATATTTATAGTTCATAGAGTTCTACATAGCAAATAGCCGCTAAATCAATTGCTGGCTTCTGTAAAATCATTACAGAGCCCAACATGAAATGACACATGGTTTACATACAGTAAATCATTTCATTTCATTTAGTTTTATATATGTTTTTGACTAATAATTAGATTAGTGTATTTGTGAAAAATTTGGGACATGTAGGTGTTAATTTAATGAGTACATTTGTTGAAAATAAAAGCGTGCGCTCCCACGATATTTTCTCCGCCAGAGAAGGAAAGCCAGTGACTGAGGACAGATATTCATAGCCTAGTGAGGGACCATTGTTTTTGGACCCCCCTGGCTACAAACATCTGGCCCCAGCCACCCCAAAAAAGGCACATCTATTAGATGCGCCTTTTCTGGCACTTATCCTTGCTATTCCCATTGCCTTTAGGTGTGGCTCATGGGTTAATATGGGTTAATGTCACCTTGCTATTGAAAGGTGACATTAATCCTGGTTAATACTGGAGAGTTGTCAATAAGACAACTATCCATTATTAATCCTATAGTAGTAAAGGGTTAAAAAAGACACACACATTAATTAAAAATTATTTTAATGAAATAATTACACAACATTTTTGACAAAATTTTATTATGCTGCCAATCCAACTGAATCCCTTGTTCTCCTGTAACAAAAAAAATAAAAAAGCAACAATAACCATACCTCTCTGCCGTTCAGTCATGTTCCCCGCTGCAATCCATCACAAGGGGTTAACTAGTTTACAACCGGGACCGATGCTAATGCTGCCGGCCCGGCTGTAAACCACTGCATAATGAATTAAATCATGTCTGCGCAGGCTCCCCGATTAACCGGGGATGAACTGATTAGCGTGGGAAAGTTTCAGAACTTTTCCCCACACTATCAAGTTCACTTCAGGTCAGCCAGGGACTCCGCGCAGCCTCAAAGACTACCACTGACGTCAGTGAGGCTGCACGGAGTCCCTAACTGACATCAAGGATATTCAAATGAGGGTCACGATTCTCAATTAGCGGATTCGCCCACTTGAGAGCTTGGTAGGTAATTAACATAATTATACATAAGACTGGATCAATCTGTAAGGAACTGTGCAGCATGTACATCAAAATACAAAATGCATTAATTAATAAACCCACATTTGTAGCGGTCTCCATTAAACCTAAACGCCGGTAATTTGGGAGAGCTAGTTGGCAGTGACTGTGATGTGCCCGTGATGTTATTTGATTACTTAAATCCTGAAGCGCCTGCCAGAAATGGGCCTCCCAGTTAGGAACCTTGTTTTGTAATGTCTCCACATTCCCTTGTAAGGAGTTAATCAAGGAAAATAACTGATCCAACTTTGTCTTAGCCTTCATTATCACAGCAGATTCCTTAGTGTGGCCTGAGTATTCTGTAACGATTATGTTGGTACTATGGAATCTAACTGCGTGCGAAAAAAAGAAACTGAGACCAAAGCTGAGGTAAAACAAGTGTATTTAAGAAAATTAATAATTAAACCAGAGATTTTCGTGCAATAGTAACGAGGTGCACGGCACAATATAGAAATGAACAGCAAACTGAACAGCAGGGCGCGACAGCTAATATGCACAAGTCCAACAGTAATATGAAGTGAGAGTAAGTATGGCACTTAACTTAGGAGTCCAGCAATAATTTGAGCAACAGGGTGCACAGCACTTAACGTAGAAGTCCAGCAATAATATGAGCAAGATTGCGCATAGCACTTAATGTAGAAGTCCAGCAATACACAGGTGGAGCATAAACAGGCGAAGGTTACTAGATGTACCTTTAGGGCTGAAAAGTCCCGCTCAAGTCCAGCACAGCAGCCCAAAACAGAACACAGTCCAAGAAGTGATAACAATGTCAGAGTCTCTTACTGATCATAGCAGTTCCAGAGATGAGTGGCTCCACACTAGAAATCGGAACAATAAGTAACCACGGAAGGATCAGGAAGCCGCACAGAAGGCTGAAGGCAGCTGTAAGTGGAGATGCAGAGCACAGAGTAATGAGCAGCAGCTGCAGCAGCAGCAGGAACTCCAGAAGCAGACCAGGAGGAAGATTAGAAGCCAGCAGCAATAAAATACTCAGGCAAGGAAGGATCTCCTGAACCAGACTTAAATACCAGGACAGACAGGAAGTTCCAGGACAGGGCAAGGTACATGACTCCATCTTGGTCAAGGGCAGACAGGCTCTATAGAAAATCTGGAATCCTTACAGACAGTCTGTTGCATCTGAGACATCTTTGACACCCATTAGAAGAAAAATAAAATAATTCCTTTTAATCTCTTCATGACCTTGGACGTACTCCTTAGACATATAGGTACGTCCAAGGTCACCTCCCCCTGTTTGCTGTGGGCTTTGGTGATGAGCCCCCAACTTTTCCAACACATGTGCAACTAAGAGCCAAGGGTGGAATTTCTGACAGAGTCATTTAACATGATCGTGCCGGCAGCACGTCACAAACCCCACCCATTGGCACCCGTGTCACAAACTGGGGTTGTCGATGGGTTCACATGACAACCTGGGGTCTGCAGGAGACCTCTGAGGTTGTCACTGCCAGATAGCTATGAGTGCCACCCAAAGATCGGCGCTTATACCAGGTGATCATTTTATCTACACACAGCAGGTCTGAAGCCCTGCTGTGTGCAGCACAAATAATCAGAAGATCGCTGCTTCTAGTCTCCCATTGAGACTATTGAAGCTGGTAAAAAGTAAAAAAAAGTTTCTAAAAATCTAAAAAAAATAAAAAAATATAAAAGTTTAAATCACCCCCATTTGCCCCATTCAAAATAAAACATTAAAAAATAAATAAAAAATACACATATTTTGTGGAGCTGCATTCATAATCGCCCGATCAATCAATATATAAAAAGAACTAATTTGATTGGAAAACGGCATGAGAAAAAATCGAAACGCCAGAATTACCTTTTTTTGATCGCCGCAAAATTGCTCTAAAATCAAAAGATCACATCTATACCAAAATGGTATCAATAAAAAGCCTGGTGTGCAAAAAATAAGGCCTTACCTGGTCCCAGATCAAGAAAAATGAAGACCCTTAGGTTCTCAGAAAATGGCAATTTTTATTTTTACAAACTTTGTTGTTTTTTTTTCACCACACAAATAAAAAAGAACCTATACATATTTGGTATCTATGAACTCGTAATTACCTAGAGAATCATAATGACAGGCCAGTTTTAGCATTTATGGAACATGGAGGAAAAAAAACAAAAAACAATTGTGGAACTGCACTTTTTTTTTGCCATTTCACAGCACTTGGAATTTTTTCCCATTTTTCTGTACACTATATGATAAATCCAATGGTGTTGTTCAAAAGTACACCTAATCCCGCAAACAACATGCCTTCACATGGCTATGCTGACGGAGAAATATAAACATTATGGCTTTGGGAAGAAGGGGAGCAAAAAACAGAAACTCAAAAATAGAAAAAACTTACAAGGACCATTTAATATGGCTGCCTAATTTTGGCCTACGGCTACTCCACACCTACATTCTTACATCACATTTGCCTTTTCTATTTTTGGAAACAGAATAATGGAATTAATGTGTACGATGAATCTATTGCATAACTGATATGAATGGAAAAGGGACTCTATTAATTATTATGGGCTATGTTTGGGTTCCTGTATGTTTGTGTATTTAGAAAGGAAGAAAGAGCATCATGCAGGACTTTAATTTTCTGTCCTAAAACTGATCATAAAAGAAACCCAAAACACCTCATAATAGTCCCACTGTTTTCCTTTGTTATGCAGCGGATCGGATTCATTTTAGACAATAATTCGGTTTGCCTGTTTCTGAAAACAGAACAGATATTATGGAAAGTAGTAAGCGATATTTCATCTATTACATTCACAGTTTCCAAGCAACTTTTTTTGCTATATGTTACATTTATCTTTGCACTTTGGTTTGGTTCTGTTGCCGTTTATAATCACTGTGTTTACTGTTGTTTCTACAAGTCTGTACTCCTAGAGTTATCAGTGGTGTTACATACGACTAGGGATGGGCAAACCCGAACCGTAAAGTTCAGGGTCTGTTGCGAACACATATTGTCCATGCACGCACCCTGAACATGAACTTCTCCCCCTGAAGTCCATGTTAGGCCGGGGTCAAACTTGCTCTGGCAATGCGAGAAACTCGTGCGAGTCTCTCGCCTCAATACCCGGCATTGGTATTGAGGCGAGAGACTCACGTGAGTTTCTCGCATTGCAGTTGCAAGTGTGATCCCGGCCTTACTGTTCAGGTTTGGCAGCCTTGATCTCTGGCGTCTGTGTGACAGCGTGAGAAACAACGTCTTTGTTCGGCAGTAAGTTCATTACCGCCAGTCAGAGCGGTCACCTTTTGAAGTCATTGCTCGGCACTGAAACTGAGTTCTCAGGTTCAGCTGAATGTCTCTTGGATTTACAGCTAAGTGGTCTCATCATGTCACCAGATGTAGCAGCATTGGAGCATGTCGCGGGACATATCAATTATTGTCGGACAGATGAGGAATATGGTGTTTTATTATTTTTAATTTTACAGTAATAAATAGGTGAAAGAGGGTGAAAGTGTTTCTTTCAAATAAAGGAGTCTGTGTTTTTATTGCATTTGTCTTTTGGGTTAGTAATGGGGGTGTTTTATAGATGCCTCTATTACTAACCTGTGGACTTGATGTCAGCTGACATTACAAAACTGATATCAACCCCACAAATATTACCTGACTTGCCACTGCATGATGCATACGATGATGAGAATAGTAGTCTCATCAGCCAACACCTGTGACCGACTGTAACCTTTTTACTTCCAGTCACTGCTGCTGGCTCACACGATGTCATCTGTATGACAGTGTGGGAACTGCAGCGTTCTGACCAGCGGGAATGAACGAACATTCTAATGAGACCGAAAAACATATGCCACAGGGCTTGGGTCCCTGATCTTTCCATACCCTAGCAACGCCCCTGCTAAAACGGATAATTTTTGGAAAGTTTTTTTCATTTTAGAAAAGAATGAAAAGTCTGTCTGTGCTGTGTGTTATAAAACAAGCTGTTGATTACCATCAGTTACCAATCATTTACCCATAGCAAGATATATTGAGGTCAATGGACATTACTAAAGCTGTGTTTGCATTAACCCCTCTCTGACATTAGACGTACTATCCCGTCCATAAAACCCGTGCCATTCTGACCATGGACGGGATAGTACGTCATAGGCGATTAGCTGCGCTCCCGGAGGGAGCGCAGCTAATCGCCGCCGGGTGTCAGCTGATTATCACAGCTGACACCCGTGACTGTGTGTCAGGAGCGGTCACGGACCGCTCCCGGCACATTAACCCCTTGCACACCGCGATCAAACATGATCGCGGTGTACTGGGGGCACAGGGGAGGATCGCGCAGGCAGGGGGCTCCCTGCGCGCCCCCCTGAGACCCTCAGACCAGCGCGATGTGATCGCGCTGCTCTGAGGGCTTCCTCCCTCCCAGGACCCGGATCCAAGATGGCGCTGGGGTCCTGGAGGGAGGCGGCTACCTCAGTGCCTGCCGAGAGCAGGCATGAGGAAGCGTCCTGCACTGCCTGTCACATCGCTGGTGTGACAGAGTGCTATGCACACTGTCACACCAGCGATCTGATGAAATACAGTGATGTCCCACCCTGGGACAAAGTAAAAAAGTAAAAATAAACATGTGTAAAAAAAAATCCAAAAAAAAAAAAAAAAAAAAAAAAATATTCCCCAATAAATTCATTACTTATTGTAAATAAAAAAAATAAAACAATAAAAGTACACATATATGGTATCGCCGCGTCCGTAACGACCCCCCCTATAAAACTGTCCCACTAGTTAACCCCTTTTGTGAACCCCTTAAAAAATAAAAAATAAAAACGAAGCAAAAAATCAGTGCTTTATCATCATACCGCTGAACAAAAAGTGGAATAACACGCGATCAAAAAGACGGATATAAATAAACATGGTACCGCTGAAAACGTTATCTTGTCCCGCAAAAAACAAGCCGTGACACAGAATCATCAGCAAAAAAATAAAAAAGTTATAGCTCGCAGAATAAAGCGATGCAAAAATAATTATTTTTTATATAAAATTGTTTTTATTCTATAAAAGCGCCAAAACATAAAAAAATTATATAAATGAGGTATCGCCATAATCGTACTGACCCGAAGAATAAAACTGCTTTATCGATTTTACCACACGCGGAACAATAAAAACGCCTCACCCAAAAGAAATTCATGAATTGCTGATTTTTGTTCATTCTAACCTCCCAAAAATCGAAATAAAAAGCGATCAAAAAATGTCACGTGCTCAGAAATGGTACCAATAAAAGCGTCACCTCGTCCCGCAAAAATTAAGACCTCACATGACATTGTGGGCCAAAATATGCAAAAATTATAGCTCTCAAAATGTGGCGATGCAAAAAACTACTTTTTGCAATAAAAAGCGTCTTTTAGCGTGACAGCTGCCAATCATAAAAACCGCTATAAATAGTAAATCAAACCCCCCTTTATCACCCCCTTAGTTAGGGAAAAATAATAAAATTAAAAAAATGTATTTATTTCCATTTTCCCATTAGGGTTAGGGTTAGGGTTTCGGCTAAAGTTAGGGTTAGGGTTGGCGCTAAAGTTAGGATTAGGGTTAGAGTTAGGATTAGGGTTAGGGTTGGGATTAGGGTTGGGACTAGGGTTAGGGGTGTGTTGGGGTTAGGGTTGGAGTTAGAATTGGGGGGTTTCCGCTGTTTAGGCACATCAGGGGCTCTCCAAATGTGACATGGCGTCTGATCTCCATTCCAGCCAATTCTGCGTTGAAAAAGTCAAACGGTGTTCCTTCACTTCTGAGCTCTGCCATGCGTCCAAACAGTAGTTTATCCCCACATATGGGGTATCAGCGTACTCTGGACCCCAAGAGTTATTGTGAAATTTGTCCTATTTCTTCTGTTACCCTTGGGAAAATAAAAAACTGGGGCGAAAATATTATTTTTGTAAAAAAAATAAGATTTTTTTGTTTTTACGGCTGTACATTATAAACTTCTGTGAAGCACTTGGGGCTTCATAGCGCTCACCACACATCTAAATAAGTTCCTTGTGGGGTCTATTTTCCAAAATGGGGTCACTTGTTGGGGATTTCCACTGTTTAGGCGCATCAGGGGCTCTCCAAATGCGACATGACGCCCCCAGACCATTCCATCAAAGTCTGCAATCCAAAACGTCACTACTTCCCTTTCCGAGCCCTGACATGCGCCCATACAGTAGTTTTCTCCCACATATTGGGTATCAGCGTACTCAGGACAAATTGGACAACAACTTTTGGGGTCCAATTTCTCCTGTTGCCCTTGTGAAAATAAAATATTGGGGGCGAAAAAATCATTTTTGTAAAAAAAAAAAGGATTTTTTATTTTTACGGCTGTGCGTTATAAACTTCTGTGAAGCACTTCGGGGTTCAAAGTGCTCACCACACATCTAGGTAAGTTCCTTGTGAGGTCTATTTTCCAAAATGGGGTCACTTGTTGGGGGTTTCCACTGTTTAGGCGCATCAGGGGCTCTCCAAATGCGACATGACGCCCCCAGACCATTCCATCAAAGTCTGCAATCCAAAACGTCACTACTTCCCTTTCCGAGCCCTGACATGCGCCCATACAGTAGTTTTCTCCCACATATTGGGTATCAGCGTACTCAGGACAAATTGGACAACAACTTTTGGGGTCCAATTTCTCCTGTTACCCTTGTGAAAATAAAATATTGGGGGCGAAAAAATCATTTTTGTAAAAAAAAAAGGATTTTTTATTTTTACGGCTGTGCGTTATAAACTTCTGTGAAGCACTTCGGGGTTCAAAGTGCTCACCACACATCTAGATAAGTTCCTTGTGGGGTCTATTTTCCAAAATGGGGTCACTTGTGGGGGGTTTCCACTGTTTAGGCGTATCAGGGGCTCTCCAAATGCGACATGACGCCCCCAGACCATTCCATCAAAGTCTGCAATCCAAAACGTCACTACTTCCCTTCCGAGCCCTGACGTGCACCCATACAGTAGTTTTCTCCTACATATTGGGTATCAGCGTACTCAGGACAAATTGGACAACAACTTTTGGGTTCCAATTTCTTCTGTTACCCTTGTGAAAATAAAATATTGGGGGCGAAAAAATCATTTTTGTAAAAAAAAAAAAAGGATTTTTTATTTTAAGGCTGTACGTTATAAACTTTAGTGAAACACCTGGGGGTTCAAAGTTCTCACCACACATCTAGATAAGTTCCTTGAGGGGTCTAGTTTCCAAAATGGTGTCATTTGTGGGGGGTTTCCACTGTTTAGGCAGATCAGGAGCTCTCCAAACACGACATGGCGTCCAGCCAATTCTGCGTTGAAAAAGTGAGATGGCGCTCCTTCCCTTCCAAACTCTGCCATGCACCCAAACAGTGGTATACCCCCACATATGGGGTATCAGTGTACTCAGGACAAATTGCACAATAACTTTTGGAGTCTTGTTACCCTTGGAAAAATAAAAATTGGGGTGAAAAGATCATTTTTGTGGAAAAAATATGATTTTTAAATTTTACGGCTCTACGTTATAAACTTGTGTGAAGCACTTGAGGGTTCAAATTGCTCACCAAAGATCTAGATAAGTTCCTTAGGGGTCTAGTTTCCCAAATGGGGTCATTTGTGGGGGGTTTCCACTGTTTAGGCACATCAGGGGCTCTCCAAATGCAACATGGCATCCAATCTCAATTCCAGCCAATTTTGGTTGGAAAAAGTCAAATGGTGCTCCTTCCCTTCCGAGCTCTGCCGTGCGCCCAAACAGTGGTTCCCCCCCACATATGGGGCATCAGCGTACTCAGGACAAATTGGACAACAACTTATGTGGTCCAATTTCTCCTGATACCCTTGGGAAAATAAAAAATTAGTGACTAAAAGATAATTTTTGTGGAAAAAAATAGGATTTTTTATTTTCATGCCCGGGCATTATAAACTTGTGTGAAGCACTTGGGGGTTCAAAGTGCTCACCAAAGATCTAGATAAGTTCCTTAGGGGGTCTAGTTTCCAAAATGGGGTCACTTGTGGGGGATTTCCACTGTTTAGGCTCATCTGGGGCACTGCAAACGGAACATGACCCCCATCAACGTCTGCATTCCAAAACATTACTACTTCCTTTCCAAGCCCTGCCGTGCGCCCAAACAGTTTTCCACCCCCACATATGGGGTATCAGCGTACTCAGGACAAATTGGACAACAACTTTTGGGGTCCAATTTCCTTGGGAAAATTCAAAAATTTAGGACTAAAAAATCATTTTTGTGGAATTTTTTTTTTTTTTTTTTCACACCCAGGCATTATAAACTTTTGTGAAACACTTGGGGGTTCAAAGTGCTCACAACAGATCTAGATAAGTACCTTAGGGGGTCTAGTTTCCAAAATGGTGTCACTTGTGGGGGGTTTCCACTGTTTAGGCGCATCAGAGGTTCTCCAAGCGCGACATGGCGTCCAATCTCAACTCCAGCCAATTTTAGTTTGAAAAAGTCAAACGGCGCTCCTTCCCTTACGAGCTCTGCCGTGTGCCCAAACAGTGGTTTTCCCCCACATATGGGGTATTGGCGTACTCAGGAGAAATTGCATAACAACCTTATCTGTCCATTTTCTCCTTTTACCCTTGTGAAAATAAAAAAAAAGTTTGTAAAAGATCATTTTTGTGGCTAAAAAGTTAAATATTCATTTTTTCCTTCCACGTTGCTTTAGTTCCTGTGAAGCACCTGAAGGGTTAATAAACTTCTTGAATGTGGTTTTGAGTACCTTGAGGGTGCAGTTTTTAGAATGGTGTCACTTTTGGGTATTTTCTGTCATGTAGACCCCTCAAAGTGACTTCAAATGTGAGGTGGTCCCTAAAAAAAATGGCTTTGTAAATTTTGTTGTAAAAATGAGAAATCGCTGGTCAACTTTTAACCCTTATAACTTCCTAACAAAAAAAAATTTTGATTCCAAAATTGTGCTGATGTAAAGTAGACATGTGGGAAATGTTATTTCTTAACTATTTTGTGTTACATATTTCTCTGTTTTAAGGGAATAAAAATTCAAAGTTTGAAAATTGCTAAATTTTCAAAATTTTCGCCATATTTGCGTATTTTTCAAAAATAAACGCAAGTTATATGGAAGAAATTTTACCACTAACATGAAGTACAATATGTCACGAGAAAACAATCTCAGAATCGCGAAGATCCGTTGAAGCGTTCCGGAGTTATAACCTCATAAAGAGACAGTGGTCAGAATTGTAAAAATTGTCCCGGTCATTAACGTGCAAACCACCCTTGGGGGTGAAGGGGTTAAAAAGCTGAAAACATGTTCAAAACAGTCATAGGAAACCTCACAGTGATACACACCTATTTTTCTTTTATTTTCAGTATGGCGATTCCCTGTAGATAAAACTTCAAAAAAAATTTTGACAATCTGGCAAATTCAAATCTTAAAACATTCGTTCATCTGTAGTTGTCAATAAATTAGATTCTTAAATGATATAATAATTTTTACAAATTTAAAAGCAATGCTTGATTTTTTCACATCTCTTTTTTTGACAGAATGAGAAGAGTTAATATGTGTTCTACGTCAATTGCAATTTCTCAATCAGCCCTATTGCAGCCTGGGGTCAACTTTGCTCATAAACTGAAGACAAATATTTCTCTTTCTACAAGCTGAATCCTCATTTTCATCACAGACCAGTGAGTGTACGTTAGATTATTACATAATATTAAATATTAATTAAAACTGTCTCATAACTGTAACTGCAAATAATCCTGTAATGGGTATGAAACTGTTATTTTCCAATTAAACTGGATAACATAGTACTTATTTAATGATCTGATTGTATAGTATTAATATTCCAAATTATTTTTTACATCTGGATTAAACCAGTTTAAAAGAAAGTAATACTTACAACAATATTTTCATTTACTTTACATTAAAAAATAGTGGTTAAAGCGCTCATCCATGCCAAAAGACAATGTGCCGAGGACAATAGAGATTTTTTTTTTATTTCAATGCAAGGTACACCCATAGGTTAAAATGTTAATTACTTTTAAAAACCCAAGGAGGTGGAGAATCAAATTTCTTTCATCCTCAATGATGTAATTATTAAACTTTATTTACCAAGATTCTTTGCTGTTCAAGTTCAATTGTTTCTGTTAAAGGGGTTGTCCACTAATGGACAACCCAACTTAATCACTTCAGGTCACCACACAAAATAAAAAGAATAAATACTCCCCTCCCACAGTGATGATATTCCAGCGATTTTGGTGCTGCTATTTACAGATCAAGTGACATTGTTGTCCTTGCACAAAATATTCTTCATCATCCTCCAGTTCTGGAAGTAAATAAAGTTTCCAATATCCAAATCATTTTTTATGACCGTGAAGAGAACGGCCAATAACAATGGGGAGTCAGAGACAATTGGAGTCACAAAAATGCAAATCTGATTGTAGATAGGCTCGACCTCTTCTCTGTTACATCTCTTCCATTGTGTTCTCATCAAGTGATTTGAATCTTCTACAAAAAGGCCTTTTTCCTGGCCACTCCACCCATTTTATACCTTTAAAGTTCATCAGGAACTATGTCGCTTCTTTTGCATGGTACGATTTAGATCACAATGTTTGACCTCTACACTTTCTGATGCAGCTTCAGTGAATACAATCAACAATACCACTTTTACCACACAAGATTTTTACTCTCTGTACCTGCAGTCACTACAATACACCTAAAACATACCATCTAATTGAGACCTTCATACAGTGGCATATAAAATTTTAGGTACCCCTGGTCAAAATGACTGTTATTGTGGACTGTTAAACAAGTTGAAAATTAAATGATCTCTAAAAGGCCTAAAGTTAAAGGTGACACATTTCCTTTGCATTTTAGGCAAAAAAAAAAAAAAATATATAGTTATTTTTTTACATTGTAAAAAATACAAAAATGAAAATAGGTGGATGCAAAAGTTTGGGCACCCTAAGAGATTTGTTTTCTCAGATAACGTTGACTAAGGTTTCAGACCTTAATTAGCCTATTAGAGTTATGGCTTGTTCACTATCATCGATAGGAAGGGCTAGGTGATACAAATAGTAAACAGGAACAGTAGAGGTCAAGATAAGGTCTGGAAGACCAAGCAAAATTTCAGTGAAAGCTGTTTGTAGGATTGCAAGAGAGGCAAATTAGAACCCCAGATTTACTGCGAAAGACCTTCAGAAAGATTTAGCATACTTGGAGTTGTGGTACATTGTTTTACTGTTCAGAGACAACTAAACAAACATGGCCTTCATGGAAGAGTCATCAGCAGAAAACATCATTTGCATCCTCAACATAAAATTCTCCATCAGAAGAATTCAAGAACATTTAAACAAGCCTGATGCATTATTGAAAAAAGTTCTGTGGACTGACGAGGTTAAAATAGACCTCTTCGGCCACAATGATCAAAGGTATGTGTGGAAAAAAAGGGCATAAAATTTTAGGAAAAGAACATCTCGCCAGCCATTAATCATAGGGGTGGCTCAATCATGCTTTGGGGTTGTGTTGCAGCCAATGGCACGGGGAACATTTCACGTGTAGAGAGAATAATGGATTTAATGAAATTTTAACAAATTCTTGATGCAAACAAACACCATCTGTGAAAAAAATGAAGTTGAAAAGAGGATGGCTTCTACAAATGGATAATTATTCTAAATACACATCAAAATCCACAATAGACTACCTCAAAAGGTGAAAGCTGAAGATTTTACAATAGCCTTGACAGTTACATGATCTGAAAATCATTGAAAATCTGTGGCTAGTAGTGTTGAGCATTCCGATACCGCAAGTATCGGGTATCGGCCGATATTCGCGTTATCGGAATTCCGATACTTAATTCCGATACTTTTCCCATATCGTATACCGGAATCGGAAGTTCCCATAATTCTTTGAGAGGCAATGTGATTTTAGTCAGCCAATGAGGAATCCTACGAAGTGTGGGCACATCCTGTAATGCTGCGGTCATCTTAACTAATGGCATGGCTGTGATTGGCTGCTGAAATGATGTCAGAATGCACTATAAAAGGCGCCGCCGCCATTTTAGCGTCACTGTGCTGTGAACTCAGTAAGGGACAGAACGCTACTCTGCTAACTCTGAGGGACAGTTACATATTGCGATTTTGTGTACTACTGTGCTTGAGGCAGGCTAGTTTACCAACCGCTGTGTAAAGCTTCATTTTGCCAGTGTTGTTTTAACAGCTCTGTGCAAGGTGTGTGTGTGACAGTGCAGGTGACGCTGCAGTTTGCTCTGCATCCACCGCTGTTTGTAGGCATCTGCACGTGTCACTGACTCTTTTTTTTTATTTTATTTAGTGGAATTGGTGCAGCTCCATTATATTAGAAAAAAATCAAATCTATTAGTGTGACGTGCTTCCATCCGTATACAATACATTGGTTGCAAACACTATAGAACTACACAAAGGAGCTTTTCACAGATAGTGAATAGTTGTGTTTCAGTGTTCACTGCAGTCTGTGAGGTTTTGATTTTTTGAGTGCAGATCACGCTCCAGTTAGTTCTTCAACCACTGCCGGTTGTAGTCTGCTGAGCGTGTGTCACTGCCTCATCCTTCACATTTTTCTCTAATTGGTGCTGCTCCATTTTAGTGGAAAAAAATCTAATCTATTAGTGTGACGCGCTTCCATCCGTATACAATACATTGGTTGCAAACACTATAGAACTACACAAAGGAGCTTTTCACAGATAGTGAATAGTTGTGTTTCAGTGTTCACTGCAGTCTGTGAGGTTTTGATTTTTTGAGTGCAGATCACGCTCCAGTTAGTTCTTCAACCACTGCCGGTTGTAGTCTGCTGAGCGTGTGTCACTGCCTCATCCTTCACATTTTTCTCTAATTGGTGCTGCTCCATTTTAGTGGAAAAAAATCTAATCTATTAGTGTGACGCGCTTCCATCCGTATACAATACATTGGTTGCAAACACTATAGAACTACACAAAGGAGCTTTTCACAGATAGTGAATAGTTGTGTTTCAGTGTTCACTGCAGTCTGTGAGGTTTTGATTTTTTGAGTGCAGATCACGCTCCAGTTAGTTCTTCAACCACTGCCGGTTGTAGTCTGCTGAGCGTGTGTCACTGCCTCATCCTTCACATTTTTCTCTAATTGGTGCTGCTCCATTTTAGTGGAAAAAAATCTAATCTATTAGTGTGACGCGCTTCCATCCGTATACAATACATTGGTTGCAAACACTATAGAACTACACAAAGGAGCTTTTCACAGATAGTGAATAGTTGTGTTTCAGTGTTCACTGCAGTCTGTGAGGTTTTGATTTTTTGAGTGCAGATCACGCTCCAGTTAGTTCTTCAACCACTGCCGGTTGTAGTCTGCTGAGCGTGTGTCACTGCCTCATCCTTCACATTTTTCTCTAATTGGTGCTGCTCCATTTTAGTGGAAAAAAAACTAATCTATTAGTGTGACGCGCTTCCATCCGTATACAATACATTGGTTGCAAACACTATAGAACTACACAAAGGAGCTTTTCACAGATAGTGAATAGTTGTGTTTCAGTGTTCACTGTAGTCTGTGAGCTTTTCATTTTGTGAGTGCAGATTACGCTCCAGTTTGTACTTCAACCACTGCCGGTTGTAGTCTGCTGAGCGTGTGTCACTGCCTCATCCTTCACATTTTTCTCTAATTGGTGCTGCTCCATTTTAGTGGAAAAAAAAACTAATCTATTAGTGTGACGCGCTTCCATCCGTATACAATACATTGGTTGCAAACACTATAGAACTACACAAAGGGGCCTTTCACAGATACTGAACAGTTGTCTGCAGGGTTCACTGTAGTCTGTGAGGAATAACCACACTTAGGCCTTAACTTTTCTGACTTTCTTTATCAATCTACCAAGATGAAGAAGTCAGTGAGTAAGGCACGTGGTCGTGGTCGAGGCCGTGGATTTGCAGCAGGGAGAGGACGTGGGGATTCTGTGGCTGCTGCCGCACCCAGTGACACAGCATCCACCAGTTTTCCCCGTGAGCGTTCCTTTATGCGCACTTTTGTAGGAGCTCAGCGTACCCCCCTGCTGCGTGAAGAACAAATTGAAGCCGTTGTTGGTTGGATGGCAGCCAATGCATCGACTTCAATACCTTCCACCTCCTCTCAGGACCACAGCACTGTTGAACAACCATCAGTCTCTTCACCGCCTGCCAAATTGCCCAGGCAGTCAGAGAGCTCTGTACAGGAGCCAGCTGAGTCTCTGCTTCTGTTCTCAGAATATGTTGGCTTGGAAACAGGGGCCCAGCCAAGCAGCATTCTGGAATGTGAAGAAGAGGCAGTATGCAGTGATGCGCAACAGCTGTGTCTCTCTGAATCTGAAGAGGCGGGTGAGCCAGTGCCGATGGTCAGCACACCGCAGAACGCATCTGATGATGATGAGACTCAGTTGCCAGTTTCTGTTGAGCATGGTGCTGGCCAGACCACCCAACAACAGCAGGTGTTGGAAGAGGGTAGTGGTGGAGATGATGAGGTCCAAGACCCAACATGGCGTGAGGAACAGGAAGGTGGTGGGAGCAGCTCTGAGGAAGAGATTGCCCCAACGGTCCAAACAGTAGGGAGAGGTAGGCTGCAGACTCGCTTGCCTGTAGCCTCCAGTTTGGCACCCGTTCGGAGCAGTTCTCTTCCAACAGCCAAACCGGGCGCTCCCAGGACTTGCTCTGCGTGGTCCTTTTTTGATACAGTTGCAGATGATATTTGCTATGTCAAATGCAAGCTGTGTAATCAAAAAATTAAAAGAGGTAAAAGTGTCAGTAACCTTAATACAACAAATATGTGGAAACATGTGCGGTCAAAGCACTTTGTTGAGTTACAAAGACACACTGGAGATGTAGGCCAACCTACAGCAGCACCTACATCTTCAGCTCCTGTTGGAGCCTCTTCCTCCAGTTCACACACAGCTGGTAAGGCTTCCTCAAAGGATCGCCATGGAAGAACCTCTGTCACTGTTGTCCAGAGACACAGTGTTATTCCACCCACAGGTGCAAGTTCCCTGTCATCCTCACACACCCAGGCCACAAAACAGCCATCGGTAGCACAGGCATGGGATAAAAGACGGCCATACTCGGCAAACCATCCACGAGCACAGGCTCTGAATGCTGTCATTGCAAAACTCCTGTCCCTTGAAATGCTGTCATTCAGGCTGGTGGAGACTGACAGTTTCCGTGAATTAATGGCATTGGCAGTCCCACAATACAATGTGCCCAGCCGATTTTATTTCAGCAGGCAAGCCGTCCCTGGTCTGCAAAAGCATGTTGAGGCAAAAATTAAACATGCGCTACTAAACGCCGTCAGTAGCAAGGTCCACCTGACCACCGATGCGTGGACCAGTACCCATGGCCAGGGACGATACCTTTCACTCACTGCCCATTGGGTGAATGTTGTGGAGCCGGGTACAGATCTTGCGAGTGGCGCTGTACGTGTTCTGCCAACTCCAAGGATTGCCGGAATCAAGTCTGTCCACATTGACTCCTCCTCCTACTCCAGTTCCTCAGAATCATCGCTGCAGGAGCCGTCACGGTCTACCTCCACATGGACCCGTGGACGCTTACCTGATGCGACCGATATGAGCACAGCCGTGGCCAAACGGCAACAGGCCGTTCTGAAATTAATTCCCATGGGGAATCGAAGCCACACAGCGCAGGAGGTCTGGAATGCCATCAAGCAGGAGAGCGACGTGTGGTTTTTGCCAGCGAATCTCCAGCCAGGTTTGGTAGTGTGTGACAATGGCCGAAATCTGGTGGCAGCTCTGGGCCTTGGCAACCTCACTCACATACCATGTCTGGCACATGTGCTCAACTTGGTCGTGCAGAGTTTTTTGAGGGACTATCCGGATCTTGATGCACTGCTGCACAAGGTCCGCCTAGAGTGCGCTCACTTGCGACGTTCCAGCATGGCCAGATCGCGCATTGCAGCTCTGCAACGCAGATTGCGCCTTCCTGAACATCGCATCATATGTGACGTATCCACCAGGTGGAATTCAACGTTACATATGTTGGAGCGGTTGTGTGAGCAGCAGCCAGCAGTTATGGAGTATCAGCTGCATCAGGCGCAATCAACACGCAATTTGCGCCGTCCACACTTCACCATTAATGAGTGGGCCACTATGAAGGACATGTGCCACGTTTTGCGTGCGTTTGATGAGTCAACGCGGATGGCGAGTGCAGATGATGCACTAGTCAGCCTGACTGTCCCCCTTATCTGCCTGCTTCAAAAAACACTGCAAGCAATAAGGGATGAGGTTTTGGAAGAGGTGGAGGATGAGGAGTCACAAATTCCATCACCTTCTGGAAAGTCAGCGCAACGTGGTTCCTCACAAAGGGCTGGGCAGGGCTCACTTTGTGAGGAGGATGAGGAGGAGGAGTCAATGGAGGAGGAAGACATCGCTCCAGAGGGAGGTACACAACGCTCTAGTCAGTATGTAGAGCGAGGGTGGGGTGATGCAGAGCAGGCAGAGATAACGCCTCTTGCAGAGGACAGCGTTTCTTTGCCAGTTGGGAGTCTGCAGCACATGGTTGATTTCATGCTGCAGTGCCTAAGAAACGACCGCCGCATCGCCCACATTCTCACGACGTCTGATTATTGGGTGTACACCCTCCTAGACCCTCGCTACCGGGACAACGTCAAAAGCCTCATCACACCGTTGAACCGGGAGCGTAAAATGCGGGAGTACCAAGACACACTGGTGCAATCCCTAATGTTCTACCTTACTGCCGAGAGCACTGCTGCTGCTACTGCTTTACAAAGCAGCTCTGTGCGTCGAGGCAGTGTAGAGAGCTCTGCAACAAGAGGGAGCACACGCAGTGCCTCTGCACAGGGAAAGACCAGTATGTTCAAAATGTGGCAAAGTTTTGTGGCAGCGCCACAAATGTCTACACCATCCGAGAGGGCTCCAGTCAGCGGGAGGCAACGTATCCGTCAGATGGTGACAGACTACTTGGCTTTGCCTCTCAGTGTACTCCCAGATGGCTCTTCCCCATTCAAGTTTTGGGTCTCTAAGCTGGATACATGGCCAGAGCTTAGCCAGTATGCATTGGAGGTGCTGGCTTGCCCTGCTGCCAGTGTATTATCGGAGCGCGTCTTTAGTGCTGCAGGTGGTGTACTAACAGACCGTCGCATGCGACTATCCTCCGATAATGTAGACCGGCTTACTTTTCTGAAAATGAACAAGGCATGGATCTCGCCAGAATTTCTCTGTCCGTTTTCAGATTAAATAACTGGTTCGCAACGTTATCCATGTCTCCTGTTATGTTCATCTTTCTACCACCTGAACGCTACTCCCTGGGCTCCAACACTGCCAGTTGCTGCTCAGAAGTGTCGTGTCCACAGAACAAAACACAAGCTCTACTGTTAGTGGGGTTCAGTAACGCCAGCTGTTCCCCTGCTGTGTCAACGGCAAGAAGTGTCCTGTTCCCGACACATGGACAGAAAAACACATGACCAACATGCTCCAAATAGGGAAGAGCCGTCACCCTGCTTGTTATGCTGAAAACATGAAATTGTGAAGTTTTGCAGGCCTAGAATGATAAATTTTTAAGAAAAATATGGACAAATAATAATTTGTCATCACAGCGCATATCTGCACATGTCTATTAGAAATGGTAACAAAAAATAAAACATAGTCTACTCTTCACATTTTTAAATTAATGCATAAAAGTAAATTTCAGACTTATGAATTAATGCTTTTAAAGGAACTTTATCTGTACCTGTAAGATAATGCACTCAATGGATGTACGAATCATTACATCCTCATCATCATCATGACGAGTTTTATTTATGACAGACATTATAAAATACACATACTGATGCCAACTGGAACTTCAAACACCATATATGAAATGGCCAGCATGTAAACATGGTAATAATGTCCAATAATAAATTATTACATCTAGAAAGTGCATCATGCATACTGACAATAGGTACTTATACCTGCAAGTGCTGTTGAAACAACCACAAGAGATATAAATTAATACTGGTATATAGGTATCACAGTGCATAGTTACTCATGGACAATGTTGATGTAATACTGTATCTCAATTAAGTCAGCGTCAACCATTAGGCTTGTTAGTCTTGTACATTGTTAAAGAGGGAACGTAATTTTTTGGTTTGTCATAGGTGTAGTATTACACATTAAATTCTTACTGCTGTATTTTTTTTGGCGTCCCTAGTGCGCAATAACGCAGCCTAACCTCACATTTGATAGTCAGCTAATTGCCACACGCTACCCTACCCTACGCGTGACAGTAGGAAGGTAGTGTTGACGGATAAAGCTTTGCGCAAACAGACATTCTTTTACCCTCTTCAACACTCTACAAGCAAAAAATGCATGATTTCAGCCGCAGACTTTATTGACGTACAGTATAACATCGGCATTACCCATCAGAGGCTGTCCACTGTGTGATACAGACATAGAATATACCTTTGCTATCCGTAGCCTTTGTTTCACCTACACTTGCAGGCACACACTTAAATTGTGACAAACAATGCCTAATGTTTTTTTAAATGGTTATTTTTTATTGTACATTATTGTGTCATCAATCACATTGATGAGTCCATGCTGGACATGTCATACATGCTATAGAAAGTTACGATTTTATGAACTTAAATAATTAAATTGTCTGTGACTGTCACATAAAATTTGCGATGATGATGATGAGTGACTATTACAAAATCCATTGTCTTCACTATGTTATAGTTTAACATTGCGTTCCTTAAGCATTATTCATAAAAAAAAAATGTACTTTTATTCTTAAATGTACAACACTATATTTTGTTACCAATTTTTTGGGTGTTGTGTTGTTCCATTTATTTTTGGCATGTGCATATATGCGTTTATATTTGTATTTTCTTTATTTTTCCTTCTTGAAATTAGAAAACATGTGTATCTTTGTACCGTGTTAGCCAGTAGATAGAAAAATATTTAGACTTCAGAGTCAGCAGTGGTTCATACCTTTTTATGGATAACTGAAAAGATGGAAACAAATTGCAAGCTTTCAAGGCTACTCACGTCTCTTCATCAGGGAAAGACTAACTAAAAAAAGTTAAGCATCACATATTTCTATACACAACAGGACACAGGAATATTGCAATAGGTAAGACAAGTAAGTGACGTGTATCAGAACTGTAATTATCTCACAGGGATGAACATAAATATTCAAACAGTTCCTAGATAAGGATAGAAAGTTTGATTGCCCTCTCATTGGCGTATTTTTTGGGGTTTTCATGACCCTGGAAGGGCATAGACGCAGATTCCTTAATTGATATAGAATGACATAAATCCATGTGATCTATTCATTCCATCACTAACAGTGTCAAAGGTCATGATGAGCTTATATTCTGAAACCTTTGTACGTTTCTCATATTTGAAGTTATATTTTAATAACAGTAATTCCATATCCATGATGCTATGACCGGGCGGGCATACAAAAGTCTTTTGCCACAGCTAAATTCATTAATTTATCTGTGATTGTGTGGCGCTGATAATTCATCCTTGTTCTCCTTTTTGTTGCCGGTCTCCCCTCACTTGTCCCTCCCTCACTTGTCTTAGCTATTCCTGTGTCCTGTTGTGTGTAGAAATATGTGATTCTTCATTTTTGGCTTTACTCTTAGCCTGATGAAGACACCTGAGTAGTCTCGAAAGCTTTGAATTTGTTACCATATTTTCAGTTAGCCATTAAACGTTATCAACCACAGAGGACTGTCAAGTATAAATATTTTTCTATTCTTGTAATTGAAATTTATCATTTTATTGTTGTAGTAAAACTTCATTTATTCTTGTTTGAAGTACATACATTTGCAATGGCCACGTAACAAGGCAATAACTCAATATTTTATGCCTACACCCTCCTTGACCCTGGGCTCCAACACCGCCAGTTGTTGCTTGGAAGTGCTGTTAGCACAGTTAACACTTGCTCCGTGTTACTGGGGTTCAGTAATGTCAGCTGTTCCCCTGCTGTGTGAACGGCAAATAGTCCTGCTGCCTCCACCATGTTCTGTTCTCATCCCTGGGTTACAACACCGCCAGTTGTTTCTCGGAAGTGCTGTTAGCACAGTTAACACTTGCTCCTGTGTTACTGGGGTTCAGTAATGTCAGCTGTTCCCCTGCTGTGTGAACGGCAAAAAGTCCTGCTGCCTCCACCATGTTCTCTTCTCATCCCTGGGTTACAACACCGCCAGTTGTTTCTCGGAAGTGCTGTTAGCACAGTCTACACTTGCTCCTGTGTTACTGGGGTTCAGTAATGTCAGCTGTTCCCCTGCTGTGTGAACAGCAAACAGTCCTGCTGCCTCAACTTTAATTTCCATGGGTACCTTCTGCTACCCATCCGGGTTCCAGTACCGTCAGCTGGTTCTCCGCAGTGCCTTTGGCGTAGGTGCCTCCATGTCGGTATCCGAGTTCCAGCAACGTCTGCTGGTCCTTGGTAGTGCTTTGGAGCACAGGTACCTCCTGCTTAGTAACCGTGTCCCAGTAACGTCAGCTGGTCCTCGGTTGTGCCATTGGCTCTTTTCCTTCTGCTGACCCTCCGGGTTCCAGCACAGTCAGCTGGTCCTCGTTACTTTCATTGGCTCTTGTACCTTCTGCTACTCATCCGGGTTCCAGTACCGTCAGCTGGTTCTCCGCAGTGCCTTTGGCCTAGGTGCCTCCATGTCGGTATCCGAGTTCCAGCAACGTCTGCTGGTCCTTGGTAGTGCTTTGGAGCACAGGTACCTCCTGCTTAGTAACCGTGTCCCAGTAACGTCAGCTGGTCCTCGGTTGTGCCATTGGCTCTTTTCCTTCTGCTGACCCTCCGGGTTCCAGCACAGTCAGCTGGTCCTCGTTACTTCCATTGGCTTTTGTACCATCACCAACAGGACAAAGAAGGTTAAGACAAACTACAAGATACAGAACAAGAGACAGAAGAACAATAAGCAGAAGATCAAAAAGCAGAAGAACATTAAGTATAAGACCAAAATGAAGAGCAAAATATATGCTCTAAATTCTAAGCAGAAGAAGACTAAGCAGTGTATGGGGGTGAGTCCGTTCCTCCTCGTGGTGCCCCTGGAAAATGCCTGATGCTGCTGCAGGCTAAACTGAACGCGGACAAATACTGTTGTAATTAAAATCTTTTGTGACAGCAAGAACGGAAGGATGAAAATTCAGAGTTTTACAGATTACAAGTACAGGAATGTCTGTCACAAATAAGAATATGATGAAAAGGATGAATAGGAAGAAGATGAAGAAGTAGAATATGAAGAATAATAACTGTTTAATAAGAACAATATAAGTAATGTTAACAAAAAGATGAATAGCAAGAAGTTTTAGAAGATTAAGAAGGTGAAGATGAAGAATAATTTGATGAGAAAGATGATGCTGCTGAAAATTATGAAGGAGAAAGTGTGTGAAAAGTTAAAAAGGTGAAGACCATGGAAGTTGTGAAACAGACATATTTGACAAAATAGAAAAAAGGTTAAGAACATTGTCAATTTGTTCGTCAATCCGAACGTATTTCCTAAAAAAAAATAAATAATGCTATTCCATTGGATTGGGTCAAACATCTATGCCTTTAATGTCTCCTCAACCTCCCCCAATACATTCTACATTACTCTTTGTTGTTTTCCTTCATGTACAATTAACCAACAAGACAAGAATGGTTTTTTTTTAATTTCGATATTTTGTTCCCATAGACTTACATGGGACTTCCGGTATCGGTATCGGGTATCGCCGATATTTTAGTGATATCGGCGATACCATTACGATTCCGATACTTTAGGATATCGGAAAGTATCGCTCAACTCTAGTGGCTAGACCTCAAAATAGCACTGCATGTGAAACAACCCAGTAATCTCACAGAACTGGAAGAATTTTCCAAGGAAAATGTATTAAAATCCCTCAAACAAGAATTGAAAGACTTCTGTCTGGCCACAAAAAAGTTTTTACAAGCAGTGATATTTTGAAAAGGGGATGCTACTAGGTACTAACCATGCAGTGTGCAAAACTTTTCTATAGGCCCATTTTCCTTTTTACAGTTTTTAAAATGTAAAAGATGAAAATTAGTGATGAGCAAATGTGCTGGGTAATGCTTGTTACGCACCTGAGCATCGCTGTACTCGGCAAGTGCCGAGCATTTCCGGGATTGCTCTGCGGGAGTTCTGGTGTATGCCCTTCATTTCATCAACAGGCAGGGATTGTTTCCCATGCACTGTAATTCCGCAGCCATCTTGGTTGTGGTATTACAGTGATTGGCTGGCTGCATAGCGTCATCAGGTGTATAAGAGACCTGGCACCGCCATGCTTGTCATAGTCTGCTCCAGTATCAGCGAGTGTAGCGAGAGCTGCTGCTGAGATAGGGTCAGATTTGGGGAGTTTATAAGGTACTGTGGGTATACCATCAAAGAACACACAAACCCAGCAAAATCAACAGTCTTTCTAAGGACTAATTACGGGGTATATAGATTGCAGTCCTAGGTAGGCAGGGAGTGTATGTGCGTATATACATATCAGTGCAAGGCATGCACGCACTGTATGTGGCTATATAGATCTCAGTAGCAGGCAGGTATTGTATGTGGCATACTTCATTGCCTTCATCAAGAGGGTCCATTCCATTACTGTCTGCTGCTGCTGCCGACTGTTACATATATTGACAGTATCTTCTCAGTCCTAGGTCTCAGTGGGCAACAATTTTTTTTCGCATCTTAATCCTGATTATTTTATCACAAAGCAATCCAGAGCTGTCATGCCGCTCTTACCGCATTTGTCTGGCGCCGGGGCTTAGCGCCCGACGTCATCACTTCCGGTATTATGACAGGTTCGTGGGTCTCATCGAGTGCGCCCGCGCATCTCCCGCGCTTAACTGTGACTATTCACTCTACTACAGGTCCTTGTCCAGCGCGCATGCGCTTCCCTCTGAGCCTAACTACGGCTGCTCCATCTCTGTAGTCTCTATGGTCCTGGGGGACCTGATCCTGAAGTTCTAGCACACTTATCCTATATCAGGCTGCCTCTTCCAGTAGGCGGTGCCTGATTATTATTGTGCTTCCTAGCTAGACCTGCTAGGTCCCTGCTTGGCTGCTCTCTGTACTCATGTCCCCTCCTTTGTACCCATAAGTGCTTTCCAGCGCGTGCTCTGCCTTGCTTTGTAACCAGATGTGCTTTCCAGTGCGCGTCCTGCCTTGCCTTGTACCCAGGCGTGATTTCAGGCACGCACCCTGTTTTGCCTCTTACCCAAGCGTGCTTCTTGGCGCATGCTATATGCACTCCCGTCTGTTGTGTACCTCCATGTACACGTCTTGCACTATCCTGTACTCTGCATGTTCCTGTGTCCTCGCTTTGCACACTTCTGAACCCCGCATACTTCTGCGTGTTCCCGTGTCCTTGACTGCAGTGGTTGCATGAACCAAATTGAAATTTCTGTGTCCCTTTTTAGAGAAGAATATAGAATTTTCCAAAAATGAATTCAATCCTTTTATGTTACTTTCACTAAAAGTTGTTATGCACCTGTCTCCGATCTGTGCCTTGCTTCCCTCACCCCGATCTGCTAAACTCTGTTGTTGATTCACATCTTTATTTGCAGATGGCCCAACGTGATCTCATGTGGGCATCCACCTGGGCTTATAGAAGGTTTACTAAAACATATAACTGTGTCATGATATTAAGACTTCAGTGATGGTAGACTCTGACTTCCTCTATACACCTTGACCTGCTCAGCTACTGTCTGCAATCTCCTGGAAGTCTTCTGCCTGCATGCAGTTCACTGTACTCCGCCTGCTTGCAGTCTCCTGAGGTCACTCACCTAAATGCCTGCGGTTTCCTGGATGTCTTTTGCCTGCTTGCATTTTCCTGCATCCACGTACTTGCCTGTGCTTTCCTGGACTCTGCCTGCCTGCCTATGGTCTCCTGACATCTATCGCTTACCTGCCTGCGGGCTACTGGACGTCTTCCACTTGCTTGAATTTCACTGCACTCTACTTGCCTGCCTGTGATCTCCTGACATCTCCTGCCTATCTGCTTGTGGTCTCCTGGATGTCTTCCACCTGCCTGTGGTTTCAGATAACCCCCGCCTATCTAGCTACAGTTTCCTGGATATCTTCCACCTGCCTGTAGTTTCTCACACTCCGTCTACTTGCCTGCAGTCTTCTGGTTTCTCCTGCCTGCCAATGGTTTCCCACACTCCACCTACCTTCTTGCAGTCTCCTGTTTGTCAGTTGTCTATATCCCGCATGCCCTGCCTATATGCTGCACCAACACCTGTAGCCTCTTTGCACACTTGGACCTTGGGCTTGAAAGGCCCACTTCATCTGGTTAGTCTAACGTATACCAATACCATGGGTCCCAAAGGTGCAGCAGTGACAACACCATTGCCTATATGGACACACTGCCTTAGACTACAGCAGTCTCTCCATCAGTTCCTCAACACCCTAATCAGCAACATGAGAAATTGCTCTGCATTTACCAACACCTGCACGATTTAATGGCAATCCTAAATCCTGTTGGAGTTTTGTCAATCAATGAAACGTACATTTTGAATTATGCTATCAGTGTTATTCTTCTGAAAGGTGCGAATTGTCATATATTTTTCAGCATTATCTGGTGATACTTTGGCTTACTCTCTGCCATTTTAGAAATGGGACCACACCATAATGTATTCTCTACCCTCCTTTCTGTTAGATATCAGTTGAGTGTTTGGTGAACAAGGTAGCTTTCACTCAGCTGCCAACTCTATAGTGCGGAAAAGACAGGAGACTAGCTCTGTGAGACATTATGCCATCCAGTTTTGTCCTCTGTCCTGGAACAACGACACACTCTTGACCATCTTCTAAGCAGGTCTGTGCTGCCGGGGGAAAAATGAATTTGCAGCTAGAGAAAGAGATGAGCGAACCTTCCAAGATTCGGTTTGACTATGTTTGCCAAACTTTCCGATGTTAACCGAACAGTTCACCAAACATAACTGAACACCACTGAATTCAACAGGAGGCAAAATTAAATGCATAGACACCTTTGGGGGGTCAAAAGCTGCCAAAACAGCTCAAATTAGGGGCAGATACCAGAAAAAGTGGCTTCAATTCACCCATCAATTGCGCTATAAATAAATAATAAAAAAAATTGATCTGGGTTCCCCTCTATTCTTGATAGCCAGCTAGGCAAAACTAGCAGCTGTGATCTGCAACCCTCAGCTGTCAGCTTTAGCAAGGCTGGTTATCAAGAATAGAGGGGTGCCCATGCCATTTTTTAAAAAATTTAAATAAATAATTTAAAAAATTGCATGGGTTTCCCGCCCATTTTTGACTACTAGCCAAGCTAAAGCTGACAGCTGGGTGATGGTACTCTCATGCTGATAAGGGGCCATGGATATTGATTCCCCACAGCCTAAAAACAGCAGCCAACAGCCGCCCCGGAAAAGGCTCATCTATTAGATGCGCCAATTATGGCTCTTTGCCCGGCTCTTCTCACTTGACTTGTGGTGGTGGCAAGTGGGGTTCATATTTGTGGGGTTGATGTCACCTTTGTATTGTCCGGTGACATCAAGCCCAGAGGTTAGTAATGGAGAGGCGTCTATAAGATGCCCCATTAATAACCCAATAGTGATATTGTTTAAAAAAACACACACCCAGAATAAAGTCCTTTATTTTAAATAATGACACCGACTCCTTTATTGACTCTAAATTAAACCATGCTCACGTCATCACCCAGTCCACTGAAGCTGATGTCTCCTACAAATGAACTAAAATAATAAACAACCATGTTGCTTACCTGTCCGAAGTGAACAGAAAATCCATAATGTTTCACAGCAATCCTGATGACTTTGAGAGGAGTCACTAATGTGACTGCTCTACCTGGCGACACACTGACAGGCATGGTCGGTTTTAGGCAAAGTGGGGCCCTAGGCAAAGTTTAAAATGGGGCCCCAATTGCTAACATATTACACATCACACAGAAGCATTTTGGGTGTATTTAAGTGCGCTGAGTTCAGGCTGCTAAATGAGTGTGATTGACAATAATGAAATCGTTCAACACTTGCTTCCCGGCCTCTTTCCACCGTCTGAGGAATAATGATGGGGACAGAACAATCACTAATAGATCAATCTGTCCCTATACAGTATCATTTTATCAGCAGCACATCTACAGTTTACACCCCATAGTCCTCCATATAATATAATGCGCCCCATAGTCCTCCATATAGTATGATACACTCCTCATAGCCCTCCATATATTAAAATACACTCAGTCCTCCATACATTAAAATACACTGCTCAGTGCTCCATATAGTTAATACACTCCTCATAGTGCTCCATATAGTATACTACACCGCTAGTCATCCATGTAGTACAATTCATTTCCCATAGTATAATGCACCCCATAGTTCTTCACATAGTATAATGTATTCCCCATAGTCCTCGATACAGTATAATGCAGCCCACATATGGTATAATGCAGCCACCGCATAGCGCATAATGTAGCCACCCCAGAGTATAATGCAGCCCCGCCATACAATATAATGTAACCCCCATAGAATATAATGCAGCCCCCCTCTTATAGTATAATGCAGCCACCCCATAGAATATAATGCAGCCCCTCCATAGCATATATGGCAGCCCCCTCATAGATGATAATGCAGCCCCCCATAGAATATAATGCAGCCCCTTTTATAGTATAATGTAGCCCCCCATAGAATACAATGTAGCCTCCTCATATAGTATAATGTAGCCCCCTCATAGAGTATGGTGCAATCACCCCCATAGAATATAATATAATACAGCTCCCCCATAGATTATAATGTAGCCCCGAATAGAATATAATACAGTCCACCTCCCATAGAATATAATGTAGCCCAACATTTATATAACTAAGCCTCCCCCATAGAATATAATGTATAATGTACCCCCCATGGTATATAACACAGCCACATAGTTTATAGCACAGCTGCATAGTATATAACACAGCCTCACATAGTATACAGTACAGCCCCATATGGTATACAGCACAGCACCACATGGTGTACAGCACAGCACCACATGGTATACAGAACAGCCCCCACTCCCCAGGACAGCACCATGGAATACAGCACAGCCTCACATGGTATACCGCACAGGCCCCCTCCCCAGCACAGCACCATCGTTTATAGCACAGCCCCCAGCACAGCACCATGGTATACAGCACACCACCATGGTATACAGCACAGACCCCATCACAGCACCATGGTATACATCATAGACCCCCCAGCACAGCACCATGGTATACAGCACAGCCCCCTAGCACAGCACCATGGTATACAGCACAGACACCTAGGCACAGCACCATGGTATACAACACCACCCCCAGCACAGCACCATGGTATACAGCACAGCCCCCCAGCACAGCACCATGGTATACAGCACAGACCTCCCAGCACAGCACCATGTTATAGAGCATAGCCCCCCCAGCACAGCACCATGGTACACAGCACAGCCCCCAGCACAGCATCATGGTATACAGCACAGACCCCCCCAGCACAGAACCATGGTATACAGCACAGACCCCCCCATCACAGCACCATGGTATACAGCAGAGACCCCCCATCACAGCATCATGGTATACAGCACAGACCCTCCCCCAGCACAGCACCATGGTATACAGCACAGATCCCCATCACAGCACCATGGTATAAAGTCCCCCGGAAAGACCCCACAGTCACTGTTGCATTAAAAAAAAACACAATCCTCTCCGTCTCGCGCTGTTCCCGGCTCCTGTGTCCTGCTCTGCCAGGTACACAGTGAGTGCGTGATGACGTCATCGCGCACCCGCCGTGTCAGTGGCAGAGCGGGGAATAATGGGAGAGGGAGCGTCAGCATCAGCACAGCAAGATGGTATACAGCACAGACCCTCCCCTGCACAGCACCATGATATACAGCACAGACCCTCCCCCCAGCACAGCACAGCAATGTGGTATACAGCACAGACCCTCCCCCAGCACAGCACCATGGTAAACAGCACAGTCCCTCCCCATCACAGCACCATTGTATACAGCACAGACCCTCTCCCCAGCACAGCACCATGGTATACATCACAGACCCTCCCCCCAGCACAGCACCATCGTTTATAGCACAGCCCCAGCACAGCACCATGGTATACAGCACACCACCATGGTATACAGCACAGACCCCCATCACAGCACCATGGTATACATCATAGACCCCCCAGCACAGCACCATGGTATACAGCACAGCACCATGGTATACAGCACAGCCCCTAGCACAGCACCATGGTATACAGCACAGACACCTAGGCACAGCACCATGGTATACAACACCACCCCCAGCACAGCACCATGGTATACAGCACAGCCCCCAGCACAGCACCATGGTATACATCATAGACCCCCCAGCACAGCACCATGGTATACAGCACAGCACCATGGTATACAGCACAGCCCCCTAGCACAGCACCATGGTATACAGCACAGACACCTAGGCACAGCACCATGGTATACAACACCACCCCCAGCACAGCACCATGGTATACAGCACAGCCCCCCAGCACAGCACCATGGTATACAGCACAGACCTCCCAGCACAGCACCATGTTATAGAGCATAGCCCCCCCAGCACAGCACCATGGTACACAGCACAGCCCCCCAGCACAGCATCATGGTATACAGCACAGACCCCCCCAGCACAGAACCATAGTATACAGCACAGACCCCCCATCACAGCACCATGGCATACAGCAGAGACCCCCCATCACAGCATCATGGTATACAGCACAGACCCTCCCCAGCACAGCACCATGGTATACAGCACAGATCCCCCATCACAGCACCATGGTATAAAGTCCCCGGAAAGACCCACAGTCACTGTTGCATTAAAAAAAACACAATCCTCTCCGTCTCGCGCTGCTCCCGGCTCCTGTGTCCTGCTCTGCCAGGTACACAGTGAGTGCGTGATGACGTCATCGCGCACCCGCCGTGTCAGTGGCAGAGCGGGGAATAATGGGAGAGGGAGCGTCAGCATCAGCACAGCAAGATGGTATACAGCACAGACCCTCCCCTGCACAGCACCATGATATACAGCACAGACCCTCCCCCAGCACAGCACAGCAATGTGGTATACAGCACAGACCCTCCCCAGCACAGCACCATGGTAAACAGCACAGTCCCTCCCCCATCACAACACCATTGTATACAGCACAGACCCTCTCCCCAGCACAGCACCATGGTATACATCACAGACCCTCCCCCCAGCACAGCACCATCGTTTATAGCACAGCCCCCAGCACAGCACCATGGTATACAGCACACCACCATGGTATACAGCACAGACCCCCATCACAGCACCATGGTATACATCATAGACCCCCCAGCACAGCACCATGGTATACAGCACAGCACCATGGTATACAGCACAGCCCCCTAGCACAGCACCATGGTATACAGCACAGACACCTAGGCACAGCACCATGGTATACAACACCACCCCCAGCACAGCACCATGGTATACAGCACAGCCCCCCAGCACAGCACCATGGTATACATCATAGACCCCCAGCACAGCACCATGGTATACAGCACAGCACCATGGTATACAGCACAGCCCCCTAGCACAGCACCATGGTATACAGCACAGACACCTAGGCACAGCACCATGGTATACAACACCACCCCAGCACAGCACCATGGTATACAGCACAGCCCCCCAGCACAGCACCATGGTATACAGCACAGACCTCCCAGCACAGCACCATGTTATAGAGCATAGCCCCCCCAGCACAGCACCATGGTACACAGCACAGCCCCCCAGCACAGCATCATGGTATACAGCACAGACCCCCCCAGCACAGAACCATGGTATACAGCACAGACCCCCCATCACAGCACCATGGTATACAGCAGAGACCCCCCATCACAGCATCATGGTATACAGCACAGACCCTCCCCCAGCACAGCACCATGGTATACAGCACAGATCCCCCATCACAGCACCATGGTATAAAGTCCCCGGAAAGACCCCACAGTCACTGTTGCATTAAAAAAAAACACAATCCTCTCCGTCTCGCGCTGCTCCCGGCTCCTGTGTCCTGCTCTGCCAGGTACACAGTGAGTGCGTGATGACGTCATCGCGCACCCGCCGTGTCAGTGGCAGAGCGGGGAATAATGGAGAGGGAGCGTCAGCATCAGCACAGCAAGATGGTATACAGCACAGACCCTCCCCTGCACAGCACCATGATATACAGCACAGACCCTCCCCCCAGCACAGCACAGCAATGTGGTATACAGCACAGACCCTCCCCCAGCACAGCACCATGGTAAACAGCACAGTCCCTCCCCCATCACAGCACCATTGTATACAGCACAGACCCTCTCCCCAGCACAGCACCATGGTATACATCACAGACCCTTCCCCCAGCACAGCAACGTGGTATACAGCACAGACTCCCCCATCACAGCACGATGGTATAAAGCCCACCGGAATGGCCCCACAGTCACTGTTGCATTAAAAAAACCACAATCCTCACCTTCTACTTGGCCCCGTGCTGCTCCCAGCTCCTGTGTCCTGCTCTGCCTTGTACACAGTGAGTGCGTGATGACATCATTGCGCACCCGCCGTTTTAGAGGTAGAGCGAGGAATGATGGGAGAGGGAGCGTCAGCACAGCACCATGGTATATAGCACAGACCCTCCCCCGAGCACAGCACCATGGTATATAGCACAGACCTCCATCACAGCACCATGGTGTACAGCACAGACCCTCCCCCCAGCAGAGCACAATGGTATACAGCACAGACCCTCCCCCAGCACAACACCATGGTATACAGCACAGACCCTCCCCCCAGCACAGCCCCCCGAATGGCTCCACAGTCACTGTTGCATTAAAAAAACACAATCCTCATCATCTCCTTGTTCCCGCGCTGCTCCCCCGGCTCCTGTCTCCTGCTCTGTCTGGTACAAAGTGAGTGCGTGATGATGTCATTGCACATCCACTGTGTCAGAGGCAGAGTAGGGAATGATGGGAGAGGGAGCGTCAGCTGATGCAGTCTCCTCCATCATTGCTTTGAACTGTACTGGCATCTATTTACAGTTCAGTGCGGCGGTGGGGGAGTCAGTGCTGGGGGGCCCGCCTGACTCACAGACCCCATAGTGGCTACATGATGTGCTGCTAGCTGGGGCCTTGCTGACAGGTAGAAGTAATCACTCCTGCAGTGTGTAGCACTGTGCTGTGGTGAGTAAGTTCTCTGGAGTTTATTAGCTGATGCGCCTCGGTGATCTCAGTTATGGCACCTCTGACTTTGAGATTGACGAACGTTTTCCGAACAATTTAACTGATCTCTATTTAGAGATTTGCCATCTTCACTTGATGACTTAATATCTCTTGTAGACTAATGTTACAAGGAATGTTCTAGGGAGAATACTCTGGACTCTCCTATCTCCCCTGCAAATGCTTTTTCTGAATCGCCTGCCATATCATCCGCAGTAGAACCTATGTAAATTGGTCAGAAGAAATTGTTACAGGCATAAATATACAGTTGACTCTCACAAGGACACTGATTATATTGTCATGAATGGGCTTAATTCTCGCACAGATTGTTCTAACCTACAGGCCAAACAGGGAAAATTCAGCCCCTAGGTGAGAAAGGAGGCTTTGCCCTAACTCTGTCTTCCACGAACAATAAATAACTTGTTCCTATGTACGCTTACTTCCACTCCTCAGTATTAATGGGACAAGCGTTCGTTTATTCTAGATCAGCAGAGAATTTCATGGACTTTTCTTTGGTAGAAGGATTGAAGATTCCTTTTATCCCTCTGCGAACGCATCTAAAGCTAATCTCTGCTAATGATTCTGCTATTCCTGGAGGTTGTATCCAATTTAATTGGTACTTTTCAAATCGGTGCACGACACATAGAGAATGCTTCTTTTTTAATTTTGCCACTCTCAGATGTATTGGTACTTTTTGGACTTCTGTGGTTGCAGCTTCATTCTCTGGTCATTGACTGGTCCACTGAACAGATCACTTGGTGG
Source organism: Oophaga sylvatica (assembly GCA_033576555.1). Lineage (NCBI taxonomy): Eukaryota > Metazoa > Chordata > Amphibia > Anura > Dendrobatidae > Oophaga > Oophaga sylvatica. Next base: position 188,243,810 of record JARQOD010000006.1, on the reverse strand, counting down.
AATTCATCTTTTTTCCATAGTTGCCTCAAAACTGTGCCTCAACCCTCTCCTAAAAAACTCTGTTCATCATCTGGGACTGTGTCATTCCACTTTTTCCCAGCATGGAACCACCCAGAGGGAGACTTAAGGTACTGCCACACTAAACAATCCCGCTAGCGATCACAATAACGACGCATACTAATGCGATCGCTAGCGGGATTGTTTCTATATCGCTAAATGCTACCGCATTTAGCGATATAGTTAACGACGCTATCGCCGTTAGCGATCTTCTTAACGACTTTAGCGGTACAAAAGTACCGCTAAATCGCTAAGAAAAGGTGCCACACAGCGATTAGATACTTACCCAGCGGGAGCGCCAGCGATGAAATAGGGTCCGGAACGATTCCAGCGACGAGCGAGATCACAGCAGGAAGCTCGTCGCTGGAAGCTGCCGCACTGAACAACATCGCTAACAGGATCGCTAAATAGTGACGTTTTTTAGCGATCCGTTAGCGATATTGTTTAGTGTGGCATACCCTTTAATCCTCTATCTCTCCTGGAAACTGAGGCAATGTTGGCCTACATTAAAGGAAACTCAGTAATCTCAAAATCTTCTCCTGCCAGTGCAGGTTTTTTCTTTATGAAAAAAGGATAGCTCTCTGAGACCACGCATAGATTATTGGGGCTTGACTAAAATCACTCTGAAAAAATATTATTCATTGCCCCAAGTCTCTACATTAGTCAACAGAATTAAATGTGAAATCATCTTCACTAAGTTAGACCTTCATGGTGCTTATAACTTGATCTGCATAAAGGAGGGCGATGAGTGGAAGAGAGATTATGCTATACACCGGCTGTGATCCAACATTTTGTAAATGAGATCTTTAGTGATGTGTTGTATCTGTATGAATGACAAACTTATCTTTTGCAGTGACTTAAGCTCTCATCATCTTCATATCCGTTCCATTCTACAGAGGCAGCAACAAAATTGTCTCTAGGCAAAGTTGAAGAAATGTCTATTTTAATGACAAGAATTACCATTCCTTGGCTACATTATCACTTATGGCGGTTTTTGTATGGACTCAGAAAAAGTGCCAACAATATTGGATTGGCCACAGCCAGTTGATCTCAAGGCTCTCCAAAAATTTCATTGCTAATTTTTACTGCAAGTTTATGAAAAACTACTCACAAGTGGTTGCCTTTTTGATGGGTCTAACATGGAATTGCGATAATTCCAAGAAATGAGTGAAATCTGCTATTCGAACCTTTGAGGAACTCAAGTCTTGTTTCTCTGTCTCCTGTTCTGCACCATCCTGATATGAATAGTTCATTCTTCCTTAAGATGGATGCCTATGCTATTGGTGTAGGAGCAGTTCTCCCTTAAAATTCTGCTTGGGTAAAAAATCATCCATGGATATTCTTCACCAGGTATTTCTTTGCAGCTGGGCATAATTACTCCATTGGTGACCGTGAACTCTTAGCCATTAAAATGGGACTTGAGTAGTGGCAAGTCTGGTGATATCTTCTTGAAGGAGCTTAGCTCCCAGTGAATACAGTGGTGGCCAAAAGTATTGGCACCCTTGCAATTCTGTCAGATAATACTCAGTTTCTTCCTGTAAATGATTGCAAACACAAATTCTTTGGTATTATTATCTTCATTTAACCCCTTAATGTCCAATGACGTGCACAGTCCGTCATGGCCGGATGTCAGTTCCGGCACCAGGACGGACTGTGCACGTCATCCCTTTGATCTACCACTGCGTGTAAACACGCAGTGGTAGATCAGTGCCGACAGCTGTCACAGACAGCTGACAGGCATGGCAAGCGCTGTGCTTGGTCAGTCAATCTGACTGACCAAACACAGCAGCGATCGCTTCTGCAGCGCGATCAGTGCAAGAGCCGGCGCTGCAGTGGCCGAGCTTCCTGCACTGACAGCCAGGAGCGGCGCCCCCGCCGCCCCTGGCTGTTAACCCCCTGACTGCTGCAATCGAGCGCGATCGCAGCTCTCAGGGGGGAGGCAGAGGGTCGGGAGCTCCCTCTGCCTCAGATCGGCGCCCTGCAATGTATTTGCAGGGCCCGATCTCTGCTTTGATGACCCGGGGGTTGTCATGACAACCTCCGGGTCATCTAGCTACGGAAAGCTGCTGTGATCATGCTCACAGCAGCTTTCATCATAGGTACAATGCTTTGCAATGCTGGAGCATTGCAATGCATTGTAACTGCAATAAAAAGTAAAAAAAGTGAAAGTCCCATAAAGGGACAAGTTAAAAAAAATCATTTTTTTTAAAAAATTGTAAAAAAAAATATTAAAAAATAATTTTAAAAAAATCCCCTAAAAAATACACATTTTTATGTAATAAAAAAATTAAAAAACAAAAAAATACACATGTTTGGTATCGCCACATCCGTAAAAATCCCATCTATAAAAGCGTAACCCTAGTAAATTATACTTTTTCCAAGCGGTATCATCATACCGCTTGGAAAAAGTGCAATAACACGCGATCAAAAAGTCAGATATAAATAATCATGGTACCGCTGAAAACGTCATCTTGTCCCGCAAAAAACAAGCTGCGATACAGCATCATCAGCGAAAAAATAAAAAAGTTATAGCTCGCGGAATAAACTGATGCAAAAATAATTATTTTTTCTATAAAATTTTTTATTGTGTAAAAAACGCCAAAACATAAAAAAATATATAAATGAGGTATCGCTGTAATCGCAGTGACCTGAAGAATAAAGCTGCTTTATCAATTTTACCACACACGGAACGGAGGGAAAAAAAAAAAAAAAAAAACAATTCCTGAATTGCTGGTTTTTGTTCATTCTGCTCCCACAAAAATCAGAATAGGAAGCGATCAAAAAATGTTATGTGCCCGAATATGGTACCAATAAAAACGTCAGCTCGTCCTGCAAAAAATAAGCCCACAGATAACTCTGTCGGTCGAAATATGGAAAAATTTTAGCTCTCAAAATACGGCGATACAAAAATTTCTTACAAAAAAATTATTCCAAAAAAAAGCATCTTTTAGTGTGTGACAGAAGCTAAACATGAAACAAGGGTATAAATCTGGTATCGCTGTAATCGCACCGATCCGAGGAATAAAGTCGCCTAATCACTAATACCGCACGAGGAACGGCGCAAAAAAGAAAACCAATTCTTCACCTTTTGTGGATTTGTTCATTGTGCCTCCCAAAGATCGCAGTAAGGCGATCACAGTGATTCCCCCCACATATGGGATATCAGCTTACTCAGGACAAAATGCACATCAACTTTTAGGGCCCTATTTCTCCTGTTACCCTTAGAAAAATAAAAATTTGGGGGCAAAAAGGTCATTTTTGTGGAAAAAAATCTGATTTTTTTATTTTCACGGCTCTACGTTATAAACTTCTGTGAAGCCCTTGGGGGTTCAAATTGCTGACCACACATCTAGATAAGTTCCTTGGGGGGTCTAGTTTGCAAAATGGGGTCATTTGTGGGGAGTTTCTACTGTTTAGGCACATCAGGGGCTCTCCAAGCGCGACATGACACCCACAGACCATTCCATCAAAGTCTTTATTTAAAAACGGTGCTCCTTCCCTTCCGAGGTCTGCCATGCGTCAAAATAGTGGTTCCCCCCCACATATGAGATATCAGCGTACTCAGGACAAATTGCACAATAGGTTTTGGGGTCCTATTTCTCCTGTTACCCTTATAAAAATAAAAATTTGGGGGCAAAAAGATTATTTTTGTGGAAAAAAATATGATTTTTTTATTTTCACGGCTCTACGTTATAAACTTCTGTGAAGCACTTGGGGGTTCAAAGTGCTCACCACACATCTAGATAAGTTCCTTGGGGGGGTCTAGTTTCCAAAATGGAGTCACTTGTGGGGGTTTCTACTGTTTAGGCACATCAGGGGCTCTCCAAACGTGACATGACACCCGCAGACCATTCCATCAAAGTCTGCAATTGAAAAAGGCGCTCCTTCCCTTTCGAGCTCTGCCATGCGTCAAAATAGTGGTTTACCCCCACATATGGGGTATCAGCGTACTCAGGACAAATTGCACAATAACTTTTGGGGTCCTGTTACCCTTTGGAAAATAACAATTGGGGATGGAAAGATCATTTTTGTGGAAAAGATACGATTTTTTAATTTTACTGCTCTACGTTATAACCTTCTGTGAAGCCCTTGGGGGTTCAAATCTCTCACCACACATCTAGATAAGTTCCTTGGGGGTTCTAGTTTCCAAAATGGGGTCACTTGTGGGGGTTTCCACTGTTTAGACACACAGGGACTCTCCAAATGCGACATGGCGTCCAATCTCAATTCCAGGCAAAAAAGTCAAATGTCGCTGCTTCCCTTCCAAGCTCTGCCATGCGCCCAAATAGTGGTTTACCCCAACATATGGGGTATCAGCGTACTCAGGACAAATTGCACAATAACGTTTGGGGTCCTGTTACCCTCTGGAAAATAAAAATTGGGGGTGGAAAGATCATTTTAGTGGAAAAGATATGATTTTTTAATTTTACAGCTCTACATTATAACCTTCTGTGAAGCCCTTGGGGTTCAAAGCTCTCACCACACATCTAGATAAGTTCCTTGGGGGGTCTAGTTTCCAAAATGGGGTCACTTGTGGGGGGTTTCCACTGTTTAGGCACACAGGGGCTCTCCACATACGACATGGCGTCCAATCTCAATTCCAGCCAAAAAAGTAAAATGGCGCTGCTTCCCTTCCGAGCTCCGCCATGCGCCCAAATAGTGGTTTATCCCCACATATGGGGTATCAGCGTACTCAGGACTAATTGCACAATAACTTTTGGGGTCCTTTTATCCTTTGGAAAATAAAAATTGGGATGAAAAGATCATTTTTGTGGATAAAATATGATTTTTTAATTTTACGGCTCTACGTTATAACCTTCTGTGAAGCCCTTGGGGGTTTAAAAGCTCTCACAACACATTTAGATAAGTTCCTTGGGGGGGTCTAGTTTCCAAAATGGGGTCACTTGTGGGGGGTTTCCACTGTTTAGGCACACAGGGACTCTCCAAATGCAACATGGCGTCCAATCTCAATTCCAGCCAAAAAAGTCAAATGGCGCTGCTTCCCTTCCGAGCTCTGCCATGCGCCCAAATAGTGGTATACCCCCACACATGGGGTATCGGTGTACTCAGGAGAAATTGTAAAACAAGTATTGTGGTTCATTTTCTACTGATACCCTTGACAAAATTTAAAAAAATTGTGTCGAAACAAAAATTTTGGGAAAAAAAGTTAAATGTTCATTTTTTCCTTCCACATTGCTTCAATTCTTGTGAAGTACCTAAAGGGTTAATACACTTCTTGAATGTGGCTTTAAACACGTTGAGGGGTGCAGTTTTTAGAATGGTGTCACTTTTGGATATTTTCTGTCATATTGACCCATCAAATTCACTTCAAATGTGAGGTGGCCCCTAAAAAAAATGGTTTTGTAAATTTTGTTGGAAAAATGAGAAATTGCTGGTCAACTTTTAACACTTATAACTTCCTAACAAAAAAAAAATTTGGTTCCAAAATTGTGCTAATGTAAAGTAGACATGTGGGAAATGTTATTTATTAACTAATTTTTGTGACATATCTCTCTAATTTAGTGGCATAAAAATTAAAAGTTTGAAAATTGCAAAATTGTCAAAATTTTTGCCATATTTCCGTTTTTTTCATAAATAAACGCAAGTTATATTGAAGAAATTTTACCACTATCATGAAGTACAATATGTCACGAGAAAACAGTCTCAGAATCGCCAAGATCCGTTGAAGCGTTCCAGAGTTATAACCTCATAAAGAAACAGTGGTCAGAATTGTAAAAATTGGCCTGGTCTTTAACCTACAAAATGGCTTGGTCGTTAAGGGGTTAATTTGTCTTCAATGAAAAAAACACAAAAAGAATTGACCTAAAGCCAAATTGTATATAATTCCACACCAAACCTAAAAAAGGGGGTTTGACAAAAGTATTGGCACTGTTTGAAAAATCATGTGATGCTTCTCTAATTCGTGTAATCACCAGCACCTGTAACTTACCTGTGGCACCTAACATGTGTTGGCAATAACTAAATCACATTTGCAGCCAGTTAACATGGATTAAAGTTGACTCAACCTCTGTTATGTGTCCTTGTGTGTACCACATTGACCATGGAGAAAAGAAAGAAGACCAAAGAACTGTCTGAGGACTTGAGAAACCAAATTGTGAGGAAGCATGAGCAATCTCAAGGCTACAAGTCCATCTCCAAAGACCTGAATGTTCCTGTGTCTTCCGTGCGCAGTGTCATCAAGAAGTTTAAAGCCCATGGCACTGTGGCTAACCTCCCTAGATGTGGAAGGAAAAGAAAAATTGACGAGAGATTTCAACGCAAAATTGTGCGGATGGTGGATAAAGAACCTCGACTAACATCCAAACAAGTTCAAGCTGCTTTGCAGTCCGAGGGTACAACAGTGTCAACCAGTACTATCCATCGGCGTCTGAATGAAAAGGGACTGTATGGTAGGATACCCACGAAGACCCCACTTCTTACCCCGAGACATAAAAAAGCCAGGCTGGAGTTTGCCAAAACTTACCTGAGAAAGCCTAAAACGTTTTGGAAGAATGTTCTCTGGTCAGATGAGACAAAAGTCGAGCTTTTCGGGAAAAACTATCAACTTAGAGTGTACAGGAAAAAAGAGGCATTCAAAGAAAAGAACATGGTCCCTACAGTCAAACATGGCAGAGGTTCCCTGAAATTTTGGGGTTGCTTTGGGCCTCTGGCACTGGACTGCTTGACCATGTGCATGGCATTATGAAGTCTGAAGACTACAAACAAATTTTGCAGCATAATGTAGGGCCCAGTGTGAGAAAGCTGGGTCTCCCTCAGAGGTCATGGGTCTTCCAGCAGGACAATGACCCAAAACACACTTCCAAAAGCACTATAAAAAGGTTTGAGAGAAAGCACTGGAGACTTCTAAGGTGGCCAGCAATGAGTCCAGACCTGAATCCCATAGAACACCTGTGGAGAGATCTCAAAATGGCAGTTTGGAGAAGGCGCCCTTCAAATATCAGGGACCTGGAGCAGTTTGCCAAAGAAGAATGGTCTACAATTCCAGCAGAGCATTGTAAGAAACTCATTGATGGTTACCGGAAGCGGTTGTTCGCAGTTATTTTGGCTAAAGGTTGTGCAACCAAGTATTAAGCTGAGTGTGCCAATACTTTTGTCTGGCCCATTTTTGGAGTTTTGTGTGAAATGATCAAGAATTTGATTTTTGCCTCATTCTCTTTTGTGTGTTTTTTCCTTGCAAGCAAATTAAATGAAGATAAAAATACCAAATAATTTGTGATTGCAATTATTTTCAGGAAGAAACTGAGTATTATCTGACAGAATTGCATGGGTGCCAATACTTTTGGCCACCACTGTATTTATACTGGCCACAAATTCCTGGAGTATCTTCAGTCTGTTCAGAGGCTCAATCCATGCAAAGCTTGATGGTTGCTCTTTTTCTCATGCTTTGATTTCATACTCACCTATCTCTCAGCTGAGAAAAACTGCAGGGCTGATGCCTTATAAAGGTCCTTTGATTCATCTGATGCTGCAGATGACCAGCCTTTACATGTGATTAAACCAGAACATATTGTTGCTGCAATCTCTTCTTTCTCCGGTGCACCATCTAATGGACGTTCTCTAGTGTCAAAGGTACTCCCCCTGGAGGTCTCATCCGAGTCTCATTCATCTCTTTTCTCCCATTATCTGGTAGCTAAACATACTCCTGAACTTTCCTCCTGCTTCTATTGATGGTATAAATGGATTCAAGCTGTCAAGGAGTTTGTAGAATCCTGCCCTCACAGGGCAAAGTTCAATTTTCTCATCCAGCTCCCTTTGGTCTAGAGATGAGCGACTTTGCCTACGGGAGGGTCAAGTCGGGTTTCGGACCACCTGACTTTCACAAAAGTCGAGTCGAACGAAATCGGCCGACTAACGGAAAAAGTCTAATGTCCGACTGAAACACGAAACCCAATGCAAATCAATGGGGAAGCAAAGTCAGCAGGGAGTGGAGGAAAGTAAATACACCTACTGTTATAAATGTTTTAGAAATGAATTCTGAGCAGAAGCTCCCTCTGGTGGTTAGAAACAGTACTGAACCATTCAATGAGGATTGGCAATCAGGAATTACAGACTGGCTGGATATAAGGGAGGTTCCCCCATCATGGTTGCCGGTGATCAATTGTTACTGTCTCAACGTTGTTTCCTGGTTCACTTGGAAGCTTGCTGAGTCTTGCCTCTTCTCCTGCTCTCAGATAAGATATTTTCTGCTTTTTGTTTTTGTGCTTGCCATTTGCATTTTTCTCTGCATTTCTGTAAGGTTGGCCAGGTTCCCCTCCCGGGGGGCTTGGACCCCTCTTGATTCCTCTGGGGCCACTGTTGTTTGTTCTTTTGCCTTTTCCAGCTTTTTCAGTGGTTGCGGCTGAGTTTTGTTACACCAGAGAACTAATTTAGGTGGTAGAGGTCGTGTGATCTCAGGTGTTTTTGCAATTAGTAGCGTTGGCTTTTTTTTAGGGTTTTTTGGATTGCAGTAAGTATCCTTCCTATCTGTTTCTGTCTAGGCAGATTGGGCCCCAACGTTTGCTCATACTATTTTCTGTCTGCGTCTGTATTTCCTCTTGTCTAACCGCCATTACATGTTTGGGGGCTTCCTATGTTCTTTGGGGATCTGCTCCGGGGCAGATAGCTTTCCTCTTTCTATCTTTAGGTGTAGTTATCCTCTCAGGCTGTGACGAGGCGTCTAAGACCAACGTAGGAATGCTCCACGGCTGCCTTTAGTTGTGGTGGTTAGTCAGGGTACTGTAATCCAGTAGATTCCAACCTCTCTGGTGTATTGCCGTTTTTGCCTGCTCTCCTCAGCTACCAAAACCTAACAGTATCACCGGCCCGACTGAAAATTGTTTGGTACTCATAGAAGGGAAAAATAGTGTGGAAACAAAAAAGGTTGTCAGAGTTGTCAGAGATTTTTTTTTTCTGTTTGTTGCATTTTTTCCCTCTTTTTCTCTGGGTGCTGAGGAGGATTTTTTTTTTTTTCAATGGAGTTTGCACAGTTGTCTGGCCGTGTGGATCAGCTTGCCATTGAGGTTCGGAGTATTGCTACCTTTCTTGCTAGGTTGCCAGTTGTGGAACCCAGGATCCCCAAGTCAGATTTGTTTTTGGGGGAGCGAGCTAAATTTCTGAATTTCAAAAATAACTGTAAGTTGTTTGTTGCCTTAAAACCTAAGTCCTCAGGGAACGCAGCACAGCAGGTTCAAATTGTCATCTCTCTCCTGCGCGGCGATCCTCAGGATTGGGCTTTTTCCCTGACACCTGGGGACCCTGTTTTGAGTAATGTTGATGCATTTTTTCGGGCTCTGGGGTTATTGTACGATGAACCTAATGTCACTGATCAAGCTGAAAAAACCTTGTTAGCAATAAATCAGGGGCTTGAGGACGCTGAATTGTACTGTCAGAAATTCCGAAAGTGGGCAGTCCTGACCAAATGGAATGATGATGCTTTGGCAGCCCTTTTTCGGAAGGGTATGTCAGAGAATGTAAAAGATGTTATGGTGGGTTTCCCTGCTCCCTCTGGTCTCAATGATCCTATGTCATTGGCGATTCAAATTGACAGACGTTTGCGTGAGCGTAGAAGTATGCGTGGAATAGTGTTGCCTTGTGAACCAGCTTCTGAACCCATGCAGTGTGATAGGGTGGCTTCTGGGGCACACGTCATGAGTTTCGAAAACGCAATGGATTATGTTTCTACTGTGGTGATGCCTCTCATGCTATTTCAGTCTGCCCTAAGCGGGGAAGGCGTTTTGCACGCTCAGTTGTCTTGGGTAGTGTTCAGACTAAATTTCTGTTGACTGTTACCCTGATTTGCTCCCTGTCCACATTTTCTGCTCAAGATTTGGTTGATTCGGGAGCAGCTATTAACCTGATGGATTTTAATTTTGCTAAACGTTGTGGGTTTCCCTTGATGTCCCTACGGAAGTCTACTCCCCTACTGGGGATTGATTCTACCCCTTTGGCAGAGAATAAACCCCAGTTTTCTACTCAGGTGATAATGAGGGTTGAACCTGATCATCAGGAGAGTTGCAAATTTTTGGTGTTGTATAATCTGCATGACATTATTGTACTAGGTTTCCCTTGGTTACAGTCTCATAATCCTGTTTTGGATTGGAAATCTGTGTCTGTAACCTGTTGGGGCTGCCAATGTGTTAATGCCAACACTCCTGTTTTTTCTGCCTCTCCCCAGGCTCAAGATGTTCCTGACTTTTTGACTGATTTTTCTGATGTGTTTAGCGAAAGTAAATCTGCATCCTTGCCCCCCATAGGAGCTATGACTGCGCTCAGTGGCGTAACTAGAAATGGCGGGGCCCCACAGCAAAATTTTGAACGGGGCCCCCTCTCCCAAACGGGCGGCGGGGGGGGGGCGGGGTTCTGATAGTGGGCGGAGCCAATAGCAGTGGGCGGAGCAAATCACAGCAATTCTCTAGGCCCAAAAAATACTCTTCAGTCTCATAACGGCCAGCTTTTTGCCCAAATCAGAGCTGTATTTAAAGCAGACATTATGGAAACACAATATAATATAATGGACTGGTAGCAATGCAGCCCCCTTATGCTACCATTACTAGTAACCATGTCCGCATAACTATTAATGCAGGCACATTATGCCCCCATAACTAGTAATAAGCCCTCTTATTCTCCCATCAGTAGTAATGTGCCCCTCAAGTAGTAATGCAGCCAAGAATGCAGAGTTATCACTCACACAGTATGTGCCCCCGTTAATCTTCGGTGGTATCTTCATCTCCACAGTGGAGCACACTCACCACCAGTCTTCACCCTTCTGGGCGCCGCCGACGAGTGACGTCAGCAGCGTGATCACATGACATGATCACGCTGCAGACGTCGCTCTGACCCGGCGGTCAGAGCTTCAATTGTACTGGCGTCTGTATAGACACCAGTGCAATTGATTCCTGGGAGACGGCACGCAGCAGCTTCTCTGCGCCGGCTGTCAGCATGACAGCCAGCACAGGGAACCGCCGACTCTCAGGCCATGGGCGGCGGAACACAGCCGCAGGGGAGACAGCTGCAGCAGGGACGGGCCCCCTGCTAGCCCGGGCCCTATGGCAGCTGCTTCCCCTGCTTCCACGATAGTTCCGCCCCTGACTGCGCTATTGAATTAGTGCCTGGTAGTAAATTCCCTAAAGGTCGCCTTTTTAACTTGTCTGTACTAGTGTTGAGCGATATTGCTCGATATCTAAAAATATCGTATCGAAATTGTATCGCCGATAGCACTAAATATCGTCGATATCCGATTTTGATACCGGAAGTCCCATGTAAGTCTATGGGAACAAAATATCGCAACAAAAAAAACCCTTTCTTTCGTTGTAAACACAAAATATACACACATAGAATACATATATATATATATATATATATATGTCATTGTGACATATATATATACATATATTTTATAGTTTATACACTTCTACATAGTAAAATCGACTCTAATTCAATTGCCGGGTAAAGACGTGACATACCCCATAGAAGTCGACGGGCTCGGTGCCGAGTACCCCGAAAACCTCTGGCTCTGTGCGACTCAACTTGGGCGTCACGAACAGGATTCTGTAGCTCGCTATAAGCGAGTCCTGTGTGCCTGAATTGCACTGGTTTTGTGCTTGAGAATTGCTAAAATCATCAGAGAATGTATTTGCCATTTTTCCGCCATATCTGCGTCACGACGAGGCACTGGTGAAAAAGAAGGGCGTGCTCTTCGTGGGTGTCACTCACTCAGTGGCGTGAAAACGATGGCCGCCCACTGTAAATGGTACTGCAATGTAACATCGTGCCCCACAGCTCTGGAGTTCCGCCTCCTCATCCTCCTCAGTGTGATAAGGTCCCGCCTCCCTACAAAAGAGGGGCCCTCTCCAGATATGACACATGTGACTTGGCAGAGATGGCTAATGGACACGACGAGCAGAAGTGGGAAGGGATGGAGCAGTCAGAGCTCTCCCCCCACGGAAGCGACCCGATCGCCACGGAATCACCGTTGGGCACCCGGCCTGTAAACCCTCCTACGCTGCAAGAAGCGGAGGATACCCTGAGAGGCCTGGCCCGGCACCGGGAGGAGGTCGCCAGGATGGAAGCCAGCTGGCGTGCCCTAAAAATAAACTTGGAGCGGCGCCAATCCCTCTTACCTAAAGTGTCTGTACCCGAAGGTGAGGCACCCGTTATAGTAGAGGAGCCCTTGCAATGTGATCCGGTTGACGTTGTCGCAGTGGAGGCACCCGTTCCTGCAAAAACCGCAGCACCGTCAGCAGCACCCCAAATCCCGCTGTCTGCCCCGGTCGCTGAGACAGAAGAAGCGACACCCGTCCTCATGGAGGAGGCCGCGCAGGCACCAGAGCACTACCTGCCTGTACCGGATCCCCGACTGTCATCTGATTTAGAGCCGTCTGCTTCCTCCACAGGGGAGCGCCGCCAGGACTAGGGGGCGACAGGAGAGCTGCCGCAAACCGGACACTGTAAGCTGCACTGGAGTGGTGGAGACATGGAGCAACTGGTGGAGGAGAATTACAATCGGCGTCAGGAGGAAGAGTGGAGACGTTGGGAGAAGGAAGCAGAGCGACAAAGGGAGCAGCGAGAAACCCTAAAACTTCACCAACCTGGAGAAGGACCGGGCAGATAAGGACCGGATGAGAAAGGATAAAGGAACCCTGAGTGAGCCGCGGCGTAAGGGTGCAGTACGGAACTTTAAATTGAAAGGTGGTTGGGGCTTCATCAAGGAGCCTGGACTTTATTTAGAAGTCTTTGTGACCCGGCGGGACGTGGAGGCTCACCTCCCAGAAGTACACCCGGGGAGGGACCTGTTGCCAGGAGACTTGGTGACTTACACCCGACACTGGGGTTACAATGGGTGGTACGCCCTAAATGTTACCAGGTGCGACCCCTACTCCCCAGTGTGTGAGGAACCTGTGAGACCCTCGAAGCCTTCAGCCTCCCACATCCAGGCCTCTGCAAAAGTGCCCACCCCACGCCGTAAATCTCCCCAGCCTCCCTCAGTGGTCTCCTCAGCAGACCCACCCATGGACATGATATCGATACGTGGCCCGTACCCGGCGCCTGTTAGGCCCCATGGGGTTCGTACAGTCCGTGACATAGGGCTCCAGACCCGGAGAGAGATGAAAGAGGTGGCCACACAGACCCAGATAGCGGGTCACGACTTGACTGTACAGGCCACACGACGTCATCAGGTCCTGGTGGTCCTTGGTGCCTCGGATGTTTGGCAAGCACCAGAAGAGTACCAGGTGGTACCTGGAAGAGGCCAGCCAAAGAAGTCTAAATAACCCGGACAGGGTCCCTGTATGTAAATAAATAGTTAAATTGTTTATGTACCCGGACGGGTGAATGTTCCAAAAAAATTTTTTTAATTTAATAAAAAAAAAAAAAAACACAGTTTTCATTTCTTTTATTACTGTCTCATCCTGCTGCGACGCCATCGATCTCCTGTAAAAAAATGAAAAAAAAAGTATACCACATGACCGACGCAGTCCATAGTAACGAGTGTCCCACGACGATCCAGCTCTGCTACATCAGAATGACAGGCAGAGCCTGTCATCCCGGCGCAGCACAGCTGATTACCTGCTTCCCCGGCAGTGACGTCATCGGACTGACTGCTTTACGGCCGGGATTACCCTGCAGTCACTGCAGTTATCGCGAAAAACTGCATGTGACCGCCAGGGAGAAGATAATGGCGGCCATCAAGCAGTCCAGGACGTGACCGCCGGAGATCTTCTGCCAGGTAAGTGCCGCTGACTCCTGACAGACCCGACCGACGGACACTCACAGTGACAGTGACAAATCCGATTCCGGTATTCGATAAGACGAAAATATCGAAACGAATTATCGAAAGGCCGATAGAGCTAATATCGGCCGATAGCCGATATTTGCATTATCGTATCGCTCAACACTAGTCTGTACCTGAACATGACGCTATGCGGTCTTATATCAAGGAGTCATTGGAGAAGGGTCATATCAGACCATCCTCTTCACCCTTGGGTGCCGGTTTTTTCTTTGTGGCCAAAAAGGATGGTTCATTAAGGCCGTGTATTGATTATCGTCTCTTGAACAATATCACTGTGAAATATCAATATCCGTTACCCTTGATTTCTGACCTGTTTTCCAGGGTGAAAAGTGCTACTTGGTTTACCAAACTTGACCTCAGGGGGGCGTATAACCTTATTCGCATTAAGCACGGGGATTAATGGAAGATGGCGTTTAATACCCCAGAGGGGCATTTTGAGTACCTAGTGATGCCCTTTGGGCGCACTAATGCTCCTTCCGTCTTCCAGTCCTTCATGAATGACATTTTCAGGGATTTTGTGGATAAATTTCTGATTGTTTATTTGGATGATACCTTGATTTTTTCCAATGACTGGGACTCTCATGTGAAACATGTTAGAACTGTGTTCCAGATTTTGAGAGAGAATGCTCTGTATGTGAAGGGATCAAAGTGTCTTTTTGGCGTACAGAGGATCTCATTTCTGGGATTCATTTTGTCTCCATCTGTTATTGAAATGGACCTGGTCAAGGTTCAGGCCATCTGTGATTGTGTCCAACCTACTTCATTAAAGGCTCTTCAGAGATTCTTGGGTTTTGCCAATTTTTATCGTAAATTTATTGGTAATTTCTCTGTTATTGTTAAACCATTGACTGATTTGACTAAAAAGGGTTCTGATGTGGTGAATTGGCCTCCTGAGGCAGTCTCTGCGTTTCAGGAACTTAAGCAGAGATACACTTCTGCTCCTGTTCTACGGCAGCCTGATGTTTCTCTGCCATTTCAGGTGGAGGTTGATGCCTCTGAAATTGGGGCAGGTGCCGTTTTGTCCCAAAGAGATCCTGAGACCTCTAAAAGTAACCCTTGTGATTTTTTCTCTCGAAAATTTTCTCCAACGGAACGTAATTATGACGTGGGTAATCGGGAGTTATTGGCCATGAAGTGGGCTTTTGAAGAGTGGAGACATTGGCTGGAGGGAGCCAAACATCAGGTGGTGGTCCTCACGGACCATAAGAATCTGGTTTATCTGGAATCTGCCAAGCGACTTAATCCTAGACAGGCCAGGTGGGCCTTGCTTTTCACACGTTTTAATTTTGTGGTTTCCTTTCTTCCTGGCACTAAGAATGTTAAGGCGGATGCACTCTCGAGGAGTTTCCTTGCGGACTCTCCTGATTTATCTGATCCTGCTGTTATTTTGAAAGAGGGTGTAGTTCTTTCCACCATCTCGCCCAATTTGAGACTGGCTCTGGAAGGGTGTCAGGAGGATAAACCCGAGCGCTGTCCTGTTGGGAAATTGTTTGTCCCAGACCAGTTGAAGAAGAGTGTGATGTCTGAGATTCATTGTTCCGCGTTGGCCGGTCATCCCGGAATTTTTGGTACCAGAGACTTGGTGAGTCGGTCCTTTTGGTGGCCTACTTTGTCTCGTGACGTCAGGGAGTTTCTGCAGTCCTGTGGGACTTGCTCTCGGTCCAAGCCTTGCTCTCGCTCTAGTGGTTTGTTGATGCCATTGCCTGTGCCCAAGAGACCATGGACCCATATCTCTATGGATTTTATTTCCGACCTCCCTGTTTCTCAGAGAATGACCGTTATCTGGGTGATTTGTGATAGGTTTTCCAAGATGATACATCTTATGCCATTACCTAAGTTGCCTTCCTCTTCCGAATTGGTGCCTTTGTTCCTTCAGCACGTGGTTCGGTTACACGGCATTCCTGAGAACATTGTGTCTGACAGAGGAGTCCAGTTTGTTTCCAGATTTTGGAGGACTTTTTGTTCTAAACTTGGTGTTCAATTGTCCTTCTCCTCTGCTTTTCATCCTCAGACCAATGGACAAACTGAGAGAACAAACCAGACATTGGAGACTTATCTGAGATGCTTTGTGCCTGCTGATCAAGATGGCTGGGTCTCTTTTTTGCCTTTGGCTGAGTTTGCTCTTAATAATATTGCAAGCTCTGCCACTTTGATGTCTCCATTTTTCTGCAATTTTGGGTTTCACCCTCGATTTTCTTCGGGACAGACAGAGGCTTCTGTCTGTCCGGGTGTTGACTCTATTGTGGAGCGTATGCAGCAGATTTGGGACCAGGTAGTGGAGAGGTTGTCCCTCTCTCAGGAGAAGACCCAGCGGTTTGCCAACCGGCATAGGACTGATGGTCCTCGGTTTAAAGTGGGGGACTTGGTCTGGTTGTCCTCAAGAAATATCCCTATGAGAGTTGCATCTCCTAAGTTTAAGCCTAGGTTCATTGGTCCTCATAAGATAATGGAGATTCTTAATCCTGTTTCCTTTCGTTTACTTCTTCAAGGGACATTTAAGATCCATAACGTGTTCCACGAGTCCTTATTGAAGAGGTTTGTCAAGCCAGTGGTTCCTATGGCTGCGCGTCCTGACCCTGTTTTGGTTGAGGGCAATCTCGAGTATGTGGTTGAGAAAATATTGGATTCTCGCTTTTCTAGATGGAAACTCCAGTATTTGGTTAAGTGGAGAGGTTATGGTCAGGAGGACAATTCTTTGGTGTTTGCTTCGGACATCCATGCTAGGAGACTGATCCGTACGTATCACAGAGCTCATCCTGACCGACCTGGTTGCACAAATGAAGGTTCGGTGACCCCTCCTCAAGGGGGGGTACTGTTATGAATGTTTTAGAAATGAATTCTGAGCAGAAGCTCCCTCTGGTGGTTACAAACAGTACTGAACCATTCAATGAGGATTGGCAATCAGGAATTACAGACTGGCTGGATATAAGGGAGGTTTCCCCCCATCATGGTTGCCGGTGATCAATTGTTACTGTCTCAACGTTGTTTCCTGGTTCACTTGGAAGCTTGCTGAGTCTTGCCTCTTCTCCTGCTCTCAGATAAGATATTTTCTGTTTTTTGTTTTTGTGCTTGCCATTTGCATTTTTCTATGCATTTCTGTGAGGTTGGCCAGGTTCCCCTCCCCGGGGGCTTGGACCCCTCTCGGTTCCTCTGGGGCCACTGTTGTTTGTTCTTTTGCCTTTTCCAGTTTTTTCAGTGGCTGCGGCTGAGTTTTGTTACACCAGAGAACTAATTTAGGTGGTAGAGGTCGTGTGATCTCAGGTGTTTTTGCAATTAGTAGCGTTCGCTTTTTTTTAGGGTTTTTTGGATTGCAGTAAGTGTCCTTCCTATCCGTTTCTGTCTAGGCAGATTGGGCCCCAACGTTTGCTCATACTATTTTCTGTCTGCGTCTGTATTTCCTCTTGTCTAACCGCCATTACATGTTTGGGGGCTTCCTATGTTCTTTGGGGATCTGCTCCGGGGCAGATAGCTTTCCTCTTTCTATCTTTAGGTGTAGTTATCCTCTCAGGCTGTGACGAGGCGTCTAAGACCAACGTAGGAATGCTCCACGGCTGCCTTTAGTTGTGGTGGTTAGTCAGGGTACTGTAATCCAGTAGATTCCAACCTCTCTGGTGTATTGCCGTTTTTGCCTGCTCTCCTCAGCTACCAAAACCTAACAGTATCACCGGCCCGACTGAAAATTGTTTGGTACTCATAGAAGGGAAAAATAGTGTGGAAACAAAAAAGGTTGTCAGAGTTGTCAGAGATTTTTTTTTTTCTGTTTGTTGCATTTTTTCCCTCTTTTTCTCTGGGTGCTGAGGAGGATTTTTTTTTTTTTCTCAATGGAGTTTGCACAGTTGTCTGGCCGTGTGGATCAGCTTGCCATTGAGGTTCGGAGTATTGCTACCTTTCTTGCTAGGTTGCCAGTTGTGGAACCCAGGATCCTCATGTCAGATTTGTTTTTGGGGGAGCGAGCTAAATTTCTGAATTTCAAAAATAACTGTAAGTTGTTTGTTGCCTTAAAACCTAAGTCCTCAGGGAACGCAGCACAGCAGGTTCAAATTGTCATCTCTCTCCTGCGCGGCAACGTTTGCTCATACTATTTTCTGTCTGTGTCTGTATTTCCTCTTGTCTAACCGCCATTACATGTTTGGGGGCTTCCTATGTTCTTTGGGGATCTGCTCCGGGGCAGATAGCTTTCCTCTTTCTATCTTTAGGTGTAGTTATCCTCTCAGGCTGTGACGAGGCGTCTAAGACCAACGTAGGAATGCTCCACGGCTGCCTTTAGTTGTGGTGGTTAGTCAGGGTACTGTAATCCAGTAGATTCCAACCTCTCTGGTGTATTGCCGTTTTTGCCTGCTCTCCTCAGCTACCAAATCCTAACACCTACAGTACCCAATTCAATGCCAACGACATCAATTCTTATTACTTAAGCTTGTCAACCTTAATTTACTTTATAATAATAGTAACGCATTAAAAACTGAGGGTTATTTGGCTAAAGTTGTGGGGGGGGCAGGGCTGGCTCCAGGTTTTCGTGGGCCTCGGGCCAAAGAGTTTCAGTGGGCCCCTTTAACATATACCACAATTCATGATGCTCCAATGCGGCACAGAAATATACATATAGTACAATGCCAAATGCTTCACTTCTTACATTACATGACTGATATCTATTTTAAATTCTACAATAGCTCAAAAACCGGACAGTATTTTCCTCCATATAGTATTATGGCCACCACATAGTGCGCCATACAGAATAATGAGCCCCATATATTGCTCCATACATAATTGGTCCCATATAATGTTCCATACAGTATATGATGAGCTCCACATAATGCTCCAGTATATGATGGGCCCCATGGATGATGCTCCAGTGTATGATGTGCACCATTTATAATGCTCCAGTGTATGATGGGCCCCATACATAATGCTCCAGTGTATAATGCTCCCCATACAGTACAGACCAAAAGTTTGGACACACCTTCTCATTCAAAGATTTTTCTGTATTTTCATGACTATGAAAATTGTAGAATCACACTGAAAGCAATCAAAACTATGAATTAACACATGTGGAATTATACATTACGCTTTACAAAAAAGTATGAAATAACTGAAAATATGTCTTATATTCTAGGTTCTTCAAAGTAGCCACCTTTTGCTTTGATTACTGCTTTGCACGTAGAAAAGGTGAACTGCTGGACTCTACATGCCTAGTTCCCACCGTGAAGCATGGAGGAGGTGGTGTGATGGTGTGGGGGTGCTTTGCTGGTGACACTGTTGGGGATTTATTCAAAATTGAAGCGGTGAGCGGTCCAGCTCACCCCAAACCATCTCGATTGGGTTCAGGTCTGGTGACTGTGGAGGCCAGGTCATCTGGCGTAGCACCCCAACACTCTCCTTCTTGGTCAAATAGCCCTTACACAGTCTGGAGGTGTGTTTGAGGTCATTGTCCTGTTGAAAAATAAATGATGGTCCAACTAAACGCAAACCGGATGGAATAGCATGCTGCTGCAAGATGCTGTAGTAGCCTTTCTGGTTCACTATACCTTCAATTTTGAATAAATCCCCCACAGTGTCACCAGCAAAGCACCCCCACACCATCACACCACCTCCTCTATGCTTCACGGTGGGAACCAGGCATGTAGAATCCATCCGTTTACCTTTTCTGCGTGCAAAGCAGTAATCAAAGCAAAAGGTGGCTACTTTGAAGAACCTAGAATCTAAGACATATTTTCAGTTGTTTCACACTTTTTTGTAAAGTGTAATGTATAATTCCACATGTGTTAATTCATAGTTTTGATGCTTTCAGTGTGATTCTACAATTTTCATAGCCATGAAAATACAGAACAATCTTTGAATGAGAAGGTGTGTCCAAACTTTTGGTCTGTACTGTATATTGCTCCAAACATTAAAAAAGTGAAATACCTCTCCTCGCTGGGCACTGCTCTACTCTGGACTCCTCAGCGTCGCCATCTTCCAGCTCTCTGCACTTGGACTGTTCAGGCAGAGGAGGTACAGACGTGACGTCATCGCGCTCTCTGACCTGAATGTCACTGTCAGGAAACACGGAAGACGTCACAGCGGTGGAGCAGGGAAAGGTAAGTATTTCAAGTGCTGGGGCCCTGAGCAAGCAGGGGGGACCCACTCGTGGGCGATGGCACTGGCACAGGGCCCCTCATGGTACGCCAGTGTCTCTGATGGCGAGTGGGCCCCCCACCGTCAAAGACACTGGCGTACTATGAGGGGCCCTGTGCCAGTGCCATCGCCCACGAGTGGGCCCCCCACCTGCTCAGGGCACCGGCAATTGCCCGGGTGCACCAGGTGCTGACGCCGGCCTTGAGGGGGGGTACAGCCAGTTAGGGAGGTGGAAAAACTGGCATATGTTGAGGTGTAGGCTGGACGTTCAGCAGCTGCAAATGGAGGAATTGGAGAAGTCGGAGGAAGAGGAGGACAAAGCGAGCCATTTATCTGGCAACCTATGTGTCATCAGGGGAAGGTGGTACAAAATCCTTTGAAACCCAGGCATGGTTCATTTTAATGAAGGTGAGATCACCAACATTTTGGGTTGACAGCCGGGTCCTTTTTTCTGTCAGGAATGATACAGCAGCACTGAAGACTCTTTCTGATAGCACACTACCAGCGAGCTTCTGTAAGGCATATTGTGCCAATTCAGGCCAGGTGTCCAGTTTACAGGCCCAGTAGTCAAAGGGGAATGAACTGTGAGGGAGAACATCGATAAGGGAGGAGAGGTAATTTTGAACCATAGTTGACAACTGATGTCTCCTGTCTGTTGCAATTGATTCAGTATTACCAGTCGTGTGAGCGGTATTCGAGAAATCAGTCCACAACATGATCATGAAACCCCTGTCTCCAACACCACTACGGCTGTGTGCACCAAGAACACCTCTTCCATTTGGCCCAGTACGGCTCGTGGTAGAACCTGCACCGCTGCTGTGTGCTGGGAATGCCTCTAACAAATGGTTTACCAGAGTTGTTTGTTTGTTCACCAATATTAGCTCTAGGTTCTCCTGTGGCATGATGTTCTGTAATTTGCCTTTATAGCATGGATCGAGGATGCTGGCCAACCGGTATTAGTCATCCTTCATAATTTTGGCAATGCGGGGGTCCCTTTTTAGGATCCGCAAGACATAATCACACATTTGGGCCAATGTTCCAGGTGTCAATGATGCACCTCCAGTGGTGGGTGGAGGGGCACTTTCTGCCAAATCCACATCCCTCCAGTCACGCACAAACCCTGTACCTAACCTTGGCAAGCCAACATTTTCTCTTGCCCCATGAGAAGCATCCTCCTCCCCAAAATAATCATCCCCCTCATCCTCCTCATCAAGGCTTCCATACTCCTCCTCCTCTTCCTCCTCTGCTGCAGATGCCTGATCCTTAATGTGCATCAAAGTTTGCATGAGCAGAAGCATAAGTGTGATGCTCATGCTTATGATGGAGTCGTCTGCGCCTACCAGCCATGTGCATTCCTCAGAACACTGAAGGACTTGACAGAGGTCTTTCAGCTTTGACCACTGCACACCCGACAACTCCATGTCTGCCCTCAAACTGCCTGCCCGTGGATTCTCCCACAAATTCATTACAGCCTGCCTCTGTTTGCACAGCCTCTCTACCATGTGCATGGTGGAGTTCCACTTTGTTGCAATGTCTATGATTAGGCGGTGCTTGGGGAGGTGAAGTGATCGCTGCAGCCTCTGCATACGACTGGAGTCTATGGGCGAGCGATGGATGTGCGACCACAGTCTTCGCACCTTATGGAGCATGGCTGTTAACTCAGGATAATTATTTAGGAAGCACTGCACCAAAAGGTTCAAGGTGTGAGCCAGGCAAGGTATGTGTCTGAATTTTGCCAGGGCTATGGCCGCCACAAAATTACGGCCGTAATCACTGACTACCTTGCCTGGCTCAAGATGTAGACTGCTCAGCCATGACTCAGTTTCTCGCTGCAAGTAGTCGGCCAGTACCTCCGCGGTGTGTCTGTTGTCACACAAAACATCATTTTTAAAACAGCCTGCTGACGCTTACCACTAGCTGTTCGATAGTGGGACACCTCGTGTGCAACACTGGCAGCTGCGGATGGAGTGCTCGTGCGACTGCGCTCTATCGACGAGCTTTTGCTTCTGGAGGAGGAGGAGGCTCGAAAAAACCTACAGCCAACTGTTGCCTGTACCGTGGGCTAGGCAGCACTGTCCCCTGTGGACCCTGCATCCACCACATTAACCCAGTGCGCAGTGATGGACACTTAACAGCCCTAGCCATGCCTACTGGCCCATGCATCTGTTGTGAGGTGCACCTTTCCACTCACTGATTGTTTGAGTGCATAGACAATGCGGTCTTTCACATGCAGGTGGAGGTCAGGGATGTCTTTTCTAGAAAAGAAGTGCCGACTGGGTAGGTCATAGCGTGGGACAGCATAGGTCATGAGCTCTCGGAGCGCTGCGCTTTCAACCAAACGGAAGGGCATCATCTCTAATGAGATCAGTTTGGCAATGTAGGCGTTTAAAGCCAGTGTACGCGGATGAGTACTTTCTTGTCCTACTCAGAGTGTCTGCTAGGGTGAGCTGTACTTGAGAGCTGCATATGGGGGAATTAGCGGTGGACATGGCGGACTGAGAGGGGGTTGGTGATGGTGTTGGTGGTGGTGGTGATGGCCTAGATTCAGTCTTTCATTGCATAAACATTGTGATTCCCTAACTGCTTTGACCTTGAGACGACACCTCAACATTTCTTGCTGGTGGTGTGCTAACCAGTGGGCTTACAGTGGGGGAGGCGATGTAGCACTGCTGGCTACCTTCAGTCGAAGCAGGTGCACATGTGTTACCTGAGGTTTTGTAGTCCGTCCATGCTTGAAAGTGCATGGTTTTAAATGTCTAAACTGGTATTCTAATTTCGGAGATTTTTCACTCGGCTAAAGATCCTTCCGCACTTCTTACAGATAACCTTTGCCTCATCAATAGGATTTTGGTCAAAAAAGTGCCATACTGCACTCTTCGTACAATGGGATAAATTTTCAGGGCTTGTACGCTGTGCTAATTTGACCGTCTGGCCAAGCTGTCCTGCAACTCTTTTTAGTTTTTCAACATGTTTTTGGACTGCTACGGGCCTGCCAGATAACCACAGCTGCGATGTCGATGCCTGCTGCGGATCCTCCTCTTCTGAGCTATTGCCAGCGGCACCCTCTTCCCCCAATGGATGCCAATCCGGGTCAAGAACTGGGTCATCCATCACCTGCTCTTCATTTTCATCTGCACCTTCCTCTGTGTCACCGTGTAAGGTGGTATTATATGCGAGAAGGGGCACCTGAGTTTCATCAGGGTCAGATTCTGGCTCAGTAGACTGCGAGGGCAATGTAGGAATGTAGTGCTCTGAGTGAATGTACCAGCAGAATCCTCTAGCAGTGGCTGTGCATCAGTGCACTCCATGTCAGATTCATCTTGGACTGGGGAATTCAGGATTTGACTTGATAACCCAGGCATGGTATGTGGAACGAGCTCCATGGAGTAATCTGAAGTGTGGCCTTCCGCATCCTTCACTTTTGGTGGGGGTGAAGTACACAAGGAAAGGTGTTGTTCCTGACCAGGAGCCTGCGCTGATGATTCAGTGCTTGCATTTTTTGAAACTTCAGAGAGGAGGCAATAGAGCTGGAGGCTGTTTTGGCAATGTAAGCTAAAACCTGTTCCTGTTGCTCAGGCTTTAAAAGTGGTTTACTTACTCCCAGAAAAGGGAGCCTTCAAGGCCTTCTGGAGCCAGATGATGACGAAGGCTCAACATCTCCTGCCTTAGGTGCTATTGTGCTTTTGGCACTACCAGCAGATGTACCACCACCACCATCAGTACCAGCTGCCCCCCACCCACGTCCGTGGCCTCTTCCACCATACTTCCTAATGTTTGGGAATATGTACCAAAATTACCAGCAGATATATGATACTGTATGAGAAGCTTACAGCTGTATATGGTGAAGGAGAAAATTTAAATCTCCGTATATATTTCCGGAGTCACACACAGACGCTCACAGGCTCAGTGTGGATTAGACCAGAATATAAAAAGAAGAAAAAGGGTACTGTATCACAAGATACCAGGTGTATATAGTAAAGTGGAAAATTGTAAATCTCCGTATATATTTACTAATTACTTACTTACAAATTACTAATGACCTACTTACAGCCAAAGCGAACGGACAATACTCTATACTCCTGCTTCTTGACCTGTCCTCTGCTTTTGAACAGTTGACCACTGCCTTCTACTACAGATTCTTTCCTCCTTTGGCGTCAAGGACCTCGCCCTATCCTGGATCTCCTCATACCTTTCCAACCGCACATTCAGCGTCTCCCACTCCCACACTACCTCCTCGTCCCACCCTCTCTCCGTTGGAGTCCCCCAAGGCTCTGTTCTAGGACCCCTACTCTTCTCAATCTATACACTTGGCCTGGGGCAACTCATAAAGTCCCACGGATTCCAGTACCACCTTTACGCTGATGACACTCAGATCTACCTCTCTGGCCCAGACATCACCTCTCTGCTATCCAGAATCCCGGAGTGTCTATCAGCCATATCCTCCTTCTTCTCCTCCTGCTTCCTCAAACTCAATGTGGACAAATCTGAACTCATAATCTTTCCCCCATCCCACAGATCTTCCTTACCTGACCTATCTATCACAATTAACGACATCACGCTTTCCACCGTACCAGAAGTCCGCTGCCTCGGAGTAACCCTTGACTCTGCCCTGTCCTTCAAACCGCACATCCAAGCTCTTTCTACCTCCTGTCGCCTTCAGCTCAAAAATATTTCAAGAATCCGTCCTTTCCTCAACCCTCAATCTACTAAAATGATTGTGCACGCCCTCATCATCTCCCGCCTCGACTACTGCAACACCCTTTTCTCTGGCCTCCCTGCTAACACCCTCGCACCTCTCCAGTCCATCCTTAACTCTGCTGCACAACTAATTCACCTCTCTCCTCGCTACTCCTCCGCTTCTCCCCTCTGCAAATCTCTTCACTGGCTCCCATTCCCTCAGCGTATCCAGTTCAAATTACTAATACTGACCTACAAGGCCATCTATAATCTGTCTCCTCCTTATATCTCTGAACTAATCTCCCGATATCTTCCCTCACGTAATCTCCGATCCTCCCAAGACATCCTTCTCTCCTCCACACTTATTCGCTCCTCACCCAACCGCCTCCAAGACTTCTCCCGAATATCCCCCATCCTCTGGAATTCTTTGCCCCAACACGTCCGACAATCAAACACATTCGGATCCTTCAGACGGAACCTGAAAACCCATCTCTTCAGGAAAGCCTACAGCCTGCAATGACCCTGCTACCTCCTCACCACTACCGGAGATATCGCCTCAACCAACACCGGAACTGCTGCAACCCCCCGACCTACTGTCTCCTGCCTCACAATCCTGTAGACTGTAAGCCCGAAAGGGCAGGGTCCTCTCCCCTCTGTATCAGTCTGTCATTGTTAGTTTGTTTACTGTAAGTGATACCTGTAATTTGTATGTAACCCCTTCTCATGTACAGCACCATGGAATCAATGGTGCTATAGAAATAAATAATGATAATAAAATAATAATAGTATATATTTCCGAAATCACAGACAGACGCTCTCAGGCTTAGTATGGATTAGACCAGAATATAAAAAGCAGAAAAAGGATACTGTATCTAAAGATACAAGGTGTATATAGTATAGGAGAAAATTGTAAATCTCCGTATATGATTGCGGAGTCACACATAGACGCTCTCAGGCTCAGTATGGATTAGACCAGAATATAAAAAGCTGAAAAAGGGTACTGTATCTGAAGATACCAGGTGTATATAGTATAGGGGAAAATTGTAAATCTCCGTATATATTTTTGGAGTCACACACAGACGCTCTCAGGCTCAGTATGGATTAGACTAGAATATAAAGAGCAGAAAAAGTGTACTGTATCTGAAGATACCTGGTGTATATAGTATAGAGGAAAATTGTAAATCTCCATATATATTTGTGGAGTCACACACAGACGCTCTAAGGCTCAGTATGGATTAGACCAGAATATAAAAATCAGTAAAAGAGTACTGTATCTGAAAAGACCTGGTGTATATAGTATAGGGGAAAATTGTAAATCTCCGTATATATATCCGGAGTTACAGACAGACGCTCTCAGGCTCAGTATGGATTAGACCAGAATATAAAAGCAGAAAAAGGGTACTGTATCTGAAAAGACCAGGTGTATTTAGTATAGGGGAAAATTGTAAATCTCCGTATATATTTCCAGAGTCACAGACAGACGCTCTCAGGCTCAGTATGGATTAGACCAGAATATAAAAAGCAGAAAAAGGGTACTGTATCACAAGATACCAGGTGTATAAAGTATAAGGGAAAATTGTAAGTCTCCGTATATATTTGTGGAGTCACACACAGACGCTCTCAGGCTTAGAATGGATTAGACCAGAATATAAAAATCTGAAAAAGGGTACTGTATCTGAAAAGACCAGGTGTATACAGTATAGGGGAAAATTGTAAATCTCCGTATATATATCCGGAGTTACAGACAGACGCTCTCAGGCTCAGTATGGATTAGACCAGAATATAAAAAGCAGAAAAAGGGTACTCCATCTAAAAAGACCAGGTGTGTATATAGTATAGGGGAAAATTGTAAATCTCCGTATATATTTCCAGAGTCACAGACAAACGCTCTCAGGCTCAGTATGGATTAGACCAGAATATAAAAAGCAGAAAAAGTGTACTGTATCACAAGATACCAGGTGTATATAGTATAGGGGAAAATTGTAAGTCTCTGTATATATTTGCAGAGTCACACATAGATGCTCTCAGGCTCAGTATGGATTAGACCAAAATATAAAAAGCAGAAAAAGGGTACTGTATCTGAAGATACCAGGTGTATATAGTATAGGGGACAATTGTAAATCTCCATAAATATTTCCGGAGTCACAGACAGACGCTCTCAGGCTCAGTATGGATTAGACCAGAATATAAAAAGCAGAAAAAGGGTACTGTATCTGAAGATACCAGGGGTATATAGTTTAGGGGAAAATTGTAAATCTCCGTATATATTTCCGGAGTCACACACAGACACTCTCTCAGTATGGATTTGACCGTAATACAAAAGGCAGAAAAAAGGTACTGTATCAGAAGATACCAGGTGTATATAGTGTAGGGGAAAATTTCAATCTCCGTATATATTTCCGGAGTCACACACAGATAGTCAGCATGTATTTGTCCGTGATACCAGCCGGTACACGGTAGTTTGTGATGAGCGTATAGCTCTATACGGTGTGGGAAAAAATGAAAGCTCGGTAACTGTGCAGAAAAAAAGAATAAAAGTATTAGTGCTGTGTAAAAAGCAGTCTGCACAGCAGTGTACACACAGCAATTCAGCTAGCAGGCAGCCTACTAACCAGCGCTGCTGCAAACAAGAAAATCCTCCCCTGTCACTGGCAGGCAGCCTAATAACCAGCGCTGCTGCACACAAGAAAATCCTCCCCTGTCACTGCACACTAACTGTACAGCACAATTGCTATCAGCACAAGAACAGTAGAACCTCTCTTTCCTGCCCTAACTCTCTCCCTACTGATAAGCAGCGTCAGCAACCTCTCCATACTGTTAAGATCGGCAGAAGTAAAATGGCGGTCGGCGGTCAGGGCTTTTATAGCCACTATGACGACCCCCAAAGCAAGCCAATCACTGAAATGCCCTTCTCTAAGATGGTGGTGGATGCTGCCCATGTCATCTCGTTGCCCACAGTGTACGTCCTTGCTCATTGGTTGAAAAAAGGCATCCGCAAGTGTTATGGGAAAACCGACTTGGTGCTCGGGTCAACGACGCATGGTCGACTTCACGCTATGATTGGGTTTCGCTCGGCGAAACTGGACTTAAGCGAAAGTCGGCGACTTATGAATCTGACCGACCTGTTTCGCTCAACTCTACTTTGGTCCTCTCCTGCCTCTTCCAATTCCACAAGAGCATTAGGCTGAGATCTGTATGGACTTTATCACCGATCTTCCTGAAGCACAGGGGTTCACTACTATCTGGGATATTGTGGATCATATCTCTAAATTGTCACAGATTGTGCCTCTACCAGGTCTTCTATCTGCCCCACCACTGACTCAAGCGTTCTTCATAGAGATTTTCCGATTTCATGGCCTTTCAACTTGTATAGTCTTGGACTGTGGTGTACAATTTGTCTCCAAGTTCTGGAGGGCTTTCTACAAGAGCTTAAACATTTTCCTGGATTTTCCTCCCCCTTTACGCCCAAAGTAATGGGCAGACCAAAAGATTTAATCAGTCCATTGAACAGTATTTGTGACTATTCTCTAACTCAGACCAAAATAATTGGCCTTACTTGCTTCCTTCGACCGAATTCGCCCATAATAATCAATTTCTGAGCCTTTCAGGAGGTCGCCATTTGTTTTAGAATTTGGCATAGAACCTCATCTCTCCCTGCCGATTCCAGCTAAAGGTCCACTTCCTGCGGTGGACAGCATCTATCAGAATGTCTATAACATCTGGGCTGAGGTGCAAGCTAATTTAGCTGCTGCCAAGCCTAAGAAGAATGGAAAAAGACACCATTGACCTGATATAAGGTATGGTTGTCCACAATAAAAAATCTGATTGAAGGCTTGTTGCAAAGAACTGACACCCAAGTTCATTTGCCCTTTCCAACCCTGAGAATCCCTTATGCCTGTGATGTCTCTCTTCTATGCCTTCTGGTCATCAGTAGAGTCACTTTTACGGTCAAGACTGTCCATGCTCCCAATTTCGGATTCTGGCACGGAGTATGAGATCAATCAGATCTTGGACTGTAAGAATATTTGTGGTAAACTCCACTACTTTATCGCCTGAAAGGGATTGAGTCCTGAACAAAGATACTGGGTACCAAGAAAGGACTTTAATGCTTCAATGTTGCACAGGAATTTTCATGCCAAACATTTGCTTTCTTGCATTACGGATTCATCAGGGAGGGGTCCTGTTAAGCACCTGTCCCGGAACCATGCCTTGCTTCCTTCAGCC
This sequence comes from Oophaga sylvatica, assembly GCA_033576555.1. Lineage (NCBI taxonomy): Eukaryota > Metazoa > Chordata > Amphibia > Anura > Dendrobatidae > Oophaga > Oophaga sylvatica. The sequence goes on along the minus strand of JARQOD010000006.1, from coordinate 188,214,955 downwards.
CAGCATGCAAGACTGTTGTGGTTCACATTGAGTTTTGTTTACAGGTGGCCAGGCATGACCCCAATTTAGCATCCGCCGGGGCCTATGTAAGGATCACCAAGACACACACCTGTATCTTTCTATTAAGTCATTAAAGAGTTTGTCAGACCCAAAAATCCAATTTTTTTTAAGCTAATCTATTCTATACTGTGATACACAACACCCTTATAAGTTTTGCTATTTTGCTTCTGTCTTTTGTTCCTCCTGAATTTCACGTAATTCTCTGCACCCACTTTGTTTCCCTGTAGCTCTACACACTTGACAGCTCCTTGAGTCCTTGTGCTTTATTATTTAACCTTCCAGCCTGAGCTGGCATCGCCTGGCATCAGTGTCCTGCACTGCCCTCTGCACACTCATTTTCTGTCAGTAATCTGCCCCTACAATGAACTCTGTCACCACTCCAGTATTGGAAATAGCTGTGCACTGTGTCTGGGGAAAGCAGCACAGTCACTACAGTCCACAGTACATCTACAGTGATGACAGAGTTTCGCATGTTCCCACAGCATATCCACAGTGGTGATAGAGCTTCATATGTCTCACCATCACATCCACAGTGGTGATAAAGCATCACATGTCTCCACATCACATCCATAGTGGTGACAGAGCTACACATATCCCCATATCACATCCACAATGGTGATAGAACATCACATGTCCCCACATCCATAATGATGATTGAGCTTCACATGTCCCCACATCACATCTACAGTGGTGATAGAGCTTCACATGTCCCCACATCACATCCACAGTGGTGAAAGAGCTTCACATATCCCCACATCACATCCACAGTGGTGATTGAGCTTCACATGTCCCCACATCACATCTACAGTGGTGATAGAGCTTCACATGTCCCCACATCACATCCACAGTGGTGATAGAGCTTCACATATCCCCACATCACATCCACAGTGGCGATAGAGCTTCACATGTCTCCACATTGTCCCTGACATATGAGTATTTTGAAGAATTTATAGTGATGTGTGTGTAGGTCTACATAAATGCCACATAATACACTTCAGCTGCTGCAGAACATCAGTCTATAGTAATTTATATCTACATATATATCTCATAATATACTTCAGCTGCTGCAGAACCTCAGTCTATAGTGATGTGCGTATGGATGTGTGTGAATGGATGGATTGATGGATGGATGGATGAGGGAGAGATGGATGGATGGATCAGGAAGGGATGGATGAGGGAGGGATGGATGGATGAACACAGAATATGATGCTCACCTATGTAGAAGCCTTTTCCTTACTGATTCGTCCAATCAGTTGAGTCATTCATTTGCTGCCTCGCAATGTTTGATGCATGGAGAGACTGTAGCCAGAGGCATGAGGGGAAGGGTTTGGCAGAAACTGGGGTCGGTTACGACTAGTCTCTGCCAGACAGGAAACCTCTAGTCAGTAAATGAGCAGCTCCTCCAGGAGACAGATGCTCACCAGACTAAGTGTGATATCTAGGACAACATGCAGAATGCTGGCAGGCAGGGCTGCCACTAGGAATTTCGGGGCCCCATACTGGCAAAATTTATGGGGCCCCCCTTGAGACTCCGCCCAGGCTCCACCCCCCAGTTCCGTATCCACCCTAGCTCCTCCTCCACCACGCAAACCTTCCAAAATCCCTCCGCCCTTTCATGGAAAAACTTCACTTCTGCACCATGCCCTTACCAATGACACATTAACACCAATCACTCGATGAATATGCAGCATTTTGCTTGTTTAGTATAATGCACCCCATAGTCCTCCATATATTATAATGTGCACCACAGTCCTCCATATTGTAAAGTGCACACCCCATAGTCCTCCATATAATATAATGTATCTATAGTCCTCCATATAGTATAATATACTCCTAATAGCCATCAATATATTAAAATACACTCAGTCATCCATATAGTATAATACACTCCTCATAGTGCTCCATATAGTGTAATGCGCCGCCATAGTCATCCATGTAGTACAATTCACTTTCCATAGTATAATGCATCCCATAGTTCTTCATTTGGTATAATGTTTTCCCCATAGTCCTCGATACAGTATAATGCAGCCCACATATAGTATAATGCAGTCACCCTATAGAGCATAATGCAGCCACCCCACAGATCATAATGCAGCCACCCACAGAGTATAATGCAACCACCCCACAGAGTATATTGCAACCACCCCACAGAGTATAATGCAACCACCCCACAGAGTAACATATATAATCCCAAGTTTTTGAAACTAAAGCAGTCCAGATGGTAAATTAGTAAATACCACATCTGGCTACACTATGCCAGCTCAAAAAAGGCTGAAGATTAAGAGAACAATGAGCTAAACAGCATTTTAACGTATCAAAAAAGTACAAACTTTATTTAGTAATAAATATTACATATCAGAGAATTATGCAAGTACGAGCATATACATAAAGTGACAATACAAGGAAGTAACACCTCACATTGGTTTCAGATGCCTCAAAGAAACTTTTTTACAATCAGAGGATATTAATATGTACAAATCGTTTCAGCTGCATGGGCAACAGAAGAATAATATAGTATTTTGCCACAGAGAGATAATATATTTCAGCGGTCAATATAATGATATGACTGGCCGCTAATACACACTGATAATAAATACATCATATGTAAGGCATCATTCTTGTAATCGTGTGTTCATAGATATGTCTCACAGTGGCAAACAAATAGTTTAAATGGCTAAAGAGGTCACAAATAACGCCAGTAATAAATCATTACATAGTTGTCAAACAGCCTGACACTAGTGAGAAGTAGCAAGCATGATTAATCAAGCACAGATTACACATGTATAAAGATAAATGTCAATGTGCAGGGGTATACCTCACAGTGGCAAGCAAACAACTAATCTTAAATGGCTAAAGAAATCACAAATAACGCCAGTAATAAATCATTAGAAATTTGTCCAGCAGCACAATGCTAGTGAGAAGTAGTAAGCATGGTTAATCAAATACAGATTGCACATGTATAGAGATAAATGTCAATTAATGAGAACAATGGTCATATGCAAAAGAATATTTCTCACCAGGAAAAAGAGAGAGGCAGGAGAAACCAAAGTAGGGGGATGATAGCGCCCCGACGTGCGTTTCGCAACAGCAGCATGTTGCTTCCTCAAGGGGATGTTACAATTGCTGCAGAAGGACCTTTAAAAACCGCCCGGAATTGTATCACATGGCAAGGAAGGACCAATAGTATTGTAGAAAGTCTGCGCATGCGCAGTAGAAATAAAAGGACCTGCGGCTCAGAAGGAGTCTTTCATGACATCAGCGCTTGCATCGTTAATGGCAAACCTTTATTAGATCAATGGGAGTGTCCAACTCATAATAGGAAAAAAAAAGGCAAGGTTACCATGATGTCCCCATATGTTCAAAATGAATTTAGAGACATGTAATTTTCAAAAATATAGCGCAATATTAGCATTTATATGGGGGAAGATAAAAAATTCCTGGAATGGGTTGGAAACAATCCCATTGTCAGCCACACAGTGTCAGCGCATGTATAGAAAGAAAAGACAAACCATTAAGGTCCCTGAAAGCCATGAGGATGTCTCTATTATAAAGTATGTGGTGGAGTGGTGAAGTAAAATGGCGCATGCGCCCCAGATCCCATACAGCCCCAGGCGACAAAGCAGTCGTCAAAGAGACATCTCCCCATCGATCAGGTACCGAGGGATATGAGGCGATGCGCACCATCATCACTCCACACCACAATGTAGGGAGCATAAAAATTACAAAGAATTATAATGTGAGCATCACTATAAAGATTATACAAATTTCGTTTTAACACAAACATCGCCCTACCTAAAATGTGAGGTGAATACGGAGGAATGTCCGAAAAGTCATAAGTATCTGAAGCTCACGCAGAGACATGCAGAGCTACAGAAATGGAGCGAAACTCAATGATTCATTAAGGCCCATTGGGGTGACCGTATCCAAAAGAACGATCCAGCGTGTTTCCATTTGAGCCAGGAGTTTTTTGTGGTTCCCACCCCTTATTCCCAAGTGGAGAACATAAATTCCCCTGATTTTAAGTAATCCGGCATCACAATTGTGATGTAATAGAAAATGTCGGGGGATCGTTTTAAGATCAGCTGTATCAGTCACAGTCTTGGCCGCGCCAATGTCTCGCACGTGCTCCCGCACTCTGATGCGTAGCTCTCTAGTAGTAAGACCGACGTATATCTTGGGGCACGGGCACGTAGCATAATATATCATATTATTCGTGCCGCAAGATATACGTCGTCTGATGGCAAAGTTCTTTTTTCCATCAGCTGAGGTGAAAGATGAGCAGCGCAAGACATTGGCGCAAGCCAAGCAGTGTCCACATGGAAATGAGCCGATCTGAGGATTGCCACTACCAAAAGGATTTTGAAGAACTGGAGCATAATGGCTCCTTACTAGGAAATCAGACAAGTTTTTAGACCTTCTAGAAGTCATCTGAGGGTAGCCGCCCACGGATGTCCTTAGAATGGGGTCCAATTCTAAAATGGACCAATGTTTCTGTAGAATGGTTCGAATGTCATGCCATGCATGGTTATAAGTTGAAATGAAGCGAGTTAGTCCATCAAAATTAGTAGGACTCCTAAGTCTCGTACCCTCAAGTAATTGGCCCCGCGGAGTTCTTTTGGCTCGATTATAGCCGTGTTTAACACACCTGCGGCTGTAACTGTGTGTATAGAAGCGCTCTTTCAAGTCCGAGGCTTGTGCCTCAAATTTAGAATCAGTGGAGCAGATTCTCCTCATTCTGAGGAATTGTCCGACCGGGATGGCCCTTACCGTGGCAGAATCATGTGCTGACGTTGCATGTAGTAATGCATTGACTGCTGTCGGTTTCCTGAAGACATCCGTCTGGATGCGGCGACTGGTATCGACCTCCAGACGGACATCCAGGAAATCGATAGCACTTGTATCAACCCGATACGTCAGGCGTATATTAAATAGATTTGCATACGAGGGCGCACAGGCCGCGCCCATGGCTGTGCCGCGTCGCTGTAGATAGAAATAATCTTTGAAGACAAAGAAGTTGTGGGTGAGGATGTAGCCAATCAACTCGAGGATTAAATCACAAAGAGGGCCATCCAGGTCGGACGATCCCAGAAAGAAACGTACTGCATCAATACCATGAGAATGGTCAATAATGGTATAAAGACTCTCCACGTCCGCCGTAACTAAGAGGGTACCCGGATCCACAAGAACATCATTGACTCGCGCCAGGAGGTCCGTCGTGTCACGAATATAGGATGGCAGGGTTTCAACTAAAGGTTTTAAGTAGTAGTCAATAAATTGACACATTGGATCGCACATGCCCCCAATTCCGGACATGATGGGACGTCCCGGGGGGTCAAGGATGCTCTTGTGGATCTTGGGTAAGAGATAGAATGTCGGAACCTTGGGTGACTTGGTCATCAAGCCATCAAACACCTTTTTAGTAATCACATTTTCCTCCACAGCCCTGATAAGGATCCCCAATTCACTCATAAAAGAGGATATAGGATTGGAGAGCAATTTGGAATATGAGTCCCTCAGCTGTCTGTAGGCCTCCTTCTCATATAGTGTGTTAGGCCAGATGACTATGTTTCCCCCCTTGTCTGCCTGTTTAAATACCATGTCATGCCAACATTGGAGTTGTTCAATTGATTGACGTTCCCTATAGGTTAAATTGTCATATTTATGTTTTGATGTTAATTTCTTGAAATCTTCACTAACCAAACGGGTGAAAATCTCAACATTAGGACAGATAGACAAAGGGGGGAAACGTGTTGACTTAGGCATAAAAGAAGAAGGAAACCTACTAGTCCCAGGTGACTCTTGTTCTTCCAAAAGGCTCTCCAAATCATGTAAAGTTTCTTTGAGGCATCTGAAACCAATGTGAGGTGTTACTTCCTTGTATTGTCACTGTTAGTGTTGAGCGATACTGCTCGATATCTAAAAATATCGGATCGGAATGGTATCGCCGATAGCACTAAATATCGTCGATATCCGATTCCGATACCAGAAGTCCCATGTAAGTCTATGGGAACAAAATATCGCAACTAAAAAACACTTTCTTTCGTTGTAAACACAAAATATACACACATAGAATACATATATATATATATATGTCATTGTGACATATATATATACATATATTTATAGTTTATACACTTCTACATAGTAAAATAGACTCTGATTCAATTGCCGGGTAAAGCCGTGACATACCCCATAGAAGTCGACGGGCTCGGTGCCGAGTACCCCCAAAACCTCTGGCTCTGTGCGACTCAACTTGGGCGTCACAAACAGGATTCTGTAGCTCGCTATAAGCGAGTCCTGTGTGCCTGAATTGAACTGGTTTTGTGCTTGAGAATTGCTAAAATCATCAGAGAATGTATTGCCATTTTTCTGCCATATCTGCATCACGACGAGGCACTGGTGAAGAAGAAGGGCATGCTCTTCGTGGGTGTACACTCACTCAGTGGCGCGAAAACGATGGCCGACCACTCTAAATGGTACTGCAATGTAAGATCGTGCCCCACAGCTCTTGAGTTCCGCCTCCTCATCCTCCTCAGTGTGCGGAAACTAACACGAAGGTCCCGCCTCACTACAAAAGAGGGGCCCTCTCCAGATGCTAATGACACATGTGACTTGGCAGAGATGGCTAATGGACACGACGAGCAGAAGTGTGAAGGGATGGAGCAGTCAGAGCTCTCCCCCCACGGAAGCGACCCGATCGCCACGGAACCACCGTTGGGCACCCGGCCTGGAAACCCTCCTACGCTGCAAGAAGCGGAGGATACCCTAAGAGGCCTGGCCCGGCACCGGGAGGAGGTCGCCAGGATGGAAGCCAGCTGGCGTGCCCTAAAACTAAACTTGGAGCGGCGCCAATCCCTCTTACTTGAAGTGTCTGTAACGGAAGGTGAGGCACCCGTTCTAGTAGAGGAGTCCGTGCGGGCATCCCAGCCCTTGCAATGTGATCCGGTTGACGTTGTCGCAGTGGAGGCACCCGTTCCTGCAAAAAATGCTGCACCGGCAGCACCCCAGATCCCGCTGTCTGCCCCCGTCGCTGAGACAGAAGAAGCGACACCCGTCCTCATGGAGGAGGCCGCGCAGGCACCAGAGGTCTACCTGTCTGTACCGGAGCCCGACTGTCATCTGTTCCAGAGCCGGCTGCTTCCTCCGCAGGTGAGCGCCGCCAGGACTGTCGGGCGCCAGGAGAGCTGCCGCAAACCGGACATCGTAAGCTGCAGTTTGATGGTGGAGACATGGAGATGCTGGTGGAGGAGAATTACAACCGGCGTCAGGAGGAAGAGTGGAGACGTCGGGAGAGAGAAGCCGAGCGACAAAGGGAGCAGCGCGAATCCCAGAAGCTTCGCCAACGTCACATCGAGAAGGACCGGGCAGATAAGGACCGGATGAGAAAAGATAAAAGTACGGTGAGGGAGCCGCGGCGTAAGGGTGCAGTACGGAGCTTTAAATTGAAAGCTGGTTGGGGCTTCATCCATGAGCCTGGACTTTATTTAGAAGTGTTTGTGACCCGGCGGGATGTGGAGACTCACCTCCCAGAAGGACACCCGGGGAGGGACCTGTTGCCAGGAGACTTGGTAACTTACACCCGACACTGGGGTTACAATGGATGGTATGCCCTAAATGTCACCAGGTGCGACCCCTGGTCCCCAGAGTGTCAGGAACCTGTGAGACCCTCGGAGCCTTCAGCCTCCCACATCCAGGCCTCTGCACAAGTGCCCACCCCACGCCGTAAATCTCCCCAGCCTCCCTCAGTGGTCTCCTCAGCAGCCCCAGCTATGGACATGATAATGATAGCTGGCCCGTACCCGGCGCCTGTTAGGCCCCCTGGGGTTCGTTCAGTCCGGGACATAGGGCTCCAGACCCGGAGGGAGATGAAAGAGGTGGCCACACAGACCCAGATAGCGGGTCACGACTTGACTGTACAGGCCACACGACTTCATTAGGTCCTGGTGGTCCTTGGTGTCTCGGATGTTTGGCAATCATCAGGACAGTACCAGGTGGTACCTGGAACACCCCTGCCAAAGAATTATAAATAACCCGGACAGGGTCCCTGTATGTAAATAGTTAAATTGTTGATGTACCCGGACGGGTGAATGTTCATAAAAAAGTTTTTTAATTTAATAAAAAAAACAACACCGTTTTCATTACTTTAATTACAGTCTCATCCTGCGACGCCATCGATCTCCTGTAAAAAAATGAAAAAAAAAAACAGCAGTATACCACCTGTCCGACGCAGTCCATAGTAACGAGTGTCCCACGACGATCCAGCTCTGCTACATCAGAATGACATCAGAGGCAGGCAGGCAGAGCCTGTCATCCCGGCGCAGCACAGCTGATTACCTGCTTCCCCGGCGGTGACGTCATCGGACTGGTTTACGGCCGGGATTACCCTGCAGTCACTGCAGTTATCGTGGAAAAACTGCATGTGACCGCCAGGGAGAAGATAATGGCGGCCATCAAGCAGTCCAGGACGTGACCGCCGGAGATCTTCTGCCAGGTAAGTGCCGCTGACTCCTGACAGACCTGACCGACGGACACTCACAGTGACAGTGACAAATCAGATTCCGGTATCCGATATGACGAAAATATCGGTACTCGGAATCGAAAGCCCGATACAGCTAATATCGGCCGATACCCGATATTTGCAGTATCGTATCGCTCAACACTAGTCACTGTATGTATATGCTCGTACTTGCATAATTCTCTGATATGTAATATTTATTACTAAATAAAGTTTGTACTTTTTTGATACGTTAAAATGCTGTTTAGCTCATTGTTCCCTTAATCTTCAACCACCCCACAGAGTATAATGAAACCACCCCACAGAGCATAATGTAAACCCCCCATAGAATATAATTGAGCCCCCTTATACAGTATAATGTAGCCCCTCCATAAAATACAATGTAGCCCTCCTCATATAGTATAATGCAGCCCCCATAGAATATAATGTAGCCCCTCAAAGTATAATGAAGCCCCCATACAATATAATCTAGCCCCCCATAAAATATAATGCAGCCACCATAGAATACAATGTAGTCACCTCATACAGTATAATGTAGCCCCCTCATAGAGTATGATGCAATCACCCCTCATAGAATATAATAAATATAATACAGCCCCCATAGAATATAATGTATCCCCGAATAGAATATCATACAGCCTGCCTCCCAAAGAAATATAACATAGCCCCCCATAGTATATAACACAGCCACAAAGTATATAACACAGCCACATAGTATATAACACAGCCACCCTATAAAATATAATATATCCCCCAATAGAATAGAACACAGCCCACATAGTGTATAGCGCGGCCCGCATAGTGTATAGCACGGCCCACATAGTATATAGCAGGGCCCACATAGTAAATAGCAGGGCCCACATAGTATATAGCACAGCCCACATAGTATATATCACTGCCCACATAGTATATAGCACGGCCCACATAGTATATAGCAGGGCCCACATAGTGTATAGCAGGGCCCACATAGTATATAGAGCGGCCCACAGAGTATATAGCAGGGCCCACATAGTATATAGCAGGGCCAACATAGTATATAGCGCAGCCCACATAGTATACAGCGCGGCCCACATAGTATACAGCAGGATCCACATAGTATACAGCAGGGCTCACATAGTATATAGCGCGGCCCACATAGTATACAGCAGGGCCCACATAGTGTATAGCAGGGCCCACATAGTATATAGAAGGGCCCACATAGTGT
>JARQOD010000006.1:188161783-188205076 GCA_033576555.1 Oophaga sylvatica | reverse complement strand
TGCTGAAATTATGTCATGAATGCACTATAAAAGGCGCCGCCGCCATTTTGGTTTCACTCTGCTGTGAATTCAGTTAGGGACAGAACGCTGCTCTTCTGACTCTGAGGGACAGTTAGAGATTGCGATTTTGTGAATTGTTCTTTAGGCAGGCTAGTTTACCAACCGCTGTGTAAAGCTTCCTTTTGCCTTGCAGTGCTGTTTTCACAGCTGTCTGCAAGGTCTGTGTGTGAGTGCAGGTCACGCTGCAGTTTGGTCTGCATCCACCGCTGGTTGTAGTCAACTGCACGTGTGTCACTGCCTCATCCTATTTTTTATTTTGGAATTGGTGCTGCTCAATTTAATTTAAATTAACTCTCATATATTAGTGTGCCGCGCTTCCATCCGTATCCAATACATTGGTTGCAAACACTATAGAAGTACATAGCGGAGCCTTTCATAGCTAGTGAACAGTTGTGTGCAGTGTTCACGGCTGTCTGTGAGGTCTCTTTGTGAGAGCAGCTCACGCTGAAGTTAGTTCTACATCCACTGCTGGTTGTAGTCTGCTAAGCATGTGTCACTGCCTCATATTTTTTTTTTTTTGTAATTGGTGCTGCTCAATTCAATTTAAATTAACTCTCATCTATTAGTGTGCTGCGCTTCCATCCGTATCCAATATATTGGTTGCAAGCACTATAGAAGTACATAGCGGAGCCTTTCAGAGCTAGTGAACAGTTGTGTGCAGTGTTCACGGCTGTCTGTGAGGTCTCTTTGTGAGTGCAACTCACGCTGAAGTTAGTTCTGCATCCACTGCTGGTTGTAGCCTGCTAAGCGTGTGTCACTGCCTCATACTTTTTATTTTTTTGGAATTGTGCTGCTCAATTCAATTTAAATTAACTCTCATCTATTAGTGTGCCGCGCTTCCATCCGTATCAAATACATTGGTTGCAAACACTATAGAACAGTGATGGCTAACCTTGGCACTCCAACTGTTGTAAAACTACAACTCCCAGCATGCCCTTGCAACCTGCAGAAGTTGAGGCATGCTGGGAGTTGTAGTTCTCCAACAGCTGGAGTGCCAAGGTTCGCCATCACTGCTATAGAAGTACATAGCGGAGCCTTTCAGAGCTAGTGAACAGTTGTCTGCAGTGTTCACGGCTGTCTGTGAGGTCTCTTTGTGAGTGCAGCTCACGCTGAAGTTAGTTCTGCATCCACTGCTGGTTGTAGTCTGCTAAGCGTGTGTCACTGCCTCATCCTTTTTTTTTGTAATTGGTGCTGCTCAATTCAATTTAAATGAACTCTCTCCTATTAGTGTGCCACACTTCCATCCGTATCCAATACATTGGTTGCAAACACTAGATAGGAGTAGATAGAGGAGCCTTTCAGCTGGTTTGCGGCTTGCAGGACCAGCCAGATTAGTACTACCCTATTTTTTGTAGCCTTATCTATTGCATTGTAGTTTCCTGCATTGTAAGAGCTACAAAAATTTTGTGATACTATTGATTGTACATCTTTTGTCTCAATCACAACCTTTGTTTTTTTTGTGAAAAACACAAAAAAGTGAATAAAGTTCACCAAACACTACACTTGACACTTGTTAGGCCACATTAGCTCATATTAAAGTGTAATCCACACGTAATAAACTTAGTATTTCTTATACCTGTTAGCAGCTGTTCAGGAATAAGCACACTAAGGCCTCAGTACTTTTCTGCCTATCTTTATCAATCTACCAAGATGAAGAAGGCAGGGAGTAAGGCACGTGGTCATGGGCGTGGAGTTTCAGCAGGGAGAGGATGTGGGGATTCTGTGCCTGCTGTGGGCACCAGGGACACAGCATCCCCCAGTTTTTCCCCGGGAGCAGTCCTTTATGCGCAGCTTTGTAGGAGCTTGTCGTATCCCCCTGCTGAGGGAAGAACAAATTGAAGCCGTTGTCGGATGGATGGCAGTTAACGCAATGACTTTAATTACTTCCACATCCTCTCAGGACCAGAGCACTGAAGAGCAACCATCTGTCTCTTCACCGCCTGCCAAATTGCCCAGGCAGTCAGAGAGCTCTGTACAGGAGCCAGCTCAGTCTCTACTTCTGTTCTCTGAATCTGTTGGCTTGGAAAGAGGGGGCCAGCCAAGCAGCTTTCGAGAATGTGAAGAAGAGGGAGTATGCAGTGATGCGCAACTGCTTTGTCTCTCTGAATCTGAAGAGGCAGGTGGGCCAGTGCCTATGGTCAGCACACCGCAGAACGCATCTGATGATGATGAGACTCAGGTGCCAGTTTCTGTTGCGCATGGTGCTGGCCAGACGACCCAGGAAAAGCAGGTGTTTCAAGAGAGTAGTGGAGATGATGAGGTCCTTGACCCATCATGGCGTGAGGAACAGGAAGGTGGTGGGAGCAGCTCTGAGGAAGAGATTCCCCCAACGGTCCAAACAGGAGGAAGAGGTAGGGTTCAGACTCGGTTGCCTGTAGCCTCCACTTTGGCACCCGTTCGGAGCAGGTCTCTTCCAAAAGCCAAAACGGGCGCTCCCGGACTTGCAGTGCGTGGTCCTTTTTTGACACAGTTGCAGATGACATTTGCTTTGTCAAATGCAAGCTGTGTAATCAAAAAGTAAAAAGAGGTAAAAGTGTCAGCAACCTCAATACCACAAATATGTGGAAACATGTGCGGAACAAGCACGTGGTGGAGTTACAAAGACACACTGGAGACGTAGGCCAACCTACAGCACCACCTACATCTTCAGCTCGTATTGTAGCCTCTTCCTCCAGCTCACACACAGCTGGTTCGGCTTCCTCACAGGATCGCCCTGGAAGAACCTCTGTCACTGGTGACCCACAGAGACCCAGTGTAATTCCACCCACAGCACCACGTTCCCAGTCATCCTCACACTCCCAGGCCATTCTAAAGCCATCGGTAGCACAGGCATGGGAGAAAAGGAGGCCATACTCGGCAAACCATCCCCGATCACAGGCTCTGAATGCTGGCATTGCAAAACTCCTGTCCCTTGAAATGCTGTCATTCAGGCTGGTGGAGACTGACACCTTCCGTAACTTCATGGCATTGGCAGCCCCACAATACTGTACAACATGCCCAGCCACTTTTATTTCAGCAGGCAAGCCGTCCCTGCCCTGCAAAAGCATGTGGAGGGAAAAATTAAACATGCGCTACTAAACGCTGTCAGTAGCAAGGTCAAACTGACCACCGATGCGTGGATCAGTAACCATGGACAGGGACGATACCTTTCCCTCACTGCCCATTGGGTCAATGTTGTGGAGCCGGGTACAGATCTTGAGAGTGGCGCTGTACGTGTTCTGCCAACTCCAAGGATTGCAGGAATCCAGTCTGTACACATTAACTCCTCCTCCTACTCCAGTTCCTCAGAATCATCGCTGCAGGAGCCGTCACGGTCTACCTCCACATGGACCCATGAACGCTTACCTGTTACGACCGATATGAGCACAGCCGTAGCCAAACGTCAACAGGCCATCCTGAAATTAATTTCTATGGGGAATCAAAGCCACACAGCGCACGAGCTCTGGAATGCCATCAAGCAGGAGAGCGACATGTGGTTTGTGCCAGCGAACCTCCAGCCATACTTGGTAGTCTGTGATAATGGCCGAAATCTGGTGGCAGCTCTGGGCCTAGGCAACCTCACTCACATACCATGTCTGGCACATGTGCTCAACTTGGTCGTGCAGAGTTTTTTGAGGGACTATCCGGATCTTGATGCACTGCTTCACAAGGTCCACATAGAGTGCGCTCACTTGCAGCATTCCAGGATGGCCAGATCGCACATTGCAGCTCTGCAACGCCGATTCCGCCTTGTGGGACATCGCATCATATGTGACCTACCCACAGGTGGAATTCCATGTTACATATGTTGGAGCGGTTGTGTGAGCGCAGGCAGCAGTAATGGAGTACCAGCATGCATCAGGCGCAAACAACTCGCAATTTGCGCCGTTCACACTTCATCACCACTGAGTGGGCCTCTATGAAGGACATCTGCCACGTTTTGCGTGCGTTAGATGATTCCACGCGGATGGTGAGTGCAGATGATGCACTAGTCAGCATGACTGTCCCCCTTATCTTCCTGCTTCAAAAAACACTGCAAGCACTAAGGGATGAGGTTTTGGAAGAGGTGGAGGATGAGGAGTCACAAATTCCATCACCTTCTGGACAGTCTGCGCAACGTGGTTCCTCACAAAGGCCTAGGCAGGGGACACTTTGTGAGGAGGAGTCAATGGAGGAGGAAGACATCGCTCCAGAGGAGGGAGGTACACAATGCTCTAGTAGTCAGTATGTAGAGCGAGGGTGGGGTGATGCAGAGCAGGCAGAGATGATGCCTCTTGCAGGGGACAGTGTTTCTTGGCCAGTTGAGAGTCTGCAGCACATGGTTGATTTCATGCTGCAGTGCCTGAGAAACGACCGCCGCATCGCTCACATTCTCACCACGTCTGATTATTGGGTGTACACCCTCCTAGACCCTCGCTACCGGGACAACTTACAAAGCCTCATAACACCGTTGAACCAGGAGCGTAAAATGCGGGAGTACGAAGACACACTGGTGCATTCCATCATGTTCTCCATTCCAGCCGAGAGCACGGCTGCTAGTGCTTTACAAAGCAGCTCTGTGCGTCGAGGCAGTGGAGGAAGCTCTGCACCAAGAGGGAGCAGAAGCAGCGCCTCTGCACAGGGCAAGTCCAGTATGGCCCAAATGTGGCGAAGTTTTGTGTCACCGCCACAAATGTCTACACCATCAAAGACGGCTCCAGTCAGCAGGAGGCAACGTTTCCGTCAGATGGTGACAGACTACATGTCTTGCCCTCTCAGTGTACGCCCAGACGGCTCTTCCCACTTCAAGTTTTGGGTCTCTAAGCTGCATACATGGCCAGAGCTTAGCCAGTATGCTTTGGAGGTGCTGGCTTGCCCTGCTGCTAGTGCATTATCGGAGCGCGTCTTTAGTGCCGCAGGTGGTGTACTAACAGACCGTCGCATGTGACTATCCTCCGATAACGTTGACCGGCTTACTTTTCTGAAAATGAACAAGGCATGGATCTCGCCTGAATTTGCCTGTCCGGTTTCTGATTAAATAATTGGTTGGCAACAGTATCCATGTCTCCTGTTCTGTTCATGTTTCTACCACCTGAACTGTACTCCCTGGGCTCCAACACTGCCAGTTGCTGCTCAGAAGTGCCGTCTGCACAGCGAAAAAAACAATCTCCTGTGTTAGTTAGATTCAGTAACGCCAGCTGTTCCCCTGCTGTGTGTCCAGCAATAAGTCTCCTGCTCCCTCCACATGCACACAACATCAGATGTCTTACTTGCTCCACATAGGGATGAGCCTACACCCTGATTGATATGCTCCAAGCCAGAAAAACGGCAGCTTTCCAACCATAAAATGATGAATTGTAGTCTCAAATATATACAAATATACATTTTAAATATTAGCGCATATATGCACATGGCGACTACAAATGCAACCAAAAAAGCCTACATAGGGTATAGGGCTTGAAATGAATACATACAAGTACATTTCGTAATCCATTATTGCTGCTTAAGGAACGGTATGTACACCAGTAATATAGTACAGACAATGGATGTAGGACTAGTCATCATCATCATTACTTATATATGTGACAGTAAAAAATACACTGATTGAGGACAACTCTTAGTTCACACCCCATATATGAAAGGTCCAGCATCTAATCCTGATAATAAGGCGCAATAATCATGCATAACCTATAAAAAGTGCATCGAGCATAGTGAAAATAGCAATGTATACCTGCAAGTGCAGGTGAAACAACGCCAACGGATAGAAAAGGTTTATGCTATCTAGGTATCAGAGTGCATAGCGACTGATGGCGAATGGCGATATAATACTGTACCTCAATAAAGGCTGCGGCACCCCTCACGCGCATTTCGCTTGTAGCTTTTACAAGAGGGGACGTGCGTGTATGGTTGCTCATAGGTGCATGTTTATAGAGGAAATCAGTCATGATGCCGGCTTCGTGTTGGCGCTACGCTAACGCTGACGAACGCTGCGCAACGTCACTGCAAGTCAGCGTCATTTGACGCACAGCCGCTCCCCTACCCAACGCGTCAGAGCAGGAAGGCTGTCTGTGCGGCAAAACAGACACGCAAGCATACATGCACTTCCCCTCTTCAAAAAGCTACAAGCCAAATGCACGTGAGTGGTGCCGCAGCTTTATTGAGGTAGAGTATTATATCACCATTCGCCATCAGTGGCTATGCTCTCTGATACATAGATAGCATATACCTTATCTATCCGTTGGCGTTGTTTCACCTGCACTTGCAGGTATACATAGCAATTTTCACTATGCACAATGCACTTTTTCTAGGTTATGCTTGATCATTGATTATTGCACCATATTATCAGGATTACATGCTGGACCTTTAATATATGGGGTGTGAACTAACAGTTTTCCTCAATGAGTGTATTTTTTACTGTCTCATATAACTTCTAATGATGATGATGAATAGTCCTGCATCCATTGTCTGCACTATATTACAGGTGTACATACCGTTCCTTAGGCAGCATTAATGGATTATGAAATGTACTTGTATGCATTCATTTCAACCCCTATGCCCTATGTTGTTTTTTTTGGTTGCATTTGTTGTCGCCATGTGCATATATGCGCTTATATTTTAAATGTCTTTATTTCAATATTTTTGAAGAATATTCATCATTTTATGTTAGTAAAGCTTACGTTTCTCCTGTTTGGGGTATATACATTTTGAAGTGCCACGGAACAAGGCAACTACTCTATATGGGATTTCTACACCCTCCTTGACCCTGGGCTCCAACACCGCCAGTTGCTGCTCAGAAGTGCTGTATGCATAGAGAAAAACACTCGCTCCTGTGTTCCTGGGGTTCAGTAATGCCAGCTGTTCCCCTGCTGTGTGTCCGGCAATAAGTCCTGCTACCTACAATTTCAAGTTACACCAGTTTGAAAGTTGCTCAAATTAGGAATCAGCCTACACACTCCTTGACCCTGGGCTTCAACACCGCCAGTTGCTGCTCAAAAGTGCTGTATGCACAGAGAAAAACGCTCGCTCCTGTGTTCCTGGGGTTCAGTAATTCCAGCTGTTCCCCTGCTGTGTGTCCGGCAATAAGTCCTGCTACCTACAATTTCAAGTTACACCAGATTTGAAAGTTGCTCAAATTAGGCCTCAGCCTACACCTCCTTGACCCTGGGCTTCAACACCGCCAGTTGCTGCTCAGAAGTGCTGTATGCACAGAGAAAAACACTCGCTCCTGTGTTCCTGGGGTTCAGTAATGCCAGCTGTTCCCCTGCTGTGTGTCCGGCAATAAGTCCTGCTACCTCCAAATCAAAGTTACACCAGATTTGAAAGTTGCACACATTAGCCCTCAGCCTACACCCTGACTGACCCTGGGCTCCAACACTGCCAGTTGCTGCTCGGAAGTGCCGTCTGCACAGTCAACATATGCTCCTGTGTTATTGGGGTTCAGTAATGTCAGCTGATCCCCAGCTGTGTAGCCGACAATGTCTCCTGCTCTGTCCACACTCACACAAGTCCAGATTTTCAACTTGCTCCAATTTGTCCTCTGCCTCCACTCTGTTTCTACTCTCATCCCTGGGCTCCAACACTGCCAGTTGCTGCTCGGAAGTGCCGTCTGCACAGTCAACACTTGCTCCTGTGTTATTGTAGTTCAGTAATGTCAGCTGATCCCCAGCTGTGTAGCCGGCAATGTCTCCTGCTCTGTCCACATTCACACAAGTCCAGATTTTCAACTTGTTCCAATTTGTCCTTTGCCTCCACTCTGTTACTACTCTCATCCCTGGGCTCCAACCTCGCCAGTTGCTGCTCAGAAGTGTCTTTGGCACGGGTACTCCCTCCTGCCCAGTCAGGTGACAGCACGCCAGCTGTTTCCGCGCAGTGTCAACGTCACTTTGCCTCCAATACGTTGTCCTGTCATGTTGCGGTCGGGTTGCCTGCAGTTTAGGTGCTTCCTATGTGGGCTGCGGGATATGGAACTAAAGGCTGTTTCCGTAGTGCCAATAGGACAAGCACCCCCTGTAGGACTGTGGGATTCGGTAACCGCGGCCGGCTCTTTATTTTTCATGGGTACCTTCTGCTACCCATCCAGGTTCCAGTACCATCAGCTGATTCTCGGCAGTGCCTTTGGCTTAGGTGCCTCCATCTCGGTATCCGAGTTCCAGCAACGTCTGCTGGTCCTTGGTAGTGCTTTGTAGCACAGGTACCTCCTGCTTAGTAAGCGTGTCCCAGTACCGTCAGCTGGTCCTCGGTTGTGCCATTGGCTCTGTTCCTTCTGCTGCCCCTCCGGGTTCCAGCACAGTCAGCTGGTCCTCGTTACTTCCATTGGCTCTTGTACCTTCTGCTACCCGTCCGGGTTCCAGTACCGTCAGCTGGTTCTCGGTAGTGCCTTTGGCCTAGGTGCCTCCATCTCGGTATCCGAGTTCCAGCAACGTTTGCTGGTCCTTGGTAGTGCTTTGTAGCACAGGTACCTCCTGCTTAGTAAGCGTGTCCCAGTACCGTCAGCTGGTCCTCGGTTGTGCCATTGGCTCTGTTCCTTCTGCTGCCCCTCTGGGTTCCAGCACAGTCAGCTGGTCCTCGTTACTTCCATTGGCTCTTGTACCTTCTGCTACCCGTCCGGGTTCCAGTACCGTCAGCTGGTTCTCGGCAGTGCCTTTGGCCTAGGTGCCTCCATCTCGGTATCCGAGTTCCAGCAACGTCTGCTGGTCCTTGGTAGTGCTTTCTAGCACAGGTACCTTCTGCTTAGTAACCGTGTCCCAGTACCGTCAGCTGGTCCTCGGTAGTGCCATTGGCTCTTGTTCCTTCTACTTCCCATCCGGGTTCCAGGACAGTCAGCTGGTTCTCGGCAGTTACTCAGCCTTCTTGTACCTTCAGCTACATTTCCAAGTTGAAGATTTTTTAAATGGTTTTTGGTAATCACTCTGGATCTCCCTGACGACGACCCTGAAGACGACGACCCTGAAGACCACCCCGAAGAAGACCCCGAAGAAGACGACGACCCCGAAGACGACGACCTTGAAGACCACCCCGAAGAAGACGACGACCCCAAGGACGACGACCATGAAGACGACGAGCCAGAACACCACCCCAAAGAAGAACAAAAAGATTACCCAGAAGAAGATGACCAAGAGGACAAAGAACATGAAGACAACCAACAAGATACAGAACAAGAGACAGAAGACCAAGAAGCAGAAGAATAAAAAGCAGAAGAACATTAAGCATAAGACAAAAAATCAGAGCAAAAGATATGCTCTAAATTATAAGCAGAAGAAGACTAAGCAGTGTATGGGGGTGAGTCCGTTCCTCCTCGTGGTGCCCCTGGAAAATGCCTGCTGCTGCAGGCCAAACTGAACGCGGACAAATACTGTTATAAATCTTTTGTGACAGCAAGTATGGAAGGTGTAATCTTCAAACTTTTAGAGATTACAACTACAGGAATGCCTGTCACAAATAAGAATATGATGAAGAAGATGAATAGGAAGAAGATGAAGAAGTATAATATGAAGAAGAATAATAGTTGAATAAGAAGAATATGAAGAATGTAAAAAAAAGAATAATAGGAAGAAGTTGAAGAAGAAGATAAATAAGGTGAAGAAGAAGTTGATGAAAAAGATGCTGCTGCTGAGGATCATGAAGGAGAAAGTGTGGGAGAAGTAAAAAATAAGGTGAAGAGCATGGAAGTAGTGAAACATACATATGTGCCAAAATAGAAAAAAGGTTAACTACATAGTCAATTTCTTTGTAACTCCGAACTTCTTAAAAAAAAATGTATTCCTTGCTATTCCATTTAATTGGGCTAAACCTCTATTCCTTTAATGTCTCCTCCACCTCCCCCAATACATTCTACATTATTCTTAGTTGTTTCCCTTCATGTACAATTAATCTACAAGGAAAGAAAGGGTTTATTTTAATTCCGATATTTTTGTCCCATTGACTTGCATTGGTTTCCGGTATCGGAATCGGCGATATCCGATACTTTTTGAGTATCGGTCCGATCCAATCCGATCCAATATTTCCCAATATCGGAAAGTATAGCTCAACACTACCCAGGGCACATGGACGGGATAGTACGTCAGATGGCAGAAAGAGGTTAAGGGGTCCAACACTATCATTTATTAGTTTCTTACTATTTATGTAGTTAAAGAATATTTTGGGATTCATTTTACTTTCTCTGGCAATGAGTCTCTCTGTCTCAATCATTTCTGCCTTGATCTGCATTTTACAGAATTTATTTAATTTTCTGTATTTATTTAATGCCTCATCACTTTTTTATTGGTTTTCCTTTTTTAATTCCTTTCTTTTTGTCACTTTCTGCGCTCCTTACAGTTTTATTTAGCCATAGTAGTTTCCTCCTATTTCTAGCATGTTTATTCCCATAGGAACATATATAGTGTGCACAGGTCCTATTCAGAATGTTAATGAATGTCTCCCATTTTCTTTGTGTACTTTTATGTTTCAGGATATCGTCCCAGTTTATTGCACTAAGATCATCTCTCATCCATTGGAAATTTGCCTTCCTGAAGTTTAGTGTCCTTGTAACTAGAGATAAGCGACTTTGCCTTTTTCAGGGTCGAGTCGGGTTTCGTGAAACCCGACTTTCTCAAAAGTCGAGTAGAACGAAATCGGCAGACTATCGGGAAAAGTCAGAGGTCCGACTGAAACACCAAACCCAATGCAAGTCAATGGGAAGCAAAGTCGGCAGGGAGTGGAGGACAGTAAACACACCTACAGTGCCCATTTCAATGCCAACGACATCAATTCTTATTACTTAAGCTTGTCAACCTTCATTTACTTTATAATAATAGTTACACATTGAATACTGGGGTTATTTGGCTAAAGTTGTGGGGGGTAGGGCTGGCTCCAGGTTTTCGTGTGCCCCGGCCAAAGAGTGTCAGTGCGCCCCTTTAACACATCCCACAATTCATGATGCTCCAATACGGCACAGAAATATAGGTATAGTACAACGACAAAAACTTCACATCTTACATGACATGACTGATATCTATTTTAAAATCTACAATAGCTCAAAAACCGGACAGTATATTCCTCCATACAGTATTATAGCCACCACATAGTGTGCCATACAGAATAATGAGCCCCATATTTTGCTCCATACATAATTGGTCCCATATAATGTTCCATACAGTATATGATGAGCTCCACATAATGCTCCAGTATATCATGGTCCCCATGTAATGTGCCATACAGTATAGGACGGTCCCCATAGAGTAGAATGAGCCCCACATATTGCTCCATACAGTATAATGAGTCGCATATAAAGCTCCATACAATATATGATGGGCCCCATGTATGATGCTCCAGTGTCTTATGGGCCAATATAATGCTCTATATATAATGGGTCCTATTTATAATTCTCCAGTGTATAATGGGCCCCATAGATGCTTCTTCAGTGTCTGATCTGCCCCATTTAGAATGATCCAGTATATGATGGGCCCCATGGATGATGCTCCAGTGTCTTATGGGCCAATTTAATGCTCCATATATAATGGGCCCCATTTATAATGCTCCAGTGTATAATGGGCCCCATAGATGCTGCTCCAGTGTCTGATCTGCCCCATTTAGAATGCTCCACTATATGATGGGCCCCATGGATGATGCTCCAGTGTCTTATGGGTCAAAATAATGCTCCATATATAATGGGCCCCATTTATAATGCTCCAGTGTATAATGGGCCACGTAAATGCTGCTCCAGTGTCTGATGTCCCCCATTTAGAATGCTCCAGTATATGGATGATGCTCCAATGTATGATGGGCCAATATGATGCTCCATATATAATGGGCCCCATTTATAATGCTCCAGTGTATAATGGGCCCTGGATATGCTGCTCCAGTGTCTGATCTGCCCCATTTAGAATGCTCCTGTATATGATGGGCCCCATGGATGATGCTCCAGTGTCTGATGGGCCAATATAATGCTCCATATATAATGGGTCCAATATATAATGCTCCAGTGTATAATGGGTCCCATAGATGCTGCTCCAGTGTCTGATCTGCCCCATTTAGAATGCTCCAGTATATGATGGGCCCCATGGATGATGCTCCAGTGTCTTATGGGCCAATATAATTCTCCATATATAATGGGCCCCATTTATAATGCTCCAGTGTATAGTGGGCCCCATAGATGCTGCTCCAGTGTCTGATCTGCCTCATTTAGAATTCTCCACTATATAATGGGCCCCATGGATGATGCTCCAGTGTATGATGGGCCAATATAATGCTCCATATATAATGGGCCCCATTTATAATGCTCCTGTGTATAATGGGCCCCGTAAATGCTGCTCCAGTGTCTGATGTCCCCCATTTGGAATGCTCCAGTATAAGATGGGCCTCGTGGATGATGCTTCAGTCTATGAAGGGCCCCATATATCATTCTCCAGCGTATAATGCTCCCCATATATTGCTCCCAACATTAAAAAAAATGAAATACCTCTCCTCACTGGGCACTGCTCTACTCTGGACTCCTTAGCGTCGCCATCTTCCAGCTCTCTGCACTTGGACTGTTTAGGCAAGGGCATACAGACGTGATGTCATCGCGCTCTCTGACCTGAATGTCACTGTCAGGAAACGCAGAAGACGTCACAGTGGTGGAGCAGGGAGAGGTAAGTATTGCAAGTGCTGTGGCCCTGAGCAAGCAGGGAGCCCACTTGTTGGCTACTGCACTGGCACAGGACCCCTCATAGTACGCCAGTGTGTCTGAAGGCGAGTGGGCCCCCCACCATCAGAGACACTTTTGCGTACTATGAGGGGCCCTGTGCCAGTGCCGTCGCCCATGAGTCGGCCACCCCCACCTGCTCAGGGAACCGGCACTTGCCCGGGTGTGCCAGGTGCTGACGCCGGCCCTGGGGGGGTACAGTCCCAGTTAAGAAGGTGGAAAAACTGGCATATGTTGAGGTGTAGGCTGGACGTTCAGCTGCTGCAAATGGAGGTAATGGAGAAGTCGGAGGAAGAGGAGGACAAAGCAACCTATGTATCATTAGTGGAAGGTGGTACAAAATCCTTTGAAACCCATGTATGGTTCATTTTAATGAAGGTGAGATCACCAACATTTTGGTCGACAGCCAGGTCCTTCTTTCTGAAAGGATTGATCCAGCTGCACTGAACTTTCTTTCTGATAGCACACTAAGAGCAGGGCAAGCAAGCTCCTGTAAGGCATATTGTGCCAATACAGGCCAGGTGACCAGTTTACAGGCCCAGTAGTCAAAGGGGAAAGAACTGTGAGGGAGAACATCGATAGGGGAGGAGAAGTAATTTTGAACCATAGTTGACAACTGCTGTCTCCTGTCTGTTGCAATTGATTCATTATTACCAGTCGTCTGAGCGTTACTCGAGAAATCAGTCCACAACATGGTCATGAAACCCCTGTCTGCAACGCCACTTTGGCTGTGTGCACCACGAACACCTTTTCCATTTGGCCCAGTACGGCTCGTGGTAGAACCTGCACCGCTGCTGTGTGCTGGGAATGTCTCTAACAAACGGTTTACCAGAGTTGCTTGTTTGCTTGCCAATATTAGCTCTGGGTTCTCTTGTGGCATGATGTTCTGTAATTTGCCTTTATAGCGTGGATTGAGGATGCTGGCCAATCAGTAATGGTCGTCCTTCATAATTTTGGCAATGTGGGGGACCCTTTTTAGGATCCACAAGACATAATCACACATGTGGGCCAATGTTCCAGGTGTCAATGATGCACTTAGAGTGGTGGGTGGAGGAGGACTTTCTGCCAAAAAAGGGTACTGTATCAGAAGCGTACAGCTGTATACAGTGTAGGGCTAATTGTAAATCTCTGTATATAATTCCGGAGTAACAGACAGAAGCTCACAGGCACAGTATGGATTATACCAGAATACAAAAAGCTGAAACAGGGTACTGTATCACCAGATACCAGGTATATATAGAATAGTGAAAATATTGTAAATCTCAGTATATATTTCAGGAGTCAGACACAGACGCTCTCATGCTCAGTATGGATTAGACCAGAATATAAAAAGCTGAAACAGGGTACTGTATCATCAGATACCAGGTACTGTATATATAGAATAGTGAAAATATTGTAAATCTCAGTATATATTTCAGGAGTCAGACACAGACGCTTTCAGGCTCAGTATGGATTAGACAAGAATATAAAAAGCTGAAACAGTGTACTGTATCACCAGATACCAGTTATATATAGAATAGTGAAAATATTGTGAATCTCCGATTATATTTCAGGAGTCAGACACAGATGCTCTCAGGCTCAGTATGGATTAGAAAAGAGTATAAAAAGCTGAAAAAGGTACTGTATCACCAGATACCCGGTATATATAGAATAGTGAAAATATTGTACATTTCCGTATATATTTCAGGAGTCAGACACAGACGCTCTCAGGCTCCGTATGGATTAGACAAGAATATAAAAAGCAGATCCTCAAGAAATAATCACACATGTGGGCCAGTGTTCCAGGTGTCAATGATGCACTTAGAGTGGTGGGTGAGGAGTACTTTCTGTCAAAAAGGGTACTGTATCTCAAGCATACAGCTGTATACAGTGTAGGGGTAATTGTAAATCTCCGTATATATTTCCGGAGTAAAAGACAGACGCTCACAGGCTCAGTTTGGATTAGACCAGAATATAAAAAGTAGAAAAAGGTATTGTATAAGAAGCGTACAGCTGTATACAGTGTTGGGGTAATTTTTAAATTTCAGTATATATTTCTGGAGTAACAGACAGACGCTCACAGGCTCAGTATGGATTAGACCACAATATGAAAAGCTGAAAAAGGGTACTGAATCCCAAATACCAGATGTATATAGAATAGTGAAAATATTGTGAATCTCCGTATATATTTCAGGAGTCAGACACAGACACTCTCAGGCTCAGTATGGATTCGACAAGAATATAAAAAGCTGAAAAAGGGTACTGTTTCACCAGATACCAGGTATATATAGTGTAGTGAAAATATTGTAAATCTCCGTATATATTTCCGGAGTAACAGACAGTTGCTCACAGGCTCAGTATGGATTAGACAAGAATATAAAAAGCTGAAACAGGGTACTGCATCACCAGATACCAGGTATAAATAGTATAGTGAAAATATTGAAAATCTCCGTATATATTTCAGGAGTCAGACACAGACGCTCTCAGGCTCAGTATGGACTAGACAAGAATATAAAAAGCTAGAAAAAGGTACTGTATCACCAGATACCAGGTATATATAGTATAGTGAAAATATTGTAAATCTCTGTATATTTCAGGAGTCAGACAAAGACGCTCACAGGCTCACTATGGATTAGACAAGAATATAAAAAGTAGAAAAAGGGTAATGTATCAGAAGCGCACAGCTGTATACAGTGTTGGGGCAATTTGAAATCTTCGTATGTATTTCCGGAGTAACAGACAGGCACTCACAGGCTCAGTATGCAGGGCCGGCTCCAGGTTTTTATGGGCCCCGGGCGAAGGAGCCTCAGTGGGCCCCTTTAACACAGACCACGATTCATGATGCACAGATACAGCAGAGAAATATAGGTACGTTACAATGCCAAATACGTCACTTCTTACATTACATGAGTGATATCTATTGTAAATTGTACAATAGCTCAAAAACCACCAAATCCTCACAGCGCACAGAACAGACTGGACAGTACAGTCCTCCATACAATATTATTGTCACCACAGTCTCCCCCTCATCACCCATATAATACCCCATGCAGGATGTCACCCCCCATATAATGCTCCATACAGAATACTGGACCCAATATAATGCTCCATACAGGATACTGGTCCCCATATAATGCTCCATACAAAATATGGAGCTCTCCTCTGCGCTGTACTGCGTTCTGCACTGTTACGGCTCAGGAAAGAGCGCTGTGGAAAGACTCCCCATTATCATCATGATTGCCTCCCCATCATCATCATTGTCTCCTTATCATCATCATTGCCTCCCCATCATCATCATGGCCTCCCCATTATCATCAATGCCTGCCCATCATCATCATCTCCTCCCCATCATCATCAATGCCTGCCCATCATCATCTTCTCCCCATCATCAATGCCTGCCCATTATCATCAATGCCTGCCCATTATCATCATCTTCTCCCCATCATCATCAATGCCTCCCCATTATCAGCAATGCCTGCCCATCATCATCTCCTCCCCATCATCATCAATGCCTGCCCATCATCATCTTCTCCCCATCATCAATGCCTGCCCATTATCATCATCTTCTCCCCATCATCATCAATGCCTCCCCATTATCAGCAATGCCTGCCCATTATCATCTTCTCCCCATCATCAATGCCTGCCCATTATCATCAATGCCTGCCCATTATCATCATCTTCTCCCCATCATCATCATCAATGCCTCCCCATTATCAGCAATGTCTGCCCATCATCACACACAGACAGCACACAAGCACTCTCTCACATACTTATACACACACATACACACACACACACACACACAAAGCACCGCACTACATACACACAGACACACACAGAGACACACACACACAAGTCTTACCTGTCTGACGTCCGCGCGCTCTCTGCCACAGCCGGCCACTGAATGATGACGTCATTCAGCGGCGCTGCTGTGAGAGGAAGCGCCGGCGCCCCCTGGAGCCCGGAGCTGCTGCAGCGGAGGCACGGGAGAGGTAGGTATTGTGCCAGCTGATGCCGGGGCCC
The DNA here is from genome assembly GCA_033576555.1 of Oophaga sylvatica. Taxonomy (NCBI): domain Eukaryota; kingdom Metazoa; phylum Chordata; class Amphibia; order Anura; family Dendrobatidae; genus Oophaga; species Oophaga sylvatica. The sequence continues at coordinate 188,188,395 of JARQOD010000006.1, read as the reverse complement.
TGAGCAAGGGGGGGGCCCAGTGGCGGCGCTGACACCGCTCTCCTCCACTAACGGGTGCGGGGGTGCCAGACGGCGAGTGGGCCCCCGCGCCTGCTCAGGGCCCCAGCACTTGCCCAGGTGTTCCGGGTGCTGACGCCGGCCCTGTCAGTATGGATTACACCAGAATATAAAAAGTCGAAAAAGGGTAATGTATCAGAAGGTACAGCTGTATAAAGTGTTCGGGTAATTTTTTAATCTCCGTATATATTTCCGGAGTAACAGACACACTCTCCCTGTTAGGGTTCGAGTTCCCACTGCTGCACAAGGGGAGTCTCGAACCAGTCCCACTGCGGTCCCCCATTCATCTCCGGCTGCAGTGGAGCCTGCTCAGCAGAGACTTGGTCCCAGCGTCTTGCCCATTCCAGTACTGTGCAGAGACTTGCTGCTGCCTCTCCTGGATCTGCTATAAGGCTGGAGTCACACTGGCGACTAAATCGTACCACTAGAAAGCGATGAAATATCGCTTTGCAGTCGAACCAATATTAATCAATGGAGTAGCTCCCATCATCCGATTTTTTGTGGTCCGATTTAAACGTGCAAGTGCAATCGCAGCATGCTGCGATTGTCACCGATTGTGGGTCGACTATCGCCAATGCAAGTCTATGGGAGCGATGAAAAGTGGGATTACAAACGGACCGCACGTGTGAGTTGCGCTTAAATCGCACAACTTTTCCAGGTGACAGGAAACTGCCTTTGAAATTCTCAGGAAGCCTTTACATGCTAATTAGCTAAGCGCATCTTAAAAAAAAACAGGAAGAACGCCTACACGGAGTCCAGAAACATGGCATCTAGCCACATCAATGTGGAACTCCTCATCGTTTTGGTGCAGGAGAGGCCTGAATTGTGGGACCAGCGCGATCCCAATTACAGCAATCGGACGCGCAAAGAGGCTGCATGGCAAACAATATGTGAACACATTTTTCCAGACTATCATCAGAGATCCAGGGAGGACCAAGAGCGTCTTAGTAAGTACCACATGTAACGTTTTTTTTTTTTTTTAAAAATGTTTAAGAAAAGAATAATGTAGGCTTATGTGTTTAAATGATATTTAAAAAGCAGCATTATCGAACTCTTCCTATTTATAACTACACATTGATGTGTGTGTTCACAAACAATATCCATGTATCTTAAAATATCATCGATGCTTTGTCATTTATTGACTACAACATTTTGTACTCCCCTTCACCTCAGATGTAGTGTGTAGGTACTAAAATGCTAAATCATTGAGGCGTTTTGTTAAGGGCCAAGCATTTTTTGAAATGTATGTTACTGCTTTTAACATGTATACTTCTGTTTGTATGTTTATGTGTTTTAATATTGTAAATCACATCACACATGAACACTATTTAAATGTCAGTTTTGCATAATATTATTTTTTGTTTAATAAATAATATCAGTCATTATAACGTTATGGTGTTCTTAATTTGTAGTGACGATGTGACAGGCGGTGGTGCAGCTGTCGGACTGCTACGAGGGAGAGGCAGATTAGGATCGGAGTGGGGCTTCAGCTTCTAAAGAGTATGCCCACTAAACAATACGTAACGGATCGCTAAAAACGTCATATTTAGCGATCGTTAGCGATATTGTCAGTGCGGCAGCTTCAGCGACGAGCTCCTGCTGTGATCTCGCTCGTCGCTGGAATCGCTCCGGACCCTATTTCATCGCTGGCGCTCCGTGGTAAGTACTAATCGCTGTGTGCACCTTTCTTAGCGATTAGCGGTACTTTGTACCGCTAAAGTCGTTAAGAAGATCGCTACGGCGATAGCGTCGTTAACTATATCGCTAAATGCGGCAGATTTACGTATAGAAACATCCCGCTAGCGATCTCATTAGTATGCAACGCTAACGAGATCGCTAGCGGATCGAGTAGTGTGGCATACCTTAAGAGAGGAAGTACCTCTATTTTGATAGACTAAACTTCCTTGCCAGTGATGGATCTGCGACCGTAAGTGCATGTGTGTTCAACCACTTTCATGTCAAACTTTCTAATTTGCTGGCTTTGAATTGTCAAAATTTCTTTCCTTTCTAGGACGGAGTCAAACCTAACTGAGAGGGAGACGGGGTCGGACTCTGAAGTGCTTATCGACCCCGTTGGTGATGGGGCAGAGGAGGCAGGCCCTTCCTCTGCAGCATGTGGGTCCACCCAAGCAGCACCAACAGCAGCTGCAGGAGCTGAGGATTCACTAAGCCAGCATCCGGAACATGAGGACCTACATCAGAGCAGCAGCCCTAATAGGGGTCAGGATGTGTCTCCTCCTCATTCCCAACGCACAAGGCGAGGTAGGCGGCGACGAGAAGGAGTGGGTTCTGTGACAAGGAGGCAGGTGGACCGAGGAGTTCTGGACTATTTGTCCAGTGTAGCAAATGATGATGGGGAGAGGGATTTTGCCGCAGTCTGGCCCGTTGCCTCCGGGCTATTCCAAGACAGCACAGACTGCGGATCAGAAGCGGACTGCAGATTGTTTTGGATGCTGGAACAGCGCCTAATGATCCAAGCAACCTACTAGATTATCTAGAAAGATGGCTGGTTGGTCCTGAAAATGTGTTAAGGTTGTTTGTACCAAATCCCTCACAATCTGCTTCTGCCTCTGATCCTTCTCCTCATCATCATCCTCCTCCTCCACCTCCTCCTTGTGTCCAACAGAACCCAACTCCTCCTCATCCTACTGCAGCTCCTTCTTTCTACGGAGCTACACAGCTCCAAGCCATGGGACAGAGTGGCCATGCACAATATGCCCACTCTAACATACCCAATGTTGTTGGCTGGCCACAACATGGATATGTTAGACATGGGCATATTGGGGGTCATTCTGCTAGTGCTCAGTCATATCAATATGACTATGAGCATCAATTCCCTATGTACCCCTACCCACAAGCCCTTCAGGATGCACCCAGTAACCAAGCTGCTACGTTAGGTTCTGCACCAGCTCAGGCTCAAACACAGGTTGCAGATAGTGGAAGGCCTAATACACAACCTGACCCTCCATCCTCACCACCACCACCACCAAGCTACCAACAATTGTAGCTGAATTAAGTTATTTTGTATGGAACTTATATATATTTATTTTTGCATATTGAGAATGTAATACATATTTTATTTTTATGTTTGGACATGTTGGTCCTGTTTACTAAATATATCAGCCTCTAAAAGGCTTACAAACAAAATACACTAATGAGTAAAATTAGTGAAGTGTCATTGGTTGTCTGTGATTATTCTTATATGTTATGTCCTGTGTTAAGTAGGAAAAAGTGTACATAAAATAATTACAGTCTTCCATGAATTGATTAATCAAAAGTAAGTTTATGGTATCATATAACATAAAACACACTACACAGCTATGGCCTCATCTTGCCAAGGAATAGCACCAGCAGGAGAAACAAAATAATTGGTCAATAAGTCACGGACTTTGAGCCCAGAAGGGGGACGACGAGGATGGATGACTGGTCTCATAGGCCTCGTCATATTATCAGACTGAAGGTCAGGCATATCAGCTGATGAGCATTCATGCATTCTGGTAAAATTATGTAGTACAACACATGCTTGCACTACAAGATTAACATTTGAATCACTTAGCTGAATGGCTGATTGTAGGACACGCCATTTGGCTGTAAGAATACCAAATGTGCACTCCACCAGGCGTCGTGCACGAGAAAGCCGATAATTAAATATGCGTCGCTGATGGTTCTGATTGCGCCGAGGATATGGCCTCATAACATGACGAGTTAATTGGAAGGCCTCATCCGCTACTACAACATATGGCACTGCATCCACATTTGAATGTGGAAGTTGACATACTGGTGGTAAGTCCAATTGGTTATTGCGTAGCCGCCGACCCATAATGGAAGAATTGAAGACTCTGGAGTCTCCAGTCCTTCCATAGGCCCCAATGTCTACAATTATGAAGCGGTAGTTACTGTCGACCAAGCCCAACAAAACTATCGAAAAATATTGCTTATAATTGTAGAATTGGGTCCCTGAGTTTGGCGGCTTACGCACACGTATGTGCTTCCCGTCCAGGGCTCCAATACAGTGTGGAAAATTACTGCTTTCTTGAAATCCACGTGCAATCCTCAACCAATCTTCCATTTTGGGCTCTGGCATCACCTCTTTATTTAGTCTTGACCAAATTTGTCCACAAGTAGAGCTGACTATTCCGGAAATGGTGGATTTCCCTATTAAAAACTCTAAATGCAGAGCAGCGTATGAGAGCCCAGTGGAAAGGAACCTGCAATACACAAACAACAACAAACATGTACACATCAGACCAAAAAAAAAAAAAAACACTGCATTAACCAAATGTAAACAGTGGACATTTGTTTACTCACGCATTCACTTAATGTAATGACTTACAAACCATTATGACTGCTAAACACAAGCATATAGGGAAAAGTTAAACATTTTATAATGCCATCGGGTACAGTATGTTAACATGAACAAAGTAAGAAGAATGTGAAAGTTGTTACATTATGCAAAACATCATCAACATATCGTTGACACACATACCTTAATGTTAGAAGAAGCCTTTCCTCAGCAGAAATTGAAGGACGCATCCTGGTGTTCTGAAAGGTGATTCCAGGGCGCAATATGTCAAGCAAAATATCAAAGGTGGCAACACTCATGCGACAATAGGCAAAAAACTTGTCTGGATTCCTACGCAATGTCGAATACAGGCACTCAAAATGCCCTTTGCTGATCCTTCGCATCACAAGGGGATGTACCCACATCCTTCTGCGTATTCTGTGAGAAACAACTACAGGGTATGGCTCCCCAAAACTTCTGGATAGCAGCCAATAGTACAGCAGACGCTCAGTTCTATTAAACATTAGTCTGTCACTCATAATTTTCACTTTGCAGCAACACAACAGGAAACACTAAGAAGCCAAACACTCCACGGCAACGTTGGGAGGGTAAGAACAGTCAAACCACGCTTAAATATGGGTCTGGCTCATTATTCAAATGATTTGCAGGCCTCAAAAACGTTAAATGTCCATTTTGCTATGATGCCACTAAAAAACGGTAGTCGCTGGGTAATCGGATGTGAAACATAAGCGTACATGCTACAAAATCGCATCAGCTACCAACAATCGGATGCCAGTCGCATCAATGTTCATGAAATTTTAATCCGATTATCGACCGACTAAAACAGTCCAATTTTTTAGTCGGTGTGTGTGACTCCAGCCTTATAGCCAGTGCTGGAGCAGACGTCTTTGGGACGAAGTCCTGCGTTTCCCTTCTGAGCATGCCCAGGGTAAGATCTCTCATTGGAGATCAGAGGTCACATGTTCAGGTACTGCAGCAGCTCCCATTGGTCCGCCAGGAAGGTCCTGAAACTACATGTGTTTGGAACAGTTTGTCATTGGTCCTTGTTTCTGGCAGGTCCTGTAGCTGTTGCTATAAAAGGGTGGCATGGCTGGGCCGCCATGCGCTAATATCAATCGTTATATGCTTAGCGCTTTGTGGTCATGCGTGTGTGTGGTTAGGGCCCGGCTGACATAAGCCCCTAGAATACCGACTTAATCAGTGAGGAGTTTGGTATGCTAGCTGGTCAGGGTCGGTGTCCTAGATGCCCTAGATTGCCGTATAATCGGTGAGGAGTTTGATTGCCATATTCAGGGCCTGGCGTTCAGACGCCATAGATTGCGGGTGACTCCCGCGAGGACATTAGCGCATGATCACGTTCTATGTTCGCTTAGCTGTTCACTGTGTACCTGGGTGCCTGACAGGACACAGAAGTTTGTCTCAGCGGCTCTGTGACGTAACAGGGTTCGCTTTCAACGCTAGACAGCGCCCTAGCGTGTTTATTTTGCGACTCAGTTGTGTTAAGTGAGTTCGCACACATCGCCATATCGCGCTGCGGCACTCCTTCTAGCGGCTCTGTGGATTAACAGAGTTCGCACATATTGCCACAGCGCGTTACGGCGTTTATTTTGGCGACTCTGCGAGATAACAGAGTTCGCTTCTTGTGACATTTTATTAGCAGCAGGCTCCGCCTGCATGGTGGACCCCGGGCTGCGAACGCACCTCTTCACATCTTATATTTGGTGCGTTCCACAGACCCTAACACTCACAGGCTCAGTATGGATCACACCAGAATATAAAAAGTAGAAAAAGGGTAATGTATCAGAAGCATACAGCTGTATACAGTGTTGGTGTAATTTTAAATCTCCGTATATATTTCCTGAGTCAGACACAGACTCTCACAGGCTCAGTATGGATTACACCAGAATATAAAAAGTAGAAAAATTGTACAATATCAGAAGCGTACAGCTGTATACAGTGTTAGGGTAATTTTATATCTTTGTATAAATTTCTGGAGTAATAGACAGACGCTCACAGGTTCAGTATGGATCACACCAGAATATAAGAAGTAGAAAAAGGGTAATGTATCAGAAGCGTACAGCTGTATACACTGTTGGGGTAATTTTAAATCTCCGTATATATTTCCGGAGGACAGACAGACGCTCACAGGCTCAGTATGGATCACACCAGAACATAAAAAGTAGAAAAAGGGTAATGTATCAGAAGAGTGCAGCTGCTTACAGTGTTGGGGTAATTTGAAATCTCCGTATATTTTTCCAGAGTCAGACACAGACTCTCACAGGCTCAGTATGGATCACACCAGAATATAAAAAGTCGAAAAAGGGTAATGTATCAGAAGCGTACACCTGTATACAGTGTTAGGGTAATTTTTAAATCTCCGTATATATTTCCGGAGTTACAGAGACACTCTCACAGGCTCAGTATGGATCACACCAGAATATAAAAAGCAGATCCGCAAGAAATAATCATACATGTGGGCCAATGTTCCAGGTGTCAATGATGCACTTAAAGTGGTGGGTAGAGGAGGACTTTCTGGCAAAAAGGGTACTGTATCACAAGCGTACAGCTGTATACAGTCTAGGGGTAATTGTAAATCACCGTATATATTTCCTGAGTCAGACACAGACTCTCACAGGCTCAGTATGGATTACACCAGAATATAAAAAGTAGAAAAAGTGTACTGTTTCAGAAGCGTACAGCTGTATACAGTGTTGGGGTGATTTTAAATCTCCGTATATATTTCCGGAATAACAGACAGAAGCTCACAGGCTCAGTATGGATCACACCAGAATATAAAAAGCAGATCCGCAAGAAATAATCACACATGTGGGCCAGTGTTCCAGGTGTCAATGATGCACTTAGAGTGGTGGGTGGAGGAGGAGTTTCTGGCAAAAAGGGTACTGTATCACAAGCGTACAGCTGTATGCAATCTTGGGGTAATTGTAAATCTCCGTATGTATTTCCGAAGTAACAGACAGACGCTCACAGGCTCAGTTTGGAGTAGACCAGAATATGAAAAGCACAAAAAGTGTACTGTATCAGTAGCGTACAGCTGTATACAGTGTTGGAGTAATTTTAAATCTCCGTATATATTTCCGGAGTTACACACAGACGCTCACAGGCTCAGTATGGAGTAGACCACAATATGAAAAGCAGAAAAAGTGTACTGTATCAGTAGCATACAGCTCTATGCAGTGCTGTGGTAATTTTAAATCTCCGTATATATTTCCGGAGTAACACACAGACGCTCTCTCAGTATGGATTTGACCGTAATACAGAAGGAAGAAAAACGCTACTGTATCAGAAGATACCAGCTGTATATGGTTTTGGGGAAAAATTAAATCTCCGTATATATTTCCTTAGTCACACACAGACACTGTCTCAGTATGGATTTGACCGTAATACTGAAGGCATAAAAACAGTACTGTATCAGAAGATACCAGCTGTATACGGTTTTGGTGAAAATTTAAATCTCTGTATATATTTCCGGAGTCACACACAGACGTCGCTCAGTATGGATTTGACCGTAATACAGAAGGCAGTAAAACGGTACTGTATCAGAAGATACCAGCTGTATACGGTTTTGGGGAAAATTGAAATCTCCATATACAGTATGTTTCCGGAGTCACACACAGATAGTCAGCATGTATTTGTCCGTGATACCAGCCGGTACATAGTAGTGTGTGAGGATTGTACAGCTCTATACGGTGTGGGGAAAAATGAACGCTAGGTAACTGTGCAGAAAAAAAGAATAAAAGTATTAGTGCTGTGTAGGTGCTGTGTTAAAAAGCACTCTGCACAGCAGTGTACACACAGCAGTACAGCTAGCAGGCAGCCTAATAATCAACTCTGCTGCTGCACACAAGAAATTCCTCCCCTGTCACTGGCAGACAGCCTAATAATCAGCTTTGGTGCTGCACACAAGAAATTCCTCACCTCTCACTACCAGGCAGAGTAATAATCAGCTCTGCTGCTGCACACTAGAAATTTCTCCCCGTCACTGGCAGGCAGCCTAACAACCAGCGCTGCTGCACACAACAAAATCCTCCCATGTCACTGCACACTAATTGTACAGCTAATCGCTATCAGCACAAGCACAGAATAAGTTTTTTTTTCCTGCCTAGCGCTCTACCTACTAAGAAACAGTGGCAGCAACCTCTCCCTATGCTAAGATCGGCAGAAGTAAAATGGCGGTCGGCGGTGAGGGCTTTAATAGGCACTGTGACGCCACACAAAGCAAGCCAATCACTGCAATGCCCTTCTCTAAGATGGTGGTGGCCGCTGCGCATGTCATCCCGTTGCCCACAGTGTACGTCCTTGCTCATTGGCTGAGAAAAGGCGCCTACAAGCATTATGGGAAAACCGACTTTGGCGCTAGGGTCGCCTAACGCATGGCTGACCTCATGCTATGGTCGCCAAGCGAAACCCGACTTTGGCGAAAGTCGGTTTTTTTTAATCTGACTGACCTGTTTCGCTCAACTATACTTGTAACCCCTCTACTACACATCTTATTAAAGGATACATAAAAACTTATTATTTTGTGATCACTATTACCAAAGCGACCCCCAGCCCTTTAATTTGATATGTGGTCTGGCCTGTTGGTTAATATTAGGTCTAGCAGTGCCCCCCTTCTTGTTGAGTCCTGAGCAAGTTCTGAAAGGTAACTGTCTCTCATAGCTGTCAAAAACCTATTACCTTTGATGGAACTGCAGGTTTAGGGTCCCCAATGTATTTTAGGGTAGTTGAAATCATCCATTATAATGACTTCTCCTTGAGTCGCTGACACCTCTCCATTACTAACCTAGGGTTTTGATTTCACCTGGCAATACTAAGGTGACATCAACCCCCCAACTATCCCCCCATTTGCCACCGCTATAGGGCAAGTCGGAAGAGTGAGGCTAAGTGCCAGAATTCGTGCATCTTAGAGGTGTGCCTTTTCTAGGGCAGCTGAGAGCTGATGTTTTTAGCCTGGGGAGCAGTATCCATGGCCCCTTCCTAGGCTATTAATATCAGCCTGCAGCTGTCTGCTTAGCCTTTGCTGGTTATTAATTACAGAGGGACCTTACGTCATTTTTTTAGGGTCCCCCATTTTAATAGTAAGTAAATGCTAAGTATACAGTTGTGAGCTGATATTAATAGCCTGGGAAGCTCTATGGGTATTACCCCCTTCCCAGGCTATGAACATCAGCCCCCAGCTTTAGGCTTTCCCTCTGCTGTTTAAGAAAATTGCGTGGGAGGCCATTTTCTTCTGAAAAATAATCTTTTATTAATTAAATACATGTTCAGTAAGCTGCCCACACATTGTACTAATTGTATTTGTCACTGACATCTGTATATATACTTATTCTTTTTGTACTTACTGTATGTAATCCATCTCTTCTATCCTGTTAGCTCCTGCAGTGATTGTATTGTACACTGCAGATGAATTGCTGGCTTTTCTTCTATCTATGTATTATATATAAATGTGTGTGTGTGTACAGTATATGTATATATGTATTTGTATTCTATACATATATCCTGTATCTATTCTATTCTAACCTGTCAGTGTGATTTTACTGCATGCGGCACATGAATTGCCAGCATTTCAAAGGACATCGGTGCGTAAAAATTAGACAGCACTCGCATGGTGCGATTTTACACACATGCCGAATACAGCTGAGAAAATAAATGCTGATATGAGCTGCCCCATAGATTAACACTGTGCCGAGTGCTATGTGATGTTTTCTCACATAGCACTTGTTTGTAATCTACGGTATTGTGACACCAGCCTTCATCAGCCACTCCAGCACTGTAAATAAATAATTTAAAAAACTTGCGTGGGTTCCAATGTATTTTTAATAACCAGCCAGGCAAACTTCACAGATGTGGGCTGCAACTCTGAGCTTTCAGCTTCAGCAAGACTGGTTAACAAGAATAGACGTGTCCCCATGCCGTATTTTATAATTATTTAACCCCTTACCGACCTGTGACGCCATGAAGGCGTCATGAAAGTCAGTGCCAATCCGACCTGTGACGCCTATGTGGCGTCATGAAAGGATCGCGTTCCTGTGGGCCGGGTGACCGGGGTCACTGAAAGGTCACCCGACCCGCAGGCACAAGACCCTTTGTGCTTCACCACAGGGGGGTTGGCTTAACCCCCCCGTGGCCACGATCGCTCTGATTGGCTGTTAAAAGTGAAACAGAAATCAGAGCAATCTGTAATATTTCACCAATGAAATTGGTGAAATATTACAATCCAGCCATGGCCGATGCTGCAATAGCATCTGCCATGGCTGGAGACCGAGAACCGACCCCCACCACATCGAGTCACGGCGGCGACCGGCCGCCGCCACCGAAAAATGGCGGTGATCGGTCACCGCCATCACTAACAGCTCCCCTCATCCTGGCCTCCGCTGCCCCCACCTTCCGATCCCCCCCCTCACCTTCCGACCCCCATACTCACCTCTCCCGGTCCACCGATGTCCCTGGATCCGTCCCAACGGCTGCCGGGATTCTTCATGGGCTCCGCCATCTTGGAAAATGGCGGGCGCAGCGCAGTGCGCCCACGGCGCGCATGCGCAGTGCGCCTGCAGATTCCAGAAATTTATTTTGATCACTGTGATAAACTGTCACAGTGATCAAAATTTAAAAAAAGTAAGTGAACCCCCCCTGTCATAGGTAGGGTCAAATAATAAAGAATTTTTTTTTTTCCTATTAGGCCCTGTGCACACGTTGTGGATTTTGCTGTGGATCCGCAGAGGATTTTGCTGCGGATCCGCAGTGGATTTTGCTGCGGATCAGCAGTGGATTTTGCTGCGGATCAGCAGCGGATTTTGCTGCGGATCAGCAGCGGATTTTGCTGCGGATCAGCAGCGGATTTTGCTGCGGATCAGCAGCCGATTTTGCTGCGGATCAGCAGCGGATTTTGCTGCGGATCCGCAGCGGATTTCGCGCTGCGGATCCACAGCAGATCCAGAAACCATGTACAGTACAATGCAAATAAATGGTAAAAAAAAAGGCTGTGCACATGCTGCAGATTTTTCAGCGCAGATTTGCTGCGGTTTTAAATCCGCAGCATGTCAATTCTTTGTGTGGATTCCGCAGCGATTTTACACCTATTCCATTATAGGTGTAAAACCGCAGGGAAAAACCGCAGTAAATCCGCGCTAAATACGCATGGTAAAAGGCAGGTCATTTTACGCTGCGGATTTTAGAAAAATCCGCAGTGAATCCGCAATGTGTGCACGGGGCCTCAGGGTTTAGGGTTAGGCTGGGTTCATATTGCATTATGGCAGTCTGTTAGATGGACTGTGTTTCACCGCGGTATAACGCGGTGTAACGCAGTCCATTAATGCTGCCATTCACCCCATTTGTGTGCGCATCGCAACGCATGCCGTGAAGCGGCATGCGTTCGCGACATGTCGTCATACAGTGACGGAGCCTTGGACACGGGCTGCAGCGTCTGGGCTCCGTCACCGCTAGCACAGATGAATCATCGCTGATTCCTCTGCACTAGTGGGTATAGCATAACGCGATCGCGTTATGCTATACTGTTACCAGCCCGTCAACGCTATGTGTTGAAAGGGCTGGTAAAACGCAATATGAACCCAGCCTTAGGGTTAGAACTAGGTTTAGGGTTAGAACTAGGGTAAGGGTTGGAATTAGGGTTAGGGTTGGAATTAGGGTTAGGGTTGGAATTAGAGTTAGGGTTGGAATTAGGGTTAGGGTTGGGATTAGGGTTAGGTTTGTAGTTAGGGTTAGAGTTAGGATAAGTGTTAAGGGTGTTTTGTGGTTAGGGTTGGGATTAGGGTTAGGCTTATAGTTAGGTTTATGGTTAGAGTTGGGATTAGGGTTAGGAGTGTGTTGGGGTTACGGTTATGGTTAGGGTTTGTATTAGGGTTAGGGGTGTGTATGGGTTAGGGTTAGGGGTGCGTTGGGTTAGGGTTGGAGTTAGAATTGAGGATTTCCACTATTTAGGCACATCAGGGGTCTCCATACGCTACATGGCGCCACCATTGATTCCTGCAAATTTTGCGTTCAAAAAGTCAAACAGTGCTCCCTTTATTCCAAGCCCCGACGTGTGCCCAAACAGTGGTTTACCCCCACATATGGGGTATCAGCGTACTCGGGAAAAATTGCACAACAACTTTGGGGGTCTAATTTCTCCTGTTACTGTTGGGAAAAAAAAATTGGGGACTGAAAAATTTATTTTTGTGGAAAAAAAATGATTTTTTATTTTCACGGCTCTGCGTTATAAACTTCTGTGAAGAACTTGGAGATTCAAAGTGCTTACCACACATCTAGAGGAGTTCCTTGGGGGATCTAGTTTCCAAAATGTGGTCACTTGGGGGGGGTTTCTACTGTTTAGGCACATCATGGGCTCTGCAAACGTAACATGACACTTGCAGACCATTCCATAAGTCAGCATTTCAAAACGTCACTACTTCCTTTCCGAGCCTCGACGTGTGCCCATACAGTAGTTTTCTCCACATATGGGATATCAGCGTACTCGGACAAATTGGACAACAACTTTTGGGGTCTAATTTCTCATGTTACCCTCGGGAAAATAAAAAAATTGGGGACTAAAAGATCATGTTTGTGGAAAAAATATGATTTTTTTATTTTCATGCCCTGGCGTTATAAAGTTCTGTGTAGCCCTTGGGGCTCAAAGTGCTCACTACACATCTAGATAAGCTCCTTGGGGGGGTCTAGTTTCCAAAATAGGGTCACTTGTGGGGGGTTTCTACTGTTTAGGCACATCAGGGGCTCTGCAAACGCAACATGACGCCCGCAGAACATTCCATCAAGTCTGCATTCCAAAATGGCGCTCCTTCCCTTCTGAGCTCTCCCATGCGCCAAAACAGTGGTTCCCCCACACATATGGGGAACCAGTGTACTCAGGACAAACTGTACAATAACTTTTGTGGTCCAATTTCTCCTGCTACCCTTGTGAAAATAAAAAATTGCGGGTTAAAAAAATCAGTTTTTGAGGAAAAAAATGATTTTTTATTTTCACTGCTCTGCATTACAAACTTCTGTGAAGCACGTGGGGGTTCAAGGTGCTCACCACACATCTAGATAAGTTCCTTGAGGGGTCTAGTTTGCAAAATGTGGTCACTTGTGGGGGGTTTCTACTGTTTAGGCACATCAGGGGCTCTGCCCGCCCGCAGACCATTCCATCAAGTCGGCATTTCAAAGCGTCACTACATCCCTTCCGAGCCCTGACGTGTGCCCAAACAGTGATACCCCCCACATATGAGGTACTAGCGTACTTAGGACAAATTAGACAACAACTTTTGGGGTCCAATTTCTCCTGTAACCATTGTGAAAATAAAAAATAGTGCGCTAAATAATCATTTTTTGAGAAAAAAAAAAGATTTTTTATTTTCACGGCTCTGCGTTATAAACTTCTGTGAAGCACCTGGGGGTTCAAAGTGCTCACTGTGCATCTAGATAAGTTCCTTAGGGGGTCTAGTTTCCAAAATGGGGTCATTTGTGGGGGAGCTCCAAAGTTTAGGCATACAGGGGCTCTCCAAACATGACATGGTGTCCGCTAACAATTGGAGCTAATTTTCCATTCAAAAAGTCAAATGGCGCTCCTTCCCTTCTGAGCCCTGCGGTGCGCCCAAACAGTGATTTATGACCACATATGAGGTATCTCTGTACTCAGGAGAAATTGCCCAACAAATTTTAGGATCTAATTTATACTGTTGCCCATGTGAAAATGAAAAAACTGAGGCTAAAAGAAAATTTTTGTGAAAAAAAAGTACTTTCCTTTTTTTACGGATCAATTTGTTAAGGACCTGGGGTTTCAAAGTGCTCACTATGCATCTAGAGAAGTTCCTTGGGGGGTCTAGTTTCCAAAATGGGGTCACTTGTGGGGGAGCTCCAATGTTTAGGCACACAGGGACTCTCCAAATGCGACATGGCAAGCGCTAAATATTCCAGCATATTTTCCATTCAAAAAGTCAAATGGCACTCCTTCCCTTCTGAGCCCTGCCGTGCACCCAATCAGTGGTTTATGACCACATATGAGGTATCAGTGTACTCAGGATAAATTGCCCAACAAATTTTAGGATCCATTTTATCCTGTTGCCCATGTGAAAATGAAAAAACTGAGGCTAAAAGAAAATTTTTGTGAAAAAAAAAGTACTTTCTTTTTTTTACGGATCAATTTGTGAAGGACCTGGGGTTTCAAAGTGCTCACTATGCATCTAGAGAAGTTCCTTTGGGGGTCTAGTTTCCAAAATGGGGTCACTTGTGGGGGAGCTCCAATGTTTAGGCACACAGGGACTCTCCAAATGCGACATGGCAAGCGCTAAATATTCCAGCATATTTTCCATTCAAAAAGTCAAATGGCGCTCCTTCCCTTCTGAGCCCTGCCGTGCGCCCACACAGTGGTTTATGACCACATATGAGGTATCTGTGTACTCAGGAGAAATTGCCCAACAAATTTTAGGGTCCATTTTATCCTGTTGCCCATGCAAAAATGAAAAAATTGATGCTAAAAGAAAAATTTTGTTGGAAAAATTAAAATGTCCATTTTTTCCTTCCACGTTGCTTTAGTTCCTGTGAAGCACCTGAAGGGTTAATAATTTTCTTGAATGTAGTTTTGAGTAGATTGAGGGGTGCAGTTTTTATAATGGTGTCACTTTTGGGTATTTTCTGCCATATAGACCCCTCAAAGTGACTTCAAATGTGAGGTGGTCCCTAAAAAAAATGGTTTTGTAAATTTTGCTGTAAAAATGAGAAATCGCTGGTCAAACTTTTAACCCTTATAACTTCCTAACAAAAAAAATTGTTGTTCCCAAAATTATGCTGATGTAAAGAAGACATGTGGAAAATGTTATTTATTAACTATTTTGTGTCACATAACTCTCTGGTTTAACAGAATAAAAATTCAAAATTTGAAAATTGCGAAATTTTAAAAATTTTGGCCAAAGTTTCATTTTTTTTCACAAATAAACGCATAAATTATCAACCTAAATTTACCACTAACATGAAGCCCAATATGTCACGAAAAAACAATCTCAGAATCGCTAGGATCCGTTGAAGCGTTCCTGAGTTATTACCTCATACAGGGACACTGGTCAGAATTGCAAAAAATGGCCAGGTCATTTAGGTCAAAATAGGCTGGGTCATGAAGGGGTTAAATAAATAATTAAAAAATGGCATGAGGTTCCCCACATTTTTGTCAACCAGCCTTGCTAAAGCCTTTGTATTGTCAGGTGACATCAAGCCCATGGAAATCAGGGACTACTACTACTACTACTACATTTTCCAGTGTCTCCGGACATCCAAAACCCTCTTTTTCCGGGTTCAAAAGTTCAGGTCGGATCCAGCAAAAAACGGATCCGTTGCATCAGTTTTTTTATTTCAGTGCCGGATCCGTCCCTTCAGGTGTTCGATGGATCATGCCTGATACAAAAAACGGATGTGTGAAAGAGGCCTAAGACGTCAATCCATTGCTAATCCTGTAGTTGTATGGCAAATAAAGACACAGCCACAATAAAGTCCTTTATTAGAAATAAGACTAAACACAGTTTTCCTTTTTATTTAAAAATAACAAATACAATTATACTCACCTAACACATATTCCATCGAAGCGCTTGTTCTACTGTAATAAAACTAAAATAAAAAAACAACAATATACCACACCTTTCTGTCGTTCTGTCTCACATTGCAATCCATGTTTTATTACAGGAAAACGAGGGTTTCGGTGGAATTAGGCGTTAGATGAGTATAACCATGTTTGTCATTTTTAAATAAAAAGAAAAACTGTATTTAGTCTTATTTCTAATAAAGGACTTTATTCTGGCTGTGTCTTTATTTACCATACAACTATAGGATTAGTAATGGATATGTGTCTTACAGATGCCTCTCCATTAGTAATCTGTGGGCTTAGGTGACATCAACCCCACAAATATGAACCCCACTTGCCACCCCTATAAGGTAAGTGTGAAGAAGAACTGGGAAAAACGCCAGAATTGGTGCATCTAATCGATATGCCTTTCTGGGTAGCTGCGGGCTGCTACTTTTAGGCTGGGGGCCAATATCCATGGCCCCTTACCAGCCTGAGAATACCAGCCCCCAGCTGTCTTCTTTAGCAAGGCTGGTTGTCAAAAATGGGGGGGACATCCATTGTTGTTTTTTTAAATTATTTATTTAAATAATTAAAAATACGTCATGGGGACCCCTCTATTATTGATAACCAACCTTGCTGAAGCTGACAACTGAGGGTTGCAGCCCACAACTCTGAGTTTTGCCTGGCTGGTTATCAAAAATACAGGGGAACCCACACAGTTTTTTTTAATTATTTATTTACAGCGCAGGTGTGGCTGATGAATACTCCCATCCGTGTCTTATAGTGCTAAAAATTGTGGCATTTCAGTCCTCCATTGAATTTTTTTTGTTGTGTGTTATCCTAGTTATTGACACCATTTTGCTGCCAAAAAAAAAAATACAGGCCAGATATTTTAAAGTGGGGTATCTGCGTCACACGCATCGCATATCATTGGGCTCAAAATAGTGGGATTTTAACCCTACGTTGAAGTTTTATTTGCTGTGTCTTAGCCTAGTTATTGATACAATTTTGCTGTGAAAAAAAGAGAAAAACTACAGGCCAGATATTTTAAAGTCGGCTATTTCCACCACATGCCTCACCTATCTGTGGTCAAAAAATTGTCGCATTTTTGGCTCCATTAAACTGATTTTGCTGTGTTTTAGCCTAGTTATTGACACTATTTTGTTGTAAAGAAAAGAAAAAGTACAGGCCAGATATTTAAAAGTGGGGGATCTCCGTCACACTCCTCGCTTATCTGTGGGCTAAAAATTGTGGCATTTGAGGGCTCCATTTGAACTGTTTTTGCTGCATCTTAGCCTACTTATTCACACTATTTTGCTGTGAAAAAATACAGACCAGATATTTTAAAGTCGGTTATCTCCGTCACAGGCTTAACCCCTCTGTCGGCTAAAAATTCTTGCATTTGAGGGCTCCTTTGAACTGTTTTTGCTGTGTCTTAGCCTAGTTATTCACACTATTTTGCTATGAAAAATAAATACAGGCCAGATATTTTAAAGTCGGCTATCTCTGTCACAGGCTTAACCTCTCTGTCGGCTAAAAATTGTGGCATTTGAGGGCTCCATTGAACTGTTTTTGCTGTGTCTTTGCCTCGTTATTGACACTATTTTGAAGTGAAAAAAAGAAAAAATACAGGCCAGATATTTTAAAGTTACGGTAGCTATCTCTGTCACTGGCCTCACCTGTCTGTGGTCTAAAAATTGAGACATTTTTTGGTCTCCATTGAACTGTTTTTGCTGTGTCAGCCTAGCTATTGACACAATTTTGCTGTGAAAAAAAGAAAAAATACAGACCCGATATTTAAAAGTGGGGGATCTCTGTCACATGCCTCTCCTTTCTGTGTGCTAAAAATTATGGCATTTGGGGGCTCCATTGAACTGTTTTTGCTGTGTGTTAGCCTAGTTATTGACCCTTTTTTCTGTTAAAAAAAAAATATGGGCCAGATATGTTAAAGTCATCTATCTCCATCACAGGCCTCACCTATCTGTGAGCTAAAATTGTGGCATTTGAGAGCTCTATTGAACTGTTTTTGCTGTCCTTAGCCTAGTTATTGACACTATTTTGCTGTGAAAAAAAATACAGGGCAGATATTTAAAAGTGGGGGATCTCCGTCACATGACTCATCTATCTGTGGGTTAATAATTGTGGCATTTCAGGCCTCCATTGAATTTTTTTTGCTGTGTCTTACCCTAGTTATTGACACCTGTTTGCTGCCAAAAAAAATTGTTACTTACAGACCATATATGTTAAACTGTGGTTTTCCTGCACACGGATCACCTATAAGTTTGCTCCAAATTCAGCCATTTGTACTGAATGTGAAAAATATTGTACTTCATTTAAAACGGGAAAGGCGCGTGGCAAGTGACAGGGAAGTGGACGTGATGGTGATGGTGCATGCAGAGGCCGAGGCCGTGGGCAAGCTGAAATTGTGCTGCAACAAACACCCACATCTTCTCGCCCGACCTTCCTGTTCTAATTAGTAGGGGACCAAAGCAGCACACCACTATTGAACCCAGAGCAGTGTCAAATGGTTGTTGGTTGGATAGCAGATAATGCCTCCAGTCAATTTGCCATCACCACTACCACCCAGTCTTAAACATGGTCAAGTATCAGTAGCCGTGAGTCCAGATCGCATACTCCTCACCCTGATCGTCCTTCCTCCCACCATGCTGAGCATCCGGAGACAACTGATCCCACACTTGGAAACTCCGAAGAGCTGTTCAATTTTCCATTTATAGATTCGGGACTCTCGCCCAGTCCACTTGAAGTGGGGCAAGAGTAGATTACATGTAGTGATGCCCAAATATTTGAGCATGAAGGTGACGGTGGGAAAGGGTCACAAAAGGTAGACGATGATTAGACACAATTGCTAGAAAGTCAGGGGGAGGACCAGGTTGCGGAAGTAGAGGAGGAGGTGGTGGATGATATAGCTACTACCCAAGCTGGCACGAGGACATGCAGAGCAAGGACAGCAGATCATAGGGGAGGGAGGCGTAGAACCCCAACCGGCAGAAAGAAGCAGTGTGGTGGCTGCAGACAGAAGGCGGGCAACCGTTCCCTGTAACACCAGCATAACGGAAGTTGCCTGTCCAACTGTTAGGTCTTCCCGAGTCTGGTTGTTTTTAAAAGGCTCTGCTGATAACCCACAAAGGCCATTTGCACCACCTGCCATGCCAGCATAAGCAGGGGTGTTATGATTTGGTAGCTGAGGAGAGCAGGTAAAAAGGCAATACACCAGAGCAGTTGGAATCTATGAGATTGCAGTACCCTGACTAACCACCACAACTAGAGGCAGCCGTGGAGCGTTCCTACGTTGGTCCCAGACGCCTCGTCACAACCTGAGAAACTAATTACACCTAAAGATAGAAATAGGAAAGCTATCTGCCCCGGAGCAGAACCCCAAAGATAATAGAAAGCCCCCAAACATGTAATGGCGGTTAGACAAGAAGAAATACTGACACAGAAAGAAAATAGTATGAGCAAACGCTGGGGCCCAAACTAACTAAATAGAAAAGGATAGGAAGGGTACTTACTGCAATCCCAGAAAACCCTGAAAAGCACCAACTCTACTAATTTCAAAATCACCTGAGATCACACGACCTCTACCACCTAAATTAGTTCTCTGGTGTAACAAAATCAAAACAGCAGCCACTGAAAAAACTGTAAAAAGCAAAAGTACAAACATCAGTGGCTGAACTAAACTGAGAGGGCAAAAGCCCCCGGAGGGGACCCTGAAGGCCCCCACAGAAGTGCAGGACAAAATGCAAAAATCTAGCACAAAAACAAAAAGAAGAAAATGTCTTATCTGATAGCAGGAGATGCAGACACGACACAGCAGGCTACAAGGGAAACAGGAATCAAGGATTCAGACCAGAACAATTGATCACCGGCAACCCTGATGGGAAGGTGACTCCCTTATATAAGACCAGTCAGTAACACCTGATTCCCAATCCTCACAATCTTCACTGGACAGACCAGCACCGCTTGTAACCACCAGAGGAAGCCTCTGCTCAGAACTCATCTCAAACCCATTCACAACACAGGGGTAGCAAAACTACCAGCCTCACCACCACCAGCATGATCAGGCACATGGCAGCAAAGCACTCGACTTTGTGGGCTAAAACCCAGGGTCCAGGAAGAGTGTCTGTGGGTGAAACCAATCCCCTGTCCATGGTGCATGCAAAGAAGCATCCTACTTTGCACCTGTCATTGCACACACTCAACTAGCACCATCATCAAGAAAGTCCACTTTCTTGTCCCAGCAAAGCGTTCAGTTGTCCATACACCAGTCCTTGGAGCGCAAGCGCAAATAAGCAGCCAACACCCCACAGTCCACACTTCTAAATTCACACATTTCTCATTTGCTTGCGCTCGAAGTGTTGCCTTTTAGGCTCGTGGAGACAGAAGCTTTCCGCAACCTGATGGCGGCAGCCATCCCTCGGTACTCGGTTCCAATCTGCAACTATTTTCTCCCAGTGTGCTGTCGCTGCATTACACAAGCACGTGTCCCACAACATTAGCCGTGCCCTCAGCAATGCAGCTACTGGGAAAGTCCACCAAACCCACACGATTCGTGGACAAGTGCTTGTGTTCAGGGATGGTACATCTCGCTGACGGCACACTGTGTTAACATAGTGGAAGCTGGGACCCAGTCGGACCTTGGGATGGAACACGTCCTCCCGACACCGAGGATTGCGGGCCCTATGTCAATCAGGGTTGCCCCACAGTCTACAGCTCCTGCACCTCATCCTCCTCCTCCTCTTCAGCATCCATTTAGAAAATGACCACATCAGCCACAAGCTGTAAGCACTGCAGCATTGCCTCAGCCAAGCGTCAATAAGCTGTAATGAAGCTAATATGTTTAGGTGACAAACCTCACAACGCTGAAGAGTTGTGGACAGCTCTGAAAGAGTAGGCAGATCTGTGGCTGACACCATTGAACCTACAGCCAGGCATGGTCGTGTGTGACAATGGCCGGAACCTGGTGGCGGCTTTGAAGCGAGGCGAGTTCACACACGTACCATGCCTGGCTTGTGTGCTTGACATCGTTGTTCAACGGTTTCTCAAATGCTACCCGGAGCTGCCGGATCTACTTGTGAAAGTACGCCGCCTGTGTGCCTATTTTAGAAAGTCAGCTACAGCTTCTGCCGCCCTTGCCGTGCTTCAGCAGCGTTTGCAGATTCTGGCTCACCTACTGTTACGTGATGTTCCCACGGGTTGTAACTCTACACTGCATATGTTGGAAAGGATTTGTGAGCAGACCAGGGCAGTTGTTGACTGCCAGCATCAACAATGTCATCGGTATTCAGTTCAGACTCCACACATAAAACCTCAGGAGTGGACATGGATGTCAGACATATGTACCATCCTCCAAAACTTTGAGGACTCCACCAAGATGGTGAGCGGTTATGATGCCATAAATAGTGTCACCTTCCCGCTTCTCTGTGTTATGAAACGCTCTTTACTCACAATCAAAGAGGATGCATTGCAGGCAGAGCATCATGAGATGGAGCAAGGAACAATACAGGGTGATTACACACAGCGAAGCCGCATCTCATCCTAACGTGGATTGTGTGACAATGAGGAAAAGGAGGAAGAACAAGAGCAAGTTTCATTCGCTATAGACGGTGCTACAAGCACAACTGTCATACTATCTGTGCAGTGTGTATGGCCTGAAGACAGGGAGAGGGAGGAGCAGGAGGAGGAAGAGGAAGAGGAGGAGGAGGTAGAGCATGGTCAGTCATTCTCTTGGTGAGGACACAAAGTTTTGCCTGTTAGCAGTCTGGCACGCATGGCTGAGTTTATGTTACTCTGCCTTGACCTTGACCCTCACGTTCATAAAATTTTGGGTGACAGTCATTACTGGTTGGTGACACTTCTAGATCCACGCTACAATGATAACTTTCAATCTCTTATTCCAGAGGCAGACAGGTGTACTAAAATGCTGCAGTACCAGAGGGCTCTTTTTGCGAAATTATTTAAAAAATTCCCATCTGAAAACACTGGCGCCAGAGGTCGCAGTTCACAACTTCAATCCAGCAGAGGCAGGGGAACACTGGCAAAGTTCTGGGAGACTTTTCTCAGACCCTCCCATCGCACAGACCCTGAGGCGTGGGGTACTCTCACAAAGAGTGCAAAGTTTTTGAAGATGCTGAGGAAGTACCTTGCTGACCGTACCAACATAATCTGTGATTCCTCTGGGCCTTATAATTATTGTGTATCCAAGCTGGGCACGTGGCATGAACTGGCTCTCTATGCCTTGAAGGTCCTGGCCTGCCCTGCAGCTAGCGTTTTATCAGAGCTGTCATTTAGTGTAGCTGGTGGAATTATAACTGATAAGCGCATCCGCCTGTCAACTGAAAATGCTGACAGGCTGACTCTTATAAAAATGAAAAAGGGCTGGATTGGGCCAAACTTCTCTACACCAGCGAATGATAGCAGCATAACATAAGCTCAAATCTAGTGTCTTTTTTTGGGAGGTCTGTTCCCATGCACCTATTCACATCCACACAGGGGTATACGCTTCCTGATTTGGCCTATTTGCTGTTGTCGTCCTCCTTCTCATCCTCATCGTCCAACACCACTAGATCACCATGGTGACCGTGGTCCATAATGCAACACCCACATTAGTGTTGTAAAGGGTGTTTATGATGCCCATAAACAAATTTTTAGCACAGAATGTTGTGGTATAACCCCCAGGGGGAAATGTTTGTTGGCCCATACACTTACTGCATGGACATTATAAGTATAGTAGGCCCGCTCCTTTGTAATGGGAAGGAACAGATTTTTAGGAGGCCCTCCTCCACGTTTGGTCTTCATCCACCTTCACTGGATCATCAGGGTGACCGTGGTCCGTGATGCAACACCCACATTAGTGTTGTAAAGGATGTTTATGATGCCCGTAAACACATTTTTAACATAGTATGTTGTTGTATACCCCCCAGGGGGAAATGTTTGTCGACCCATACACTTACTGCATGGGCATTACAAGTATAGTATACCCGCTCCTTTGTAATGGGAAGGAACAGATTTTTAGGAGGCCCTCCTCCACGTCTCGTCTTCATCCACCATCACTAGATCACCAGGGTGACCGTGGTCCTTGATGCAAAACTCACATTAGTGTTGTAAAGGGTGTTTGATGCCCGTACCCAAAATTTTTATAGAGTATGTTGACGTATACCCACCAGGGGGAAATTTTTTTCAGCCCATGCACTTACTGTATGGGCATTACAAGTATAGAAGACATACTCCTTTGTAATGGGAAGGAGCAGATGTTTCTGAGACCCTGCTCCATGTCTTTTCCAAGGGGTGCATCCAAATTTGGTACAAGCCTTGCATTGAATGCATAGGTAAACAGTATGGGAGTACCAAATGAATAATCGGAACTTTGTTTTCATGTGGCCATCCAGGACATCGGTTCAAAGGGTTATTGGAGTGCATGTAACTTTTGGGCAGAGCAGGCCTTGCATTCAATGCATAGGCAAACAGTATGGCAGTACCAAATAAATAAGAATAGGAACTTTGGTTTCATGTGGCCATCCAGTATGTCAGTTCAAAGGGTTATTGGGGTTCGTGTAACTTTGGGGAAGGGCAGGCCTTGCATTCAGTGCATAGGCAAAAAGTATGGCAGTACCAAATAAATAAGAATGTGAACTTTGGTTTCATGTGGCCATCCAGTACATTGGTTCAAAGGGTTATTGGGGTGCGTGTAACTTTGGGGCAGGGTCGGCCTTGCATTCAATGCATAGGCTAACAGTATGGCAGTACCAAATAAAGAATAATGGGAACTTTGGTTTCCTGTGGCCATCTAGGACGTCTCTTAAATGGGTTATTGTGGTGTGTCCAAATTTGGAGCAGGCCTTGCATTCACTTCATGGGCAAACCTTATGGGAGTACCAAATGAATAATAATGGGAACTTTGGTTTCATGTGGCCATACAGGACATTTGTTCAATGGGTTATTGGGGTGCATCCTCTTTTTGTGCAGCTCTGCAACTCACTGCATACGCAATAACAGTATTAGGCCGCAGTCACACGAGCTAGAAATACGGACGAGTGTAATGCAAGAAAAAAATCGCATTGCACTTGGACTAAAGTTAATCTATGGGGCAGCTCCCAGTATCCGATTTTTTCTCGTCCGTTTTATACTTGCGAGTGAAATCGCAGCATGCTGCGATTTGCACCATATATCGGCCGAGACACACCAATGCAAGTCTATGGGTGCGTGAAAACATTGGATTACACACGGACCATCAGTGTGACTTGCGAGAAATACACACCGGTGTCCTTTAGAAAAGCCAGCAATTCATCCTTGGCTATACTGTAAAATCACACTGACAGGTTTAATAAAGAATGGAAAAAATAGATATATACACATAGAATACATATATATATATATAATATATATACATGTCATTGTAACATGTGTATATATATATATAATATATATATTATGTGAGACAGTGAAGGAATATGTGGTGAATGAGGTGTATATTTCACCTAAGTACCTTGCTGACTGGTATGAGCGAAATGTGTGGCTTTGTAAACCTGGTGGTAAAGAAAGGTCACTACACCTGCCATTCAGTACACGCTTGCAGCTCAGACCTGAATCCACTCAGGTGTTGATTAGGAAGCCAGAAGTAGGTGTCTGCAAACACAATCTGAGAGCTCATTCAGTCTGGACAAGGGGTCCAGGCACAGAAGGTGTCTCCAAGAGTGTGGGAGCTGTCTTTAGCCCGGACACAGGGAGGTGTCCTGGCACAAGGAAGCAGTCTCTATGAGTGTGAGCTATCTCAGTCTGGGTGCAGGAAGTACCCCGGACACAGGAGTAGTCGCAGTGAGAATCCGTGCGAATAGCGACTGAATAGGAGGTGACCTCTCTCAAGTCTGGACATTGGAGTTGCCTACAGACATAAAGAGGAGTGTCTGTGAAACTCCATACTGGTAACATATATCATATGTGTTGTTTTGGGCACAGACTGGTAGAGTCTGGGTCCCGGATAGAGAGGGCCATCTATCTAAGTGTAATTAGAGGCTAGACAAGCCCAGGTTTTCTGTTTATGATTTGTTTTTATCTGTGTGCTGTGGACTTTAATAAAACTGGTTGCGGCCAGTTTTCACCAAACTGCTGTCTGAATGAACTGTTTCCGTGCCATTCTGTCTACCCAGACAGCGATCCTAGAGCTAAACCCCCCGGAAAGGCTACAATTGGTGGAGAATGCTGGGGCAGCGCAGGGCCTGGTACAGTTAGTGCTGGAGTGTGCATGCAGCACAGTGGCAAGAGACAGCATTAAAGGTGAAGTCTATTGAAATAGCAGCAGAAAAAAAAAAAAAAGTGTGTGTCAGCAGAAACGTCTGTTTGGAGCAGTCTTGGAGAGACAGTGGCCCTGATAGGGTCTGCAGAAAGAAAATGTATGCACAGCAAAGCTGAACTTGTTGTGAAAATGACTGTGGAATGTGCAGCAGCAAAAGAAAAGTTTGTGGAGCAGTCTTAAAGAGACAGTAGCCCTAATAGACTTTGCAAAGGAAAAAAAAAAAAAAAAAGTGTTTGCACAGCAAGGCTGAATTTTCTGTGGAAAAAAGCTGTGTAGTGTGTGTGCCTTGACTGAAGTCTGCCGTTGTGAAGACAGAGATATCTGACAGCATGGAGGCGCTGTTTGAACAAATGGCGCAAGTTAATATGCAACATAAGACTGCTGTGATTGAGACAGATGAGTCCGGCAGTATGGAGGAACTCGTTGAGTACCTGGTGCAGGCCCAGCGAAGCATGGAGCAGCAGCGCCTGCAGCACCAGCAGCACATGCAGCAGGCCCAGCAGCAATTCCTGCAGCAGCAGGAGAATAACCGGTTATTTGTTGAGCAGATGACAGCACCAAAAAAGGATTTCGGTGCCGCGTCCGAAGTAATGTTGTGAAGGCACCGGCGTTGTCCGCTATAAAGAAGGCGGTAAGACGGTCCTTGAGAAAAATGACACCTCGTGATGATGTGGAGGTATATCTTACTAGGTTTGAGAGACTGGCAGAGAAGGAGAATCTGCCACTATCTGAATGGGCCATGGCGGTCGTACCCTATCTGATTGGGGAACCCCAAAAAGTCTGGGCTGACCTGAGCAAGCAGGACAGCGAAGACTACGCCAAGTTGAAAGCGGCGATTCTTACCCGGCTGGGTGTTACGGTGACAGCCCGTGCCAGGGGAGTTCGTGACTGGAGATACAGTTGGGAGTCTGCAGTCAGCAGGCCTGATTATGGAGTTGAAAAGGTGATAGTGGACCGCTACACCCAAGCACGTCCTCCTGAGGTACAGCCGTCTGAGAGGTCGTCACTTCGGAGTTCCCGGACGCTGAACTCTCGCGGTAATAAACTTTGAAAAAAAAAAAAAAAAAAAAAAAATGTTTTGCACGCAAAGGGTGAATTTTTTGTTTAAAAAATTTTAGTTGTTGCCTTTATGAAGTTGCCTTGTAAAAACAGAGATTCTGACACATGGGGGCCCGTTTTAAAAAATGGCGCAAGTTAATATGCAACCCTAAAAACTGCTGTATTTAGACAGATGGTTTCCCCGTAAAACCTTAAAAACCTGGGGCAGGCCCAGCGAACAAAGGGGCACAGCCCCTTTCAGCACCAGCAGCACCCTGCACCCCCGCAGCAATTCCTGCAGCGCAGGAAAAATAAACGGTTTTTTTGTTGGCAATGACAGC
>JARQOD010000006.1:188122679-188161683 GCA_033576555.1 Oophaga sylvatica | reverse complement strand
GCAGTGGTAATCTGAAAATGTGGCAAGGACTAGATGGGAGATGAGAAGTGCCATAGATGTTAATATAAGAATGTTTTTATCTTTCAACACTTTTATGTCCTTTTATGGTTCAGAAAAATGGCAGCCAGTGGCTGGCACTTTGCTTAGTCAGCACATCAGCAAAAAAAAATCCACATTTTGGCAAATGCATTGAATTTATTCACTCATCTCTAACTGGTACAATTCAAACTCTTATAGAAAGCCTGCTCAGCAGAGAGGACGCTATTTTAGTTGCAAAGGGAGGGTAAATTCAGTACTTATTCCTATGGATTTAGAATGGTATGTCATAAAAGCTTCTGTAAATGTACTGTAATATGTAGGTGTTCTAACATTTTTGTCACTTATAGTGATTTTTTTTGAATACACTATAAATATGTTTATTCTGTCTGAAGACATAAAGGTTAATATTATTTTTTTCAATGGCTTCATCAGGAAAAATATGTTAAAAAGATTTTTTTAAACATTATCAAGTTCTCATTTATTAGGAAATTGTAGGCAGACAGCATCATTATTGGACTGGGCTATTTTTGGCTTACCAGAGGAAATGATTTTGAGGATCTACCCTCTATCTACAGAAAACATGTGGACATCCACTTAAAATTGCACTGCAAAGTTTGTCTTTATCTTTTCACACACATAACCCATCTTATCATCAATAGGTCAAAAAGGTTATTTGTGAATAAACCAGTAAGAAATTGATAGTGGTGACAGAAAAAAAACTCCATATTCAGCCTGCTTCATTTAAAAAAAAGTCACAAACACCATAAAATAGATTTCATGTGACATCTTCTACATTTCACCATAGACTTTATACTAATATCTGAATGCAGCAATTTTGACAAAATAAGTATCTGAAACCCTGATGAAAATTATTTGTGAAATAAAACACCACAAAGATTCTACAAAATGCTATTCACGAAGACTTTGGCCTCCATTAACAAATGCATAAAAAAAATCATAAATTTCACTAAAAATTGCAACAATTAAAAGTCAGTTGCAGTTTTAAGTGCTTGTAAGAAATTGACTTCAGCTTGTGGAAAACAACATAGAAAATATAACACACATCATTATTTTGGAAAAGTCTAAAAATTATTTGTGTTCTGGGCTGGATTTGCGAAAAAACTTGTTCTGTAGCTTTATAATGCTTTGAAGTATGTATCGTATATAATCGAGTATAAGCCAAGATTTTCAGCCCATTTTTTTAGGCTGAAAGTGCCCCTCTCAGCTCATACTTGAGTTTTTGTCCTAGGGGGTAGGCGGGGGTGGGGGAGCGCAGGAGCAGGCGGCTGTCAGATAATACTCACCCCCTCCTGGTGCAGTCTCTGCACTTCCCTGCTTCTCAGATGGTCTCCGGTGCCGCTGTTCTTCCTGTGTTCAGTGGTCACGTGGTACCGCTCATTAAAGTAATGAATATACATGCCACTCCACTCTCATAGGCGTGGAGCACATATTCATTATTTTAATGAGCGGTACCACGTGACCGCTGAACACTGGAAAGACCATCGGAGAAGCAAGAAGTGTAGAGACTGTGCCAGGAGGGGGTGAGTATGATGGGGAGGATGGGGGGAGCCATGCAATATTCACCTGCCCCGGTTCCACTGCCGAGCACCGCTCTGTCTTCCACATCCTCTGGCTGTGACATTCAGGTCAGAGGTTCTGCCTGAACAGTTACTGCTGTGACCCGGAAGACAGAACGGCGCCCGTCGGTAGAACGGGGACAGGTGCATATCGCAGGTGCCGGGGCCCTGAGCCAGCGGCGACACCAGCACCTGGCCAGTGACAAGAGGTGAATATGTTATTTTTTTTATCGCAGCAGCAGCATATGGGGCATATATATCTATGGAACATCTTATGGGGCCATCAACCTTTATGCAGCATTACATGGGGCATATTGTTCTATGGAGCATCTTATGGGGCAGCATATGGGGCATATAAATCTATGGGGCCATCAACCTTTATGGAGCAGCATATGAAGCATATTATTCTACGGAGCATCTTATGGGGTCATCAACCTTTATGGAGCAGCATATGGGACATATTCTATGGAGCATCTTATGGGGCCGTCAACGTTTATGGAGCATTATATGGGGCATATCATTCTATGGAGAATCTTATGGTGCCATCAACCTTTATGGAGCATTATATGGGGCATATTATACTATGGAACATCTTATGGGGCCATCAGCCTTTATGGAGCATTATATGGGGCATATCATTCTATGGAGCATCTTATGGTGCCATCAACCTTTATGGAGCAGCATATGGGGCATATTATTCTATGGAGCATCTTATGGGGCCGTCAACCTTTATGGAGCATTATATGGGGCATATCATTCTATGGAGCATCTTATGGCGCCATCAACCTTTATGGAGCAGCATATGGGGCATATTATTCTATGGAGCATCTTATGGTGCCATCAACATTTATGGAGCATTATATGGGGCATATTATACTATGGAACATCTTATGGGGCCATCAACCTTTATGGAGCAGCATATGGGGCATATTATTCTATGGAGAATCTTATGGGATCATCAACCTTTATGGAGCAGCATATGGGGCATGTCATTCTATGGAGCATCTTATGGGGCCATCATTAACCTTTTATGCAGCATTATATGGGGCATATTTTAATATGGAGCATCTTATGGGGCCATTGTTAACCTTTGTGCAGCATTATATGGGGCATATTTTTTGTATGGAACATCTTATGGGGCCCATCATGAACTTTATGGAGCATTATATGGGGCGTATTTTGTATGGAGCATCTTACGGGGCCCATCATGAACTGTAAGGAGCATTATATGGGGCTCCTGATTCAATATGAATATTCAAAAACATTTATCCTACTTATCTCTCAATTAATTTTACGTTTATTGGTATCTATTTTTATTTTTGAAATTTACCAGTAGCTGCTGCATTTCCAACCCTAGGCTTATACTCAAGTCAATAAATTTTCCCAGTTTTTGTGGCATAATTTGGGGTCTCAACTTATACTCAGGTTGGCTTATACTCGAGTATATATGGTATACTGTAAGCTTTTCAATGAAGTAAACATCAGTTTCAAGCAGAAGATAACATGATCAATTTATAACATTTTATCTTTAAATATCCTTTTGCAAGTAGCACAGCTAAATGCAGAATTTACACAAGAGTAATCTGAACTTTCTATTAAATATATTTAGACAAGTGTAGTTAAAGGGGTTGTCCACCTTTGGGGACTATTTTTCCTATTTAAATACATGCAATTGGGGCTAAAAATCATTTTTGCATTTGGATTTCATTAAAAATTTTGCACCGTTTGCATCCTATAGTCGCTGTACTGCACTGTCTATTGCTGGCGACTGAATGACTTGTGTGCTGTGCAGTCTGTGAGGGAATTTGGAGTTACAAGAGCAGGATAAGAACCTGGTATAATTATATAATAAAGTCACACAAGAAAGGTCCTTCAAAGACTCAGTACAAAAAAGTGAACTTTATTCATTACAAAGGTAAAAATATAAGGAGATAAGGGAGACCATACAGAAACTGGAAAATAGCAAAACACTGGATGGACAAAAATACTGGTGCAAGAAAATTTTCTTAGAGCAGATGGCACCAAGTATTATATGAACAAAACCATGCAAGAAATAAAACGCTATCCAAGTTACATGAAATGCTAGTGCAATGACTAAATAGTAATATTATTTACACTGCAATAATCATGCATCAAAAACACAAGCAAAAATATAATATTCCACAAATCCCATAAAGTGCCAGTGTATAAATGGATAACTATATAGTAATGCTCACATGGTCAAGTATATGGTACAAAATTTGATTACAAACATTACTGATGCTTCCATCATCAGCCCTCTCTCATAAGAAAAGAGAACTTTTTGCTCCCAATGAGAGAATTGCACTACATAAGTAATGATATAAAAATTTAAAGAGAGGGCCAGGAATGGAATGCATGCACCCCTTCTGAGGAAGATTTCTATCGAAATGCGCATCAAGGGGTACACTGGTTGGTTTCCTACTTTGGGTAAATATGATCTTGTGTGGCTGGTGATTTTGTTACATTGATTATGATTATGCTACACTGATTATGATGTGCACCTTCCATTCCTGGCCCTCTCTTTACATTTTTATTTCACTACTTATGTAGTGCAATTCTCTCATTGGGAGCAAAAAGTTCTCTTCTCTTAGGAGAGAGGGCTAATGACTGAAGCATCAATAATGTTCGCAATCAAATTTTGGACCATATATCTTGACCATGTGAGTATAACTATATACAGTAGTTATCCATTTATACATTGGCACTTTCTAGGATTTGTGGAATATTATATTTTTGCTTGTGTTTTTGATGCATGATTATTGCAGTGTAAATAATATTACTATTTAGTCATTGCACTAGCATTTCATGTAACTTGGATAGCGTTTTATTTCTTGCATGGTTTTGTTCATAATATTGTGCCATCTACTCAAAGAAAAATTTCTTGACATCAGTATTTTTGTCCATCCAGTGTTTTGCTCTTTTCCAGTTTCTGTATGGTCTACCTTATCTCCTTATATTTATTTTTACCTTTTAATCAATAAAGTTCACTTTTTTTGTACTGAGTCTTTGGAGGACCTTTCTTGTGTGACTTTATGCTTTTTTCACGGTCCTCCGTGTTATAAACCTTTGAATACTTGATGCATAATTATATAATAGTAAGTGCCACAAAATCATGTACCCAACACATCTGTTAGCATAAAGAAAATGTGGCTAATAGTGATGAGCGAGCACTAAAATGTTCGGGTGCTCATTGTTCGGGTCGAGCAAATTGGAATACTTGGGTACTCGACCCGAGCAATGAGCCCAAAGTAAGTCTATGGGAAAATCGAGCATTTTTCCTGCGATCCACCTGGGGGTCCTTTTAAAGTCTAAAAACGTCTGAAAATGATGGAAACAGTGCTCAAATGACATGGGAACATCATGGGGAATGCCCTTGGAAGCATTTATGACAGGTCACAGCTGTGAACAATGTTGTCAGAGTGTTATGCCATTTTTACAGCCGCACCAAAAAACATACAAAAACTAAACCAAAATGGATTTTTCAGGGAAATATGTTAAGGATCATCCTTTCCAGGGTAATGACTTTTATATAAAGCAAAATAATTAACCCAAAGTAAAAATGTTCCTCCACCACTTGGACTATGTTCACACGTAGCGTTTTTGTTGCAGTTTTCAACTTTAGCATTGCTTTTAACTAATCCAAATGCATTCACAGGCAAATGTCATTTTAACATTTAACAACCCTAGCTGGCCATGTGGTGTGTGACACATCATCAGACACATCCTGTTTCATTTATGAAGGAAGGACTCCGAAAGTCACAAAGCCTGTTTTTAAAGGGGCATCAGGCGGCATTAATCTTCTTAAAGGGCCATCAGCCGGCTATGCTTTGTTATTCCCATTATTAAACAGTAGTTCTCCTATACTGTTATTGCCTATGCAGTGAGTGGCTGGACTGCCAAAAATTTGGATACACCCCCATACCCCTTTGACGAGACGTACAGGAGGGCCTCATGAAAAAGTGCTCCAATTATAAGAAAATGGGTCTCCCATAGTGTTAGTCCATGCATTGAATGCAAGGCTTGCCCTGCACCAAAGTAACACGCACCACAATAACACTTGGAACAGATGTCCTGGATGGTCACATGAAACCAAAGTTCTCATTTTTTCCATTTGGTACTGCCATACTCTTAGCCTAGGCATTTAATGCAAGGCATGCCCTGCACCAAAGTAACATGCACCCCAATAAGTCTTTGAACCAACGTACTGGATAGCCACATGAAAACCAAGTTCACATTTTTTGCATTTGTTACTGCCATACTGTTTGCTTATGAATTGAATGCAAGGCCTGCCCTGCACCAAAGTAACACACAACCCAATAAGCCTTTGAATCCAGGTACTGGAAGGCCACATGAAAACCAAGTTCACATTATTCATTTGTGACTCCCATACTGTTTATTATTATTATTATTATTTATTTATATAGCGTCATTAATTCCATGGTGCTGTACATGAGAAGGGGTTACATACAAAGTTATAGATATCGTTTACAGTACACAAATTTACAATGACAGACTGGTACAGAGGGGAGAGGACCCTGTCCTTGAGGACTTACATTCTACAGGATAATGGGGAAGAAACAGAAGGTCGGGGTGCGGCAGCTCTGGTGGTGGTGGCGGCATGGCGGCAGCTCTGGTGGTGGCGGCGAGGCGGCAGCTTGGGTGGTGGCGGCGAGGCGGAAGCTAGGGTGGTGGCGGCAAGGCGGAATGGTTATTGCAGGCTGTAGGCTTTCCTGAAGAGATGGGTTTTCAGGTTCTGTCTGAAGGATCCAAGGGTGGTGGATAATCATACATGTTGAGGCGTGGAATTCCAGAGGATGGGGGATATTCGGGAGAAATCTTGGAGGCAGTTGTGTGAGGAACGAATAAGTGTGGAGGATAGTAGGAGGTCTTGGGAGGATCAAAGATTACGTGAAGGAAGATATTGGGAGATTAGTTCAGAGATATAGGGAGGGGACAGGTTGTGGACGGCTTTGTAGGTCAGTGTTAGTAGTTTGAACTGGATTCGTTGGGGAATTGGGAGCCAGTGTAGGGATTTGCAGAGGGGAGAAGCAGGGGAGTAGCGAGGGGAGAGGTGGATTAGTCGGGCAGCAGAGTTGAGGACAGACTGGAGTGGTGCAAGAGAGTTGACGGGGAGGCCACAGAGGAGGTTGTTGCAGTAATCAAGGCGGGAGATGATGAGGGCATGCACAAGAGTTTTAGTAGATTGAGGGCTGAGGAAGGGACGGATTCAGAAAATGTTTTTAAGTTAGAGGCGACAGGAGGTGGCTAGAGTTTGGATGTGTGGTTTGAAGGACAGAGCAGAGATGAGGGTTACTCCGAGGCAGCGGATTTCAGATGCGGGAGAGATCGTGATGCCATTTACCATAATAGATAGATCGGGTAGGGAAGATACGTGAGATGGAGGAAAGATGATGAGTTCGGTTTTGTCTACATTGAGTTTTAAGAAGCGAGAGGTGAAGAAGGAGGATATGGCTGAGAGACACTCCGGGATTCTGGACAGCAGAGAGGTGACATCTGGGCCAGAGAGGTAGATCTGAGTATCGTCCGCATACAGGTGGTACTGGAAGCCATGGGACTTTATGAGTTGTCCTAGGCCAAGGGCATAGATGGAATAAAGTTGGAGCCCCAGGACAAAGCCTTGAGTGACTCCAACAGAGAGAGGGCGGGATGAGGAGGTAGAATTGGAGTGGGAGATGCTAAATGTGTGGTCGGAAAGGTAAGTGGCGATCCAGGACAGGGCAAGGTCTTTGTTGCCATGGGAAGAAAGAATCTGTAGCAGTAGGCAGTGGTCGACTGTGTCAAAGGCAAAGGACAGGTCAAGGAGGAGGAGGATGGAGAACTGTCTGTTAGCTTTGGCTGTGAGTAAGTCATTAGTAATTTTGGTCAGGGCAGTTTCAGTGGAGTGGTGGGGGCGGAAGCCAGATTGGAGGTTGTCGAGGAGAGAGTTAGATGAGAGGTGGGAGGAAAGTTGAGCGTGGACATGCTGCTCAAGGAGTTTGGAAGCAAACGGAATCAATGATATTGGGCGATAACTGGGCATAGCAGTTGGGTCAAGGTTTGTTTTTTGAGGATGGGTGTGATGATGGCATGTTTGCCTATGCATTGAATGCAAGGCCTGCCCTGCATCAAAGTAACACGCACCACAATAACACTTGAAACAGATGTCCTGGATGGCCACATGAAACCAAATTTCCCATTTTTTCCATTTGGTACTGACATACTGTTAGCCTAGGCATTGAATGCAAGGCCTGCCCTTCACCAAAGTAACACGCACCCCACTAAGCCTTTGAACCCACATACTGGATGGCCACCTGAAAGCATTGTTCCTATTAATTTGGTACTCCCATATTGTTTGGCTACGCAGTGAATTGTTGAGCCTGAAGAACCTGTATTGGAGAATGTCAGTGTTGAGGATGAAGACCCGGCAGTGGAGAATGTCAGTGTTGAGTCTGGAAAACCTGCAGTAGATAATTTCAGTGTGGAGGATGAAGAACCTGCAGTGGACAATTGCAGTTTTGAGGCTAAAGACCCAGCGGTGGACAATTGCAGTGTTGAGACTGATGACCCGGCAGTGGACAATTGCAGTATTGAGGCTAAAGACCCAGTGGTGGACAATTGCAGTTTTGAGACTGAAGACCCAGCAGTAGACAATTGCAGTGTTGAGGCTAAAGACCCAGAGGTGGAAAATTGCAGTGTTGAGGCTGAAGACCCGGCAGTGGACAATTGCAGTGTTGAGGCTAAAGACTCAGCAGTGGGGCATTGCAGTGATGAGCCTGAAGAACCATCAGTGGAAAATTGCACTGTTGAGGCTTAAGATTCTGCATTGATGAATTGAAGGGGTGAGGCTGCAGACCCTGCATTGTAGCATTGCAGTTTTGAGGCTGAAGAACTAGCAGTGAAGAATTGCATTGTTGAAGATGAACAGCCAACAAAGTTCACATTATTAGAAATTGGGTCTCACATACTTTGTGCCTATGGAGTGAATGCAAGGCCTGCCCCAAATTTACACGCACCCCTAACCCCCTTTGAAGAAATGTGGAGGAGGGCCTCAAAAAATTTTACCATTAGAATGGAGCGGGTCTCCTATCCTTGTAATGCCCATACAGTAATTGTATGGGCTGACAAAACAATTCCCCCTGTGGTGTACACATCAACATAGTGTCTCAACACTTTTGTTACGGGCATCATAAACACCCTTCAAAAAAATTACGTGGCTGTTGCATCACGGAACACGTTCACCCTCGTGTTCTAGTGGTGGTGTCTGAAGAGATGTGGAGGATGGCCTCAGATAAAGGTCTTCCCAGTTTAAAGGAGCGGGTCTCCTATACTTGGAATGCCCATACACTAAGTGTATGGGCTGACAAAAATTTTCCCCTGGGGGGACACATCCACCTACTGTGTAAATATTTTTTTGTTATGGACATATAAACACCCTTGCAAAACAATATAGTGGCTGTTTCATCACAGAACATAGTCACCTAGGTGATCTAGCAGTGGTGTAGGAAGAGATGTGAAGGATGGCCTCAGAAAAAGGTCTTCCTAGTTTAAAGGAACGGGTCTTCTATACTTGGAATGCCCATACACCAAGTGCATAGGCTGAAAAATATTTTCTCCTGGGGAGGACACATCAAGCGACTGTGTAAATATTTTGTAGTTACGGACATCATAAACACCCTTGCAAAACAATATAGTGGCTGTTTCATCACGGAAACGTTGACCCTTATGTTGTAGTGGTGGTGTCTGAAGAGACGTGGAGGATGGCCTCAGGAAAAGGTCTTCCCATTTTAGAGGAGCGGGTCTTCTATACTTGGAATGCCCATACACTAATTGGATGGGCTGACAAACATTTTCCCCTGGGGGGGTACACATCAACCTACTGTGTAAATATTTTTTGTTATGGACAATCTAAACACCCTGGCAAAACAATATAGTGGCTGTTTCATCACAGAACACGGTCACCCTGGTGATCTAGCGTTGGTGTAGGAAAAGACGTGGAGAATGGCCTCAGAAAAAGGTCTTCCCAGTTTAAAGGAGCTGGTCTCCTATACTTGGAATGCCGTACACTAAGTGTATGGGCTGACAAATTTCCCCTGGGGGGTACACATCAAGCTACTGAATAAATAGTTTTAATTAAAAGTGCATAAAAAACTCCCTTTTACACAATAAGTTGGCTGTTGCATCACGGACCACATTCACCATGTTGATCTAGTGGTGGTGGATAATGAGGATGAGGAGAATGAGGAGGGTAACTTACCAAATAGTCATTTGTGGGTGTGAAGAGATGCATGGTAATATACCTCCCAAAAAAAGACAGGTGTTTTGCTGCCATGTGCCTGATCATGCTGGTGGTGGTTAGGCTTTCTAGTTTTGCTACCCTGCTGATGCGAGCATGGCAGATGGTGCAAATGGCCTTTTTGAGGTTATCAGCAGAACAAACAACCAGACTTGAGAAGATCTAACAGTTGTACTGCCAACTTTCGTCCTGTTGGTGTAACGAGAAACGGTTGCCCACCTTCTGTCTGCGGCCACCACAGTGCTTCTTCCTGCCTGTTGTGGTGCTACACCTCCGTCCCCCTGTTTGCTGCTTTCCTCGCTCTGCATGTCCTCTTGCCAGATTGGGTAAGTTACTATGTCAACCACCACCTTCTCATCCACTTCCGCATCCTGGTCTTCATCTTGACTTTCTGGCAATTGTGTCTCATCATCTTCCACCTCTTGTGACATGTTCCACACCGTCGCCTTCGTGTGAACTTGGCTGCTCCAATATTTGGGCATCTCTACATGCAATCTCATTTTGCCCCACTTCAAGTGGACCAGGCGAGAGGCCTGAATCTATAATTGGAAAAGTGAACAGCTCTTCGGAGTGTCCAAGTGTGAGATCAGTTGTCTCCGGGCACTTGGCATAGCAGGAGGAAGGAGGACCAGGGTGTGGAATAGGCAGTCCAGACAGATGACTACTCAGACATGACTGTCTGGAAGACAGGGTGCTGGTGGTGGTCGCAAAGTGACTGGAAGCATTATCCGCCATCCAACCAACTACCTTTTCACGCTGCCCTTGTGTCAAGAGTGCTGTTCTGCCATCCCCTATTAATTCTGGCAGGAATCTGTTGCGAGAAGATGTGGATGTTTGATGTGGCACAATTTCACCTTGCCCACGGCCAATCATGACAAACATAATGATCTACTGTATTTATACTGTCCCATAAAAACAAGAAGCAACAATAATTTGTGAAAGCTCCTTGCAATCCCATTAGCAGACCAATCACTTTCAAATCTCCACAGATATTCCATTGATGATGCTTATATTGTATAGCATCCAAAACATTTGACAGATTTTCACACTTTCCATTAGATGATATGAGTGAGCAATAGGGATTGATGGTTTCATATTTCCATTGTGAAGAAACACTGCTTTCAAACTTTTCTGAGTCAATAAGCAATCGCCAATCTGCAACAAAATACTCTTGATTCAGTTATTTAAAGAGGCCATTCACATTGTTACAGTACACCATTGGTCAACCAACTGTGAAAAATTGTGTTAAAGTGTTACTTCTTTTTTCGGTAATAACACACTTTGACATCATCATGAAGAAGATTCTTCTGTTTTTCAGCTTTATCTTTTGACAATGAAAGGTCTCTGATGATCATTTAATTCATGTTGAGTAGATCTGGTTGCTTGGCCGCTCCATCAGATACATACTCATCTTGACTTGAAGTCTCCATATCTTCGCCAGTAGCTTCAGCTCCATAGTCTTCATATTCTACTTCATTTTCATCCAATTCAGACAACGGTGGTACAGGAACTGGCAAGGTACCATCATGTGGAACTGGCCTAATCGCAGATTCAAGTTCAGGGTAATTAATCTTATGTTTGTTCTTGTAGAAAAGCCCTTCAGTTTGACAAAAGTAGCAGTCATCACTATGATTTTTGGGTTCTCTTCAAGTCATGGGAACAGCAAATGGCATAGCCACTTTACTCATATTCAACCAGTCATGAAGACCATTTGAACAACTTGAGAATATCACATGAGGGGCCCAGCTTTTGTCCTGATCACCAAGTGGACACTTAACGTACATTTGGTACATCTTTATAATGTCATTAGTGATTGAACGTACTTGGCCTTTTGGTGTAAAAGAACCATACACAAAAGCTGAATCTGTTTGGATGATTTATATACTGTCGGGGCATTTTTCTCCTTTAAATCAGATGAAACAGTAGAGTAAGTTCAATTCAATAGTGGTGACATACTCAAAAAATATGCGTTGAACTGACCGACTATATGTAGATATTTCCCCAGAGATGATAGAGGCAGCTTGTGTTTAGAACTGATTTTACTGTAGGTAATTTGGTAGATAACTATATAACGTTGTGAGGTAAATGAGTCAGCATATTCCTTACAGATGAACATTTGCAGACAGGCAGTTTCTCAGTGTGATATTGGCTGCTTTCAGGTTCTCTCTCTGTGGAGACCCTCACTCACTCTGAGGCGATTTGCCCTCCCAGAAATGCAGTGAAAATCCTCTCACAATGGCGGCTATTCACTGCCTTCCCTTCTATCTCCCTGTGGCAGGGCTTAGATCCGGGTAGAGGCCTGTCTCCTGTCTAACATACCAGTCCTTGCTGCCATCACCATTCTTTTATGAGTGAGTTAAATCTTACCGCCTCATAACAGTTAGCTCCTCCCCGTAACATGTGACTTTCCGAGCAGTCATTGGTTGACTGCACTATCAATTCTTCTTCCCATAAAACTCACTAAAACCTTTACTGATGTTGTCCCAGTAGGAAAATTCAAAATTAAGTAAGACAAGCAAAGAAATG
The DNA here is from genome assembly GCA_033576555.1 of Oophaga sylvatica. NCBI lineage: Eukaryota > Metazoa > Chordata > Amphibia > Anura > Dendrobatidae > Oophaga > Oophaga sylvatica. The sequence continues at coordinate 188,149,227 of JARQOD010000006.1, read as the reverse complement.
GGACTAACATAGGAAAATACACTTACATTGAAAATGCAGAAATAACGTAATAACAAAAATACTTCTATCTCAAAAAATTTATGTGATATAGCAAAACTAAGCATATTTTTGGAATCAGTACATCAAACTCAATAAAACAGACATATTACCTTTGCTGATGATTTTTTTTTGTGTTGACCAGTGTTATATTTATATTTTGATAGATCAAACTTTTCTGAAGGCAACAATAGTACATATGTTAATATAGTTTTTATTATTAGTTTTATTTTTAATTTGGGAAAAGGGAGGTGATTTGAACTTTATGTTTTATTATTTATCGCCTATTTTTTAAAACATGTTTTTTTTCTTCTTTTCACTGTATTTGTTATTCTCCTTAGTGGACTTTAACATGTGATCATATTATCACTTGTGCAATATACAGCAATACCATGGTGTTGCTGCAGATAATGAAAATCAAGGTCTTTTTTGAAGCTTGGCCACAGTTTGGGTTTCAAGTAAGCTCCGTAATGACAAGTATATAGGTCTTCAACAGACTGCTGGCTGTCATAGCAACCCATCGAGACTTGTGATCACATCACAGGCGCACCTATAGGTACATTGAATGAGGCACCCACTTTGAGAGATGTATTTAACAGGTTAACAATCTTGGGTGCCGCTACTCACAATTGTTAGAGGTAGGTCCTGGCTGTAACAAGTATTCACCTCTTTTGCAATGAAGCCCCTAAAAATTTATTGTGCAAGCAATTACCTTCATAAGTCACATGCTTAGTGAAAGAAAGTCTACTTGTGTGCAATCAAAGTGTCACATCATCTGTTAGCATATACACACCCTTTCTGAAAGGCCACGAAGGCTGCAACACCAGTAAAGGCACTGCCACACTTAGCGATCGCACTAGCGATCACGGCAACGACTTAACCTGGCGAGATCACTAGTGCGATCGCTATGTGATCGCTAGTTAGATTCCAAACACAACTCATCAGCGATCTGTGATTCCAAACACATCTCATCAGCGATCTGTATAACGACCTCTGCGGTCATTTGGAAAACCTAGTCCCACCTGCGATGCTGGTGAAGTCGTTCATAAAGGGTGTCACACAGCGATTCAGGCTCACCAGCGGGACACCAACGACTAAAAAACGGCTCAGAACGTTCATAAGCGATCAGCGACATCTCAGCAGGGGCCACATCGCTGCTACATGTCACACACAACTAAGTCGCTAACGAGATTGCTACTGCGTCATAAATGGTGACGCAGTAGCGATCTCGTTAGCAATCTAGCTTGCGATCTCGCTTAGTGTGGCATACCTCTAACCCCTTAGTGACAGAGACAATTTGGTACTTACAGACCAAGCCAATTTTTACAATTCTGACCACTGTCACTTTATGAGGTTATAACTCTGGAACGCTTCAACTGATCAAACTGATTCTGAGAATGTTTTTTCGTGACATATTGTACTTCATGTTAGTGGTAAAAAATTTTCGCTATGACTTGCGTATATGAAAAAACGGAAATTTGGCAAAAATTTTAAAAACTTTGCAATTTTCACATTTTAATTTTTGTGCCCTTAAATCAGAGTCATATCACACAAAATAGTTAACAAATAACATTTTACACATGTCTACTTTACATCAGTATAATTTTGGAAACATAATTTTTTTGTTAGGACGTTATAAGGGTTAAAATTTGACCAGTGATTTCTCATTTTTCCAACAAAATTTACAAAACCATTTTTTTAGGGCCCACCTCACATTTGAAGTGAGTTTGGGTGGTCAGTATGACAAAAAATACCCAAAAGTGACACCATTATAAAAACTGCACCCCTCAAGGTGCACAAAACCACATTCAAGAACTTTGTTAACTCCTCAGGTGCTTCACGAGAGCTAAAGCAATGTGGAAGGAAAAAATGAACATTTTACTTTTTTAACAAAAAAATTATTTTGGAACCAAACTTTTTTATTTTAACAAGGGTATAAGGAGTAAATGGACCACAAAATTTGTTGTGCAGTTTCTCCTGAGTACCCCAATAGCCCGTATGTGGGGGAAAGCCACTGTTTGGGCACACGGCAGGGCTCAGTAGGGAGGGAGCACCGTTTGACTTTTTGAACGCTAAATTGGCTGGACTCAATGGTGAGCGACATGTTGCGTTTAGAGACCCCCTGATTTACCTAAACAGTGGAAACCCCAACAAACCCTAACCTTAAGCTCAACCCTAAACATTACCCTAATCACGACCCTAACCCAAACACCACCCTAACCCCAACACCACAACCCTAACCACAACACAAACCTAACCCCAACACAACCCAAACTTCAACTCTAGCCCAAACCCTAACCCTAGCCCAACCATAACCATAGCTCTAACTCTAGCCCCAAGCTTAACCCTAGCCCAACCCTAACCCTAGCTCTAACCCTAGCCCCAATCATAAGCCGAGTCCAACTCTAACCCTAGCCCCAACCCTAATCCTAGCTATAACCCCAACTATAAACCCAACCTTAACCCTAACCCTAGCCAATCCCTAACCCTAGCTATATCCCTAACTATAACTCCAACCATAACCCTAACCATAGCCCTAACCCTAATGGAAAAATTGAAAATAAAATACATTTTTTATTACCTAAGGGGGTGATAAAGGGAAGTTTGATTTATTATTGTTTTTATTTTGATAGACCCTATCACAGTGATCAAAATGAATCAATAGGAGAAGTCTCTTATTGTTGCCGCATGCCGGCCGGCAGATCTCGGCGGGCTACTGTCCGTGGGCCAGGTGACACAGTTGGAGGGACTGAGGGACACTGCAGGTACCAGTGGGGCTCGGGGGACCACATTACTCTCTCCTTTGATGTGCTAAATCATATCAGAGGAGAGAGAAATAAATGGGAAATCTGTCTTTTTTTTGCAGTCGCCGTTATTCCATAAATAACTGTGATCGCAACACTAGGATTGGTAAAAACTGACCCGAATCAATTTCTCTGGGGTCTCAGCTATCCCCGATAGCAGAGACCCTGGAGATTTTCTGATGCTGGGGTGTGCTGTAACCTTATTTCTCAGCACTGAGGAATAAGTATCCTTAACTGCCGCAGTTAAAAGCGTGTCGGCAGTCATTAAAGACAATACTAACAAAACAACAACATGAAGACCAAAGGAGATCTCCAAACAAGTCAGGGACAAAGTTGTTAAGACATACAAGTCAGGGTTGGCTCTAAGAAAACATCCCAATCTCTTATGATCCCCCAAGGCACCAAATCCATTATCATAAAATGGAAAGAATATAGTACCAAAACAAACCTGCCAAGAGAGAGCCGCCCACGAAAACTCTCAGCCTGAGTCAAGAGGGCATTCAGGAATTCATCAGAAAGGCAGCACTGAGACCAAAGGTAACCCTGAAGGATGCTGAGAAATACAGGAATATTCGTGAGCAAAACCTGTTTGAGTCTGTCAGTGATTTGTATGGAGTTTCCCCTTCCAACAAGTTTGGACATGTTTTGGAGTTGCCTAGTCAAAGGCCAGAGTTTAATCCAATGGAGAATCTGTGGTCAGACTTAAGCATTGCTCTTCACCAGAGCAAACTATCTAAGGCTGGTTTCACATTAGCATTCAGGGGCTTTGCGGAAGGCTGCATACTCCCTCCGTTAAGCCCCGCCTACTTCCGCATACTTCTGCATGCATCCTGCGTACCTATCATTAACATTGGGTACGCAGGACATGCAATGTATGCGGATATGTCGTTTTGACGTGCCCGTCGTCCGCGCAAAACAATGCATCCACAAACATCCGCATGTCCTGCATTCCCAATGTTAAAGATATGAGGAAATAATCTCCAGCGCTGGATCAGTATTTAAAATGTAGACATTTAATTTGAAAAAAATTAAAAAATAAAGAAAAAAGGTTACACAAAAGTGATGGACATAAGAGCAGATGGGGTCTCAGGTGGATTAAACCAACGCATAAATTCTGACACAGTAAATGTGAAGGAAAGATTAAAGTAATTGCCATTAATATGTCTGATAAAATCTTTGATTCCCCTTTCCAAATCAAAATTAGGTTGTCTATATAATGATCTTAAATTTATACCCTATTTTTGTGATATTTTTCCATAGTCTTAATTAAATTCTGGGTGAGTGTTGCTTTTACTTGTGAAGGGTTAAATGTAAGGAACATTCCTGATCTCACTAATTGATGTGATTTGCACCTATGTTTTATGTATTCTGGTGTTATATGTAGCTTTCAGTATTTGTCTCTAACTAACCATGAACAAGACCGGCTAGGTCGAAACGCGTTGGTTTAATCCACCTGAGACCCCATCTGCTCTTACGTCCATCAATTTTGTGTAACCTTTTTTCTTTATTTTTTCATTTTTTTCAAATAAATGTCTACATTTTAAATACTGATCCAGCGCTGAAGATTTTTTCCTCATGCCTTTGCTTTTGATCCAGGCGGCTCCGTGCGCATGGAAAACATGGTCAGTTACTGAAGATTAGGTGAGCTGACCTTCCCCTTATCCTGTTCCTATATTTCCTGCAGGTTAAAGATAGGTACGCCGGATGCATGCAGAAGTGTGCGGAAGTAGGCGGGACTTAGCGCAGGAAGTACGCAGCCTTCTGCAAAGCCCCCGAACGCTAATGTGAACTTAGCCTAACTTAATTTAGCTGGAGAAGTTTTCACGTGTTTGTTTTAAATTTCAGTGACTTGATGTGGAAAGCTTATAGAGACTTATCCAAAGCGACTGGCAGCTGTAATTACCAAAAAAGGAGACTCTAAAAAGTACCAATTAGTATGAATAGATATGCACACTGACGATTTCAAGTTATTGTCGTATTTGTTGTTTGATTCACAATACAGTGAGTTTGAAAAGTATTCAGACCCCTTTAAGTTTTTCACTCTTTGTTTCATTGCAGCCATTTGGTAAATGCAAAAAAGTTCCTTTTTTTCTCATTAATGTACACTCTGCACCCCATCTTGACTGATAAAAACAGAAATGTAGAAGTTTTTGCAAATTTATTAAAAAAGAAAAACTGAAATATCACATGGTCATAAGTATTCAGACCCTTTGCTTAGACACTCATATTTACGTCACATGCTGTCCATTTCCTTGTGATCCTCTTTGAGATGGTTCTACTCCTTCATTGGAGTCCAGCTGTGTTTAATTAAACTGATAGGACTTGATTTGTAAAGGCACACACCTGTCTATATAAGTCCTCACAGCTCACAGTGCATGTCAGACCAAATGAGAATCATGAGGTCAAAGGAACTGGCCATGGAGCTCAGAGACAGAATTGTGGCAAGGCACACATCAGGCCAAGGTTACAAAAGAATTTCTGCAGTCCTCAAGGTTCCTAAGAGCAAAGTGGCCTCCATATTCCTTAAATGGAAGAAGTTTGCGACCAACAGAAGTCTTCCTAGACCTGGCCGTCCAGCCAATCTGAGCAATCGTGGGAGAAGAGCCTTGGTGAGAGAGGTAAAGAAGAACCCAAAGATCACTGTGGCTGAGCTCCACAGATGCAGTAGGAAGATGGGAGAAAGTTCCACAAAGTCAACTATCACTGCAGCCCTCCACCAGTCCTTTATGACAGAGTGGACAGATGGAAGCCTCTCCTCAGTGCAAGACATATGAAAGCCTGCATAAAGTTTGCTAAATAACTCATGAAGGACTCCCAGACTAATAAGATTCTCTGGTCTGATGAGTCGAAGATAGAACTTTTGGTCATAATTCTAAGCGGTGTGTGTGGAGAAAACCAGGCACTGTTCATCACCTGCCCAATACAATCCCAACAGTGAAACATAGTGGTGGCAGCATCATACTATGGGGGTGTTTTTCAGCTGCAGGGACAGGACGACTTGTTGCAATTGAAGTAAACATGAATGTGGCCAAGTAGAGAGATATCTTGGATGAAAACCTCTTCCAGAGTGCTCTGGACCTCAGACTTGGCCGAAGGTTCACATTCCAACAAGACAATGACCCTAAGCACACAGCTAAAATAACAAAGGAGTGGCTTCAGGACAACTCTGTGACCATTCTTGACTGGTCCAGCCAAAGCCCTGACCTAAACTCAATTGAGCATCTCTGGAGAGACCTAAAAATGGCTGTTCACCAAGGTTCACCATCCAACCTGATGGAACTGGAGAGGATCTGCAAGGAAGAATGGCAGAGGATCCCTAAATACAGGAGTGAAAAACTTGCTGCATCATTCCCAAGAAGAGTCATGGCTGTACTAGCTCAAAAAGGTGCTTCTACTCATTACTGAGCAAAGGGTCTGTTTTTTTTCAGTCAAGATGGGGTGCAGAGTGTAAATTAATGAGAAAAAAAAAAACGTTTTTGCTTTTACCAAATGGCTGCAATTAAGCAAGTGTGAAAAATTTAAAGGGGTCTGAACACTTTCCGAACCCACTGTAATAATATAACCAAATGTTCACAGTTGTAGGCATGTTATTTACATGAAGTGATGCAAACCCTAAAAAAACAGTCAAACTCTAGGTTATGAGGTAGAAAAACAGGAAAAATGCAAAGGGAGTGAATACTTTCGCAAGCCCCTGTAGGTCCTTAAAAAGTTTACATAAATTACTTTATTAGAAATAGACTGGGGCACTGCAAAAGATGAAATTGGCAACAGATACTATCAAGAATTCCTAATATAATAGCCATTGGGCAGCACAGTTGCTCAGTGGTTAACACTGCAGCCTTACAGCGCTGGGGTCCTAGGTTCAAATGCCACCAAAAACAATATTTACAAGGAGCTTGTATGTTCTCCCGTATTTGTGTGGGTTTGTTCCCACACTCCAAAGACATACTGATAGGGAATCTATATTGTGAACACTATTAGGGACATTGCCAATAATGTCTATAAAGCTCTGTGGAATTAATGGCACTATATAGGTGAGTAAAATCAATAAATACTGTGAGTTAAAATTGAAAGTTTTCCCTGAAGTGTTCACAAATAATCTGCTGTACTTCTGATTCTGAACATGGTCTTACCTCTTCCATTTTTATTGCACTTTGTTTCAATTGCCACTATTCTACCAGACAATATTTTCAAATTTAGGACTTGAGAAAAAAACGGTCCCTAATCTGAACCAAAAAACGGACGAGTGTCATGCGAGTGCCATGCGAGTACAATGCGATTTTCACACCTATCATCCGATTTACATCCGAGTGCAGTGTGATTGCAAACCGATTTTAACATGAGCATTTACATATAGCAATTCTCTATGTCATTTACACATTGTTTTCAAAGGAAATATTCTTCAAAACACCCACACAAAAAAACGCAATTAGTGTGTGCATACAGTAAAATCACACTGACAGGTTAGAGTAGAATAGATATAATAGATATATACACATAGAATATATATATATATATATATATATATATATATATATACTGTGTATATACACTGCTCAAAAAAATAAAGAGAACACTTAAACAACAGAATATAACTCCAAGTAAATCAAACTTCTGTGAAATCAAACTGTCCACACACTTAATAAAGGAGTGGTTCTGCAGGTGAGGACCACAGAACACATCTCAGTACCAATGCTTTCCTGCTGATGTTTTGGTCACTTTTGAAAGTTGGTTGTGCTTTCACACTCATGATAGCATGAGACTGACTCTACAACCCACACAAGTGGCTCAGGTAGTGCAACTCAACCAGGATGGCACATAAATGCGAGCTGTGGCAAGAAGGTTTGCTGTGTCTGCCAGCGTAGTGTCCAGAGGCTGAAGACGCTATCAGGAGACAGGCCAGTAAACCAGGAGACGTGGAGGGGGAAGTAGGAGGGCAACAACCCAGCAGCAGGACCACTACCTCAGCCTTTGTGCAAGGAGGAACAGGAGGAGCACTGCTAGAGCCCTGCAAAGTGACCTTCAGCAGGCCACAAATGTGCATGTGTCTGCACAAACAGTTGGAAACCGACTCCATGAGGATGGTCGGAGTGCCCGACGTCCACAGATGGGGGTTGTACTCACAGTCCAACACCATGCAGGACGCTTGGCATTTGCCACAGAACACCAGGATTGGCAAATTCGCCGCTGGCGCCCTGTGCTCTTCACAGATGAAAGCAGATTCACACTGAGCACATGTGACAGACGTGACAGAGTCTGGAGACACCATAGAGCGCGATCTGCTGCCTACAACATCCTTCAGCATGACTGGTTTGACAGTGGGTCAGTAATGGTGTTGGGTGGCATTTCTTTGGAGGGCCTTACAGCCCTCCATGTGCTCACCAAAGGTAGCCTGACTGCCATTAGGTACCAAGATGAGATCCTCAGACCCCTTGTGAGGCCATATGCTGGTGCGGTTGGCCCTGGGTTCCTCCCAATGCAGGACAATGCCAGACCTCATATGGCTGGAGTGTGTCAGCAGTACATGCAAGATGAAGGCATTGAAGCTATGGACTGACCCACCCATGCCCCAGACCTGAATCTGATTGAGCACATCTTGGACATCATGTCTTGCTCCATCCACCAACTTCACGTTTCACCACAGACTGTCCAGGAGTTGGCAGATGCTTTAGTCCAGGTCTGCGAGGAGATACCTCAGGAGACCATCCACCGCCTAATCAGGAGCATGGCCAGGCCTTGCAGGGAGGTCATACAGGCACATGGAGGCCACACAAACTACAGAGCATCATTTTGACTTGTTTTAAGGACATTACATTCCACTTTAATTTTTTTTGTGTGACTCCAAATCCAGGCCTCCATTGGTTAATAAATTTGATTTCCATTGATGATTTTTGTGTGATTTTGTTGTCAGCACATTCAACTTTGTACAGATCAAAGTATACAATGAAAATATTTCATTCATTCAGATCTAGGATGTGTTATTTGAGTGTTCCCTTTATTTTTGAGCAGTGTATATATACTGTATATATATATATATATATATAGTTATATATATACAGTATATATTTTATATATAATATATATATATAATATATATAAAAATAAATATATTTATATATTGATGTCAGTGACACACATATATTTATATGTATTTTTATTGCATAGAGAGATAGATAGAAGAAAAGCCGGTAATACTTTTGCCGGCTTCTGTAATATCACTGCAGGGGCCAACATGATATAAGAGATAGATTAGATACAGTAAAGACATATAGAATAGATAGATATATTGATATCAGTGAAAAATACAATTAGTGCAGTGTGTGTGCAAAATACTGGAAATGTACTTAATTAATAAAAGATTATTTAGGGGTAAAAAATGATGTGGGGTCCCCCTATAATTTATAGCCAGCAATGGCTATGCAGACAGCTGTGGGCTTATATTAATAGACTAGGAAGGGGCCATGGATACTGGTCCCCTCCTGGCTAAAAACATCAGCTGGCAGCCGCTCCAGAAAAGGCGCATCTATAAGATACACCAATTCTTGCATATAGCCTTGCTCTTCCCACTGCCCTGTAGCGGTGGCATGTGGTGTAATAGTTGGGGCGCTGATGCCACCTTTGTGACATCAAGCCCCGAGGTTAGTAATGAAGAGGTGTCAATAAGATGCCCCTATTACTAACCCCATAGTCAAATTGTAAATAAAACACAGACACCCTGAAAAAATTATTTTATTGAAATAAAGACACAGACTCCTTTAATATTCTAAATTAAACCATACTTACAACATCACCTAATTCTCTGATGCCCTCGATCTCCTGTAATAAAAGTAAAATAATAAACCAGAAATATACCATACCTGTCCATCGTTGTGTCCCACGTTGTAATCCATAACTGGAGGATATACAGTTTTCAACCAGGACGGTGCCAAGATGCGACCGACCTGACTGAAAACCCACTGGTGTATGAGGAGATGCTGCCAGCGCAGCATCAGTGACTAGCGGTGACGTCACTGAAGTTGCGCTCCCTCACAGCCTGAATTGAGATGATCATTGGACTGTGGGAAAATGAAGAGCAATGAAGGTCCTGAAGTGGCCTTAGCGAGTCTCCAGATCTCAACCCCATAGAAAACCTTTGGAGGGATTTGAAAGTCCGTGCTGCCCAGCGACAGGCCCAAAACATCACTGCTTTAGAGGAGATCTGCATGGAGGAATGGGCCAACATACCACCATCAGTGTGTTCCAACCTTGTGAAGACTTACAGAAAACATTTGACCTTTGTAATTGCCAACAAAGGATATATAACAAAATATTGAGATGAACTTTTGTTAATGACCAAATACAAGGCAGTGGGAAGAGTAAGGCTATGTGCCAGCTGCGGGCTGATGTTTTTAGCCAGGTAGGGGCCAGTATCTATGGCCCTTTCCTAGGCAGCTGTCTGCATAACCATTGCTGGCTATAAATTATAGGGGGACCCTACGTCATTTTTTTCCTCTAAATAATCTTTTATTAATTAAATACATGTCCAGTAATTTGCATACATGCTGCACTAATTGTATTTGTCACTGATATCTATATATCTACCTATTCTATATATCTTTACTGTATCTAATCCATCTCTTATATCCTGTCAGCTCCTGCAGTGATTTTACAGAAGCCGGCAAATGTACAATGGGGATAAAAGTATTTAGTTAGCCACCAATTGTGCAAGTTCTCCCAATTAAAAAGAAGTGGGAGTCCTGTAATTGACATCATAGGTAGACAACAACTATGCTCACCATTGTTGTGATCATTTTGACCCCACGGGGTGAGATCTTGTGTGGAGCCCCTGATCAAGGGAGATTATCAGTGGTCTTGTATGTCTTCCATTTTCTTATTATTGCTCCCACAGTTGATTTCATGACACCAAGATGCTTGCCTATTGCAGATTCAGTCTTCCCAGCCTAGTGCAGGGCTACAATTTTGTTTCTGGTGTCCTTTGACAGCTCTTTGGTCTTCACCATAGTGGAGTTTGGAGTGTGACTGTTTGAGGTTGTGGACAGGTGTCTTTTATACTGATAGCAAGTAGAGATGAGCGACTTTGCCTTCTTTAGGGTCAAGTCGGGTTTCGTGAAACCAGACTTTCTCAAAAGTCGAGTCACACGAAGTCGGCCGACTAACGGAAATGGTCAGGTCGGAGTCGAAAATACGACCCCAATGCAAGTCAATGGGGAATAAAAGTCGGCAGGGAGTGGAGGACAGTAAACACACCTATGGTGCCCATTTCAATAGCAACGACATCAATTCTTATTACTTAAGCTTGTCAACCTTAATTAACTTTATAATAGTAGCGCATTGAAAACTGGGGGTTATTTGGCTAAAGTTGTGGGGGGGGCAGTGCTGGCTCCAGGTTTTCGTGGGCCCCGGGCCAAGGAGAGTCAGTGGGCCCCTTTAACACTACCCACAATTCAAGATGCGCCGATACAACAGAGAAATATAGGTATAGTACAATGCCAAATACTTCACTTCTTACATTACATGAGTGATATCTATTTTAAATTCTACAATAGCTAAAAAAACGAACAGTATAGTCCTCCATACAGTATTATGGGCACCACATAGTGAGCCATACAGAATAATAAGCCCCATATATTGCTCTATACAGAATAATGAGCCCCATATATTGCTCAATACAGAATGGGCTCCATATAATGCTCCATACAGAATAGGCCCCATATGTGCTCCATATGATGCTACATATATAAAGGGCCCTATTTGATGCCCCATAAAAAATGAACCCTCATATGATGCTCTAGTATATGATGGGCCCCATATATGATGCTCCAGTGTATGATGAACCCCATATAATGCTCCAAATATAATGGTCCCCATATATAATGCTCCATATATAATGGTCTCCATGTGATGCTCCATATATATTGTGCCCCATATGATGCGCCATATATAATGGGCCCCATATGATGCTCCACTATATGATGTGCCCCGTGGATGATTCTCCAGTGTATAATGGGCCCTATCTATGATGTTCAAGTGTATGATGGGCCCCATATATAATTCTCCAGTGTATAATGCTCCCCATATATTGCTCCAACCATTAAAAAAAAATGAAATACCTCTCCTCGCTGGGCACTGCTCTGCTCTGGACTCCTCAGCGTTGCCATCTTCCAGTTCTCTGCACTGTGACTGTTCAGGCAGAGGGCGCACAGACGTGACATCATCACACTCTCTGACCTGAATGTAACTGTCAGGAAACGCGGAAGATGTCACAGAGGTGGAGCAGGGAGAGGTAAATATTGCAAGTGCTGGGGCCCTGAGCTAGCAGGGGAGGCACAATTGTGGGCGCCGGGAACTGGCACAGGGCCCCTCATAGTACGCTGATGTCTCTGACGGCGAGTGGGTCCCCCCACCTGCTCAGGGCACCGGCACATGCCCGGGTGCGCCAAGTGCTGACCCCAGCCCTGGGGGGGGATAGCCCAGTTAGGGAGGTGGAAAAACTGGCATATGTTGAGGTGTAGGCTGGACGTTCAGCAGCTGCAAATGGAGGAATTAGAGAAGTCGGAAGAGGAGGACAATGCGAGCCATTTTACTGGCAACCTATGTGTCATCAGGGGAAGGTGGTACAAAATCCTGGTTCATTTTAATGAAGGTGAGATCACCTACATTTTGGGTCAACAGCCGGGTCCTTTTTTCTGTCAGGATTGATCCAGCAGCATTGAAGACTCTTTCTGATAGCACACTACCAGCAGGGCAAGCGAGCTCCTGTAAGGCATATTGTGCCAATTCAGGCCAGGTGTCCAGTTTACAGGCCCAGTAGTCAAAGGGGAATGAACTGTGAGGGAGAACATCGATAGGGGAGGAGAGGTAATTTTGAATAATAGTTGACAACTGTTGTCTCCTGTCTGTTGCAGTCGATTCAGTATCACCAGTCGTGTGAACGTTACTCGAGAAATCAGACCACAACATGGTCATGAAACCCCTGTCTCCAATGCCACTTCGGCTGTGTGCACCACGAACACCTCTTCCATTTGGCCCACTACGGCTCGTGGTAGAACCTGCACCGCTGCTGTGTGCTGGGAATGTCTCTAACAAACGGTTTACCAGAGTTGCTTGTTTGTTTGCCAATATTAGCTCTAGGTTCTCCTGTGGCATGATGTTCTATAATTTGCCTTTAAAGCGTGGATCGAGGATGCTGGCCAACCAGTTGTCGTCATCCTTTAAAATTTTGGCAATGCAGGAGTCCCTTTTTAGGATCCGCAAGACATAATCACACATGTGGGCCAATGTTCCAGGTGTCAATGATGCACTGCCAGTGGTGGGTGGAGGAGCACTTTCTGTCAAATCCATATCCCTCCATTCACGCACAAACCCTGTACCTGACCTTGTCAAGCCAACATTTTTTCTTGCCCCTGATAAGCATCATCCTCCCAAAAATAATCATCCCCCTCATCCTCCTCCTCTTCCTCTTCTTCCTCCACCTCGTCCAGAACAGTTCTGTGAGCAGACAATGCCTGACTGTCATGAAGGCTTCCCTCCTCCACCTCCTCCACTGCAGACGCCTGATCCTTAATGTGCGTCAAAGTTTGCATGAGCAGACGCATAAGTGGGATGCTCATGCTTTTGATGGCGTCGTCTGCGCTTGCCAGCCGTGTGCATTCCTCAAAACACTGAAGGACTTTACAGAGATCTTTCAGCTTTGACCAATGCACACCTGACAACTCGATGTCTGACCTCAAACTGCCTGCCCTTGGATCCTCCCACAAATGCATTACAGCCTGCCTCTGTTCGCACAGCTTCTCAACCATGTGCATGGTGGAGTTCCACCTTGTTGCAACGTCTATGATTAGGCGGTGCTTAGGGAGGTGGAGCGATCGCTGCAGCCTCTGCATACGACTGGAGTCTATGGGTGAGCGGCGAATGTGCGAGCACAGTCTTCGCACCTTATGGAGCAGGGCTGGTAACTACGGATAATTATTTATGAAGCACTGCACCACCAGGTTCAAGGTTTGTGCCTGGCAAGGTATATGTCTGAGTTTTGCCAGGGCTATGGCTGCCACAAAATTACGTCCGTTATCACTGACTACCTTGCCTGGCTCAAGATGTAGACTGCCCAGCCATGACTCAGTTTCTCGCTGGAAGTAGTCGGCCAGTACCTCCACGGTGTGTCTGTTGTCACCCAAAGACATCATCTTTAAAACAGCTTGCTGACGCTTACCACTAGCTGATCGATAGTGTTACACCTTGTGTGCAACACTGGCAGCTGCGGATGGCGTGCTCGTGCGACTGCGCTCTGTCGACGAGCTTTTGCTTCTGGAGGAGGGTTGAACGCCTACAGTCAACTTTTGCGTATACTGTGGGCTAGGTAGCACTGTCCCACCGCCACTGTCCCTGTGGACCCTGCATCCTCCACATTAACCCAGTGCGCAGTGATGGACACGTAACGGCCCTGGCCATGCCTACTGGTCCATGCTTCTGTTGTGAAGTGCACATTTCTACTCACTGATTGTTTGAGTGCATGGACAATGCGGTCTTTCACATGCAAGTAGAGGGCAGGGATGGCTTTTCTAGAAATTAAGTGCCGACTTGGTAGGTCATAGTGTGGGACAGCGTAGGCCATGAGCTCTCGGAATGCTGCGCTTTTAACCAAACGGAAGGGCATCATCTCTAATGAGATCAGTTTGGCAATGTAGGCGTTCAAAGCCAGTGAGGTTTTGTAGTCCGTCCACGCTTGCAAGTGCATGGTGTTTAAATGTCAAAGCATGCAACTGGTATTCAATTTTCAGAGATTTTTCCCTCGGCTAAAGGTCCTTCCGCACTTCTTACAGATAACCTTTGCCTCATCAATAGGATTTTGGTCAAAAAAGTGCCACACTGCACTCTTCCTACTATGGGATAAATCTTCAAGGCTTGCACGCAGTGCTAATTTGACCGTCTGGCCAAGCTGTCCTGCAACCTTTTTGTTTTTTTAACACGTTTTTGGACTGCTACAGGCCTGCCAGGTAACCCCAGCTGCGATGTCGATGCCTGCTGCGGATCCTCCTCCTCTTCTGAGCTATTGCCAGCGGCACCCTCTTCCCCCAATGGATGCCAATCCAGGTCAACAACTGGGTCGTCCATCACCTCCTCTTCAATTTCATCTGCACCTTCCTCTGTGTCACCGTGTAAGGTGTTAGAGTATGCGGGAAGGGACACCTGAGTTTCATCAGGGTTAGATTCTGGCTCAGTAGACTGCGAGGGCAATGTAGTGCTCTGGGTGAATGTACCAGCAGAATCAGATAGCAGTGGTTGTGCATCAGTGCACTCCATGTCATATTCATCTTGGACTGGGGAATTCAGGATTTGACTTGATAACCCAGGCATGGTATGTGAAAAGAGCTCCATGGAGTAATCTGAAGTGTAGCCTGCTGCATCCTTCACTTTTGGTGGGGTTGAAGGACACAAGGAAAGGTGTCGTTCCTGACCAGGAGCCTGCACTGACGACTCAGTGGTTGCATATTTTGAAAGTTCAGAAGAGGAGGCGATAGAGCTGGAGGACACGATTTCGCTCAGAAGTGGTCATGAGATTCTTCCCTGGGGGAAGCCGGGCAAGATCAGTGGAGGCAACAGAGACTAACCTTGAAGGTTCAATAATGTGCTGAGGTTCTTCCTCCAGTTCAGGAGGCAAAAAGGCTCTGGAACGTGCGCCTGCCTTGATGTTCTTGTCAGCTGGGCGGAAATGAAGGACAAAATTAAAACGAGCAAAAAACAACGCCCACCCGGCCTGACGGGGATTCAGCCTTAGAGCAGATTGGAGGTAGGCAAGGCTTTTATGATCGGTGATTATGACTACCTGGTGATGAGCTCCCTCAAGAAGATGTCTCTATTCTTGCAGAGCCAATTTGATAGCCAACAGTTCCCAATCTCCAACGGAGTAGTTCCTTTCTGCAGGAGAAAAAACCTTGGAAAAAAACCACAAGAGATCATCCGACCGGTAGATTCCTTCTGGGTGAGAACTGTTCCTGCACCTATGGAAGAAGCGTCTACCTCAAGAAAAAATTGCTCATTAGAATTTGGACGATGGAGAACGGGTGCAGAAGCGAAGACTTTTTTGAGAGAAACAAAGGCCTCTTCTGCCTCGGAGGACCATTCCTTGGAGTTTACACCTTTCCGGGTTAAAGCTGTGAGGGGAGCCACTCGGGTGGAAAAGTGTGGAATGAATTGCCGGTAGTAGTTGGCAAACCCCAGGAACCGTTGTATGGCTTTTAGCCCAGACGGACGAGGCCACTTGAGGACGGCAGACAACTTCTCCGGGTCCATCTTTAATCCTGTGGAAGATACAATGTACCCAAGTAAAAACAAAGAGGATCGCTCAAAGAGGCATTTCTCATATTTGGCATATAGCCTGTTCTCTCTCAGTCTTTGTAAGACCAGGCGTACTTGCCTCCGGTGTGAGGCCAGGTCTGCAGAGAAAATCAAAATGTCGTCCAGGTAGACAACGACACAAGTATAGAGCAGGTCCCTGAAAATGTCATTAACAAATTCCTGAAAGACCGCAGGTGCATTGCTTAGGCCAAACGGCATTACCAGGTATTCGTAGTGGCCATCACGGGTGTTGAAGGCTGTTTTCCATTTGTCTCCTTCTCTGATTCGGATCAGGTTGTAGGCCCCTCTGAGATCCAATTTGGTGAAGATCTTGGCCCCGCGGAGACTGTCAAACAGCTCTGAAATAAGAGGTAATGGATACCGTTTTTTTACCGTGATCTGGTTTAGATCCCGGTAGTCGATACAGGACCGCAGGGATCCATCCTTCTTCTTCACAAAGAAGAATCCTGCTCCTGCCGGTGAAGATGACTTTCGGATAAATCTTCTTGCCAGGTTCTCTTGGATGTAGTCCGACATAGCCTGAGTCTCTGCCTGAGAAAGAGGATAAACTCTCCCACGGGGAGGAGATGTTCCAGGGAGAAGCTCTATCTGACAGTCATACGACCTGTGTGGAGGTAGCCTCTCAGCCTCCTTTTTCCCAAAGACGTCAGAGAAGAACCAATAGGAGGAAGGTAACCCAGGCAGGGTATCAGGCTGGACTTTAGGCTAAACAGGTTGAATCCGGGTTAGGCATCGATTCATGCAGGTATCTCCCCAACGCAGAACCTCTCCAGTTCTCAAATTTAGGACCGGTTCATGCTTCTGGAGCCAAGGTAAACCTAAAAGCAAGGGATGAGACAAACCGGTATATTCATAAAAGCTGATTCTTTCAGCATGCATTAAACCTACCCGGAGTTCCACCAGCTCGGTCTGAAACTGGACGGTCTTGGTCAGTGGTTTGCCATCTACAGCGGTCACCCTTAACGGATCAGGAAGACGCTGGACTGGTAAGCGGTAACAATCCACAACCGCCTGCTGGATGAAGTTTCCTGCAGCTCCAGAATCCAGTAAACAATGTTCGGAGAATTTTATTGCTCCGCTGGACACAGAGACTGAGATT
The DNA here is from genome assembly GCA_033576555.1 of Oophaga sylvatica. NCBI lineage: Eukaryota > Metazoa > Chordata > Amphibia > Anura > Dendrobatidae > Oophaga > Oophaga sylvatica. The sequence goes on along the minus strand of JARQOD010000006.1, from coordinate 188,131,932 downwards.
TGCAATGAGGGAGAGGACTGTTCTCTACCTAGGGTGGCTTCTCCTACCGAACCTAGGCACTGGAGTTTCCCGACTTCTTAGGACAGGAATGGATCAGATGCTCAGAACTACCGCAGTGGTAACAACTTCCTTCCTTGCGACACTCCTCCTGGCGGCAGATGGCCAAACTTACACGGTCTACCTCCATGGCCTCAGGAGAGGAAGGCGAGGTAACCATTTTGAAAAAACTAGAGTCCAGGTGATAGGACCTTTTGTCCCGCTTGATCTCCATGGAATGCTCCTGAAAACGTAGGTCAATCCGGGTTGCCAAGGATATTAGCTCCTCCAATGTGGTAGGTCTGTCCCGTCCCACCAGCTCACCCTTGATTCTTCCTGATAGGCCTTCCCAAAAGTTAGCTACCAAGGCCTCATTGTTCCAAGACAACTCAGACGAGAGGGTGCGAAACTTAACAGCATACTTAGCCACCGTGAGAGTTCCTTGGCGCAGGCGAAGCAAGGCTGAAGCGGTCGAAGTGGTGCGACCAGGTTCGTCGAAGGTCCTGCAAAAAGCCTCTAGGAAAGATTGAAGATCGTTAACCAGCGGGTCCCCTCTTTCTCATAGCGGGTTTAGCCAGGTGAGAGCCTCTCCTCCCAGATGTGACATGATTAAGTCCACCTTGGCTCGGTCAGAAGCAAACATATGCCCCAAGATTTCGAAGTGTAGAGTGCACTGATTGAGAAAACCCCGACACTGAGTAGGATCACCCTGGAAGCGGGTAGGAGCCGCCAGGCCAGGACCTTTATTTGCCATGGGGGCTGGTACCTGAGTGCTGGTAGATGAGTCCGGTGCAGGCGAGGACTCCAAGGAAACCATGCGGGTAGACAAGCTGCGTAGATACGTTGTGATCTTGTCCTGTTGAACTCATAAACGGGCCACCTCCTGGCACAGTTCCATGGTCGGAGGTCTCTGGGATCCAGCGGGTTCCATGGCCGGAGCAATCTGTAATGAATGGAAGCGGAGGCAGAGATAGTAAAGTTCACATTCGTCTTTTATTTTAGAAGTGGAACCTCGAGACCGTGGTCCGGGGGGCTCCGAAGGGGGCGTAACTAGTGAGCCCCGGGTACCCGTAGTAAGGCCCCTCGAACAGGACCAGAATAGAATACCCGGAGGACACAGGTGCTACTGAGTCGCACACAACCAGGGTTATGGGGTACTCGGCACCGAGCCCGTTGAAGTCTATGGGGAATATCACAAGTAGCACAGCTCGGTCCGTTGCCCTGGGCACTCATACAAAGGGGGATATTTACAGGGAAAATAATAATTGTTCGTGACGCCACCTGTGGTTTCTGATCAAGGTGACCAGCGCTGCAGGGTTAATCTTCTGAGGGATGTTACTGGGCAGCAAGATGTTAAGTCTTCCACAGGTAAGACTGGATCCCTCAAAGTATATGGCGGTGCAGGGTGCAGACAATAAGGCAGACACACACAAATCAGTCTCTTTCTATACCTTTACTGGTGGTATTTGTAGGTAAGTCCTGGGAAGCTGCTCAGGGTGGAGGATGCACATCAGGTAATCACTGAGTAGGTTTAAGGCCTCCTTTCTCTTTAATGTGTGTGAGTTTCCAACCTGCATGAAGCGAAGTTCAACTCTGTATAGAACAGTTATGCCCGGCCGACATTGTGGTGGAGCCTTCTTTTGGCAAGAACTAAGTCTTTATATGCAGCGTCCCGCTAGACTCCTGTTCTCCCTGACCCCGGTTACGTATCAGCACTATAGGGCCCCTCTGCGACTTGAAGTCCAGCAGGGATTCCGGTTTTCTCCTACTAGCCGTGAAGGTTCTAGCAAGGCTTCGGACCCGGCGTCCGGTTAAGAAGAGTGGAGGCAGCAATTGTTGCTGTAACGCCTCGGTCACTCTTTCCTTTGGTCACCACTCGCCCGTCGCCCTACTCTCACCCTTAACATAAGCACGGGTAGCAGTAGGTGTAGTCGTCAGCTTCCTTCCACAGCTCACTGACCGTTTCTCAGTCGACTCGTTGTTGTAATAACTGTAGTCCCCTTCCTTCTTTTCCTTCCTAGACTCTGTCCAGAGCAGCTTTCAGGACCTTCCGTTAGACTGAATACAAGCCCGCTCCGAGAGTCACTTTCCACATTCATAGGGTACTAACAGTCAGTCTGTTCTGAGATAACAGCTTGCAATCTTTCGTCCTCTGTCTCGTCTGACAGGAATCAACTCTGACAGGAAATAGCTCTGACAGGAATGACTCACTCCTGAATCACCCCAAGCTAGACTGGCTGAACTGAACTAGAATGTCTGAGCTCTGACAGGAATCCTCTCACTCTGATGTCCTGAGGAGATCTGATCTGTCTGAGGTACAACCAACAACTAGCATGACTGTCTGGCTAGAATGCCTACTGCTGCGTTTCTCCACACCCCATTATACCTGAATCTAAAGGGCTCCCTCTGGTGGCTCCTGGGGAAGTGTGAGATGTGAATGAATATCAGGTTTTTTTAATTACCTTTTTGTGCATTCTCCAGGGAACATGTGTACCAAGCATAGCTGGGCCACACACTGCCTCCAGTTAGACCCCGGACACGTGGCAGCTGTCCCAGAGGGACCAAAAGGGGGTAACAGATATGATATAAGAAACCGTGGAGTGGTAGACGCAGGTGATGATGGTTCTGGTTCCGGGTAGATGGTAGATGGTAGCAGGCTGGTTCCAGTAGCCTTGTCACAGTCCACGGATATGGATGGCTGATGGCGGAACAGGATGACACTTGCACGAGTGATAGCAGAGTTTGTCAGGGATAGCTGGATACAGGATACCACTGATCTGTGGAGACAAATAGAATGAGCGAAGCACAGAGCAGCTTCGCAGACAGATCAGTGTCAGAACCGGATGTAGCAATGGTAGAAACACATTGCTCCGGCACTCCCCCTATGGTGGAGTGGCCAGATATAGTAATCAGTGCGCTGCCATTTGTTGATTGACATTTTTAAAAAATGCACGCTGTCCCTTTAAGAGAGAAGGTGAGGACGGCCTTGCATCCTAAGCATTCTTCCTGGAGGCTGCTATCAGCATGCCAGGAACTGGGGAGGGAGCAGAACGCTGGGAAGCAGAGGCACCAGGAGACCCCAGCCTGTGCACAGGCTGCTGCAAAGGGACAGCCCGCAGAGCAGAAGGTGAGTGACCAGGACCGAGTGCCGAGCCAACACAGAGACCAAGTGTAACAGCCGGTACACGGTAGTGTGTGAGGAGCGTACAGTCTATACGGTAAATAAACAAGACCACCGAAGTGGAAAAAGATGTACTAGTCTATGTATAAAACAAGAATCTTTATTAGTTAACAAGACTGAAACAAGTTAAAGGCAGTAAGGGGCATACACAACACCCAAGTGGATGCACTAGGGCACATATGCAGATTAAAATACGAAAAGGGGCACACCACCCCCAACAACCCTCAAAATTTATCAAGATAAATTGCACTGTGATTAACAAAATACAGACAGGTGACGGTGTCTAATGAACAAATATTCCTAGAATGCACATGTAAGCATAATAAACATGAATCCAAGGATTACAAGACTTCATTAACACATAGCTATACCAGACACACATCATCAAATAAATGACAATCACAGTGCTGCTGCTTAATGTAACAAATCTAAATGCAGACGCCAAATGGTAGGTCAATGACCCGTGTTGCAAAAGATATCATTAGTAGTACAATGCATCCTGGTTATAATGAAACCAGTAAATATGCAGTAAAATGTATAGTAGAAATGGCAATCGGGTGCACCCTATCCACAATGAAACACAGAGTGCCTAATTAACATTCAAGAGGCATATTACCTAGCAACACGGGAACCTGCTCAACAAGTGTGCGAGGGCAGGAGGGGGTGTGTGTGCGCACCCCAACGCACGTTTCGGTCCAATCCTTCTTCAGGGGGCACAGGGGTACATTAAGCAGCAGCACTGTGATTGTCATTTATTTGATGATGTGTGCAATTTAACTTGATAAATTTTGAGGTTGTTGGGGGTGGTGTGCCCCTTTTCGTATTTTTAATCTGCATATGTGCCCTAGTGCATCCACTTGGGTGTTGTGTATGCCCCTTACTGCCTTTAACTTGTTTCAGTCTTGTTAACTAATAAAGATTCTTGTTTTATACATAGACTAGTACATCTTTTTCCACTTCGGTGGTCTTGTTTATTTATGCTATCGATGTGTCTATACATTTCCATGTCCACTCCTAGATTCCCATGATAGGATGTGATTGATACATTTAATTAGGATGTGGTGTCTCTGGTTATTTGTGTATCATTTAGCTCTATACGGTGTAGGGGAAAATTGCAATCTCCGTATATATTTCCGGAGTCACACGCAGATAGTCAGCATGTATTTGTCCGTGATACCATCCGGTACACGGTAGTGTGTGAGGAGCGTACAGCTCTATACGGTGTAGGGGAAAATTGCAATCTCTGTATATATTTGTGGAGTCACACACAGATAGTCAGCATGTATTTGTCCGTGATACCACGGTAGTGTGTGAGGAGCGTACAGCTCTATACGGTACGGGAAAAAATGAACGGTCGGTAAGTGTGCAGAAAAAAAGAATAAAAGTATAAGTGCTGTGTAAAAAGCAGTCTGCACAGCAGTGTACACACAGCAATACAGCTATCAGGCAGTCTAATAACCAGCGCTGCTGCACGCAAAAAAATCCTCCCCTGTCACTGCACACTAACTGTACAGCACAATTGCTATCAGCCCAAACACAGAAGAACTTCTCTTTCCAGCCCTAACTCTCGCCCTACTGATAATCAGCGTCAGCAACCTCTCCCTACTGTTAAGATCAGCAGAAGTAAAATGGAGGTCGGCGGTCAGGGTTTTTATAGACACTATGACGCCCCCCAAAGCAAGCCAATCACTGCAATGCCCTTCTCTAAGATGGTGGTGGATGCTGCACATGTCATCACTAGTGTTGAGCGATACTGCCCAATATCCTAAAATATCGTATCGGATTGGATCGGCCCGATACTCAAAAAGTATCGGGTATCGCCGATCCGATACCGGAAACCCAATGCAAGTCAATGGGACAGAAATATCGGAACTAAAAAAACCTCTTTCTTTCCTTGTAAACACTAGATATACACACATAGAATACACAATATATATATATATATATATATATATATATACACATGTCATTATGACATATATATATATATATATATATATATATATATATATATATACACATATATTTATAGTTCATACACTTCTACATAGTAAAATAGCCTCTGATTCAATTGCCGGGTAATGCCGGCTTTTGTGAAAATACAGAAGCAACCGACATGAAATGACACATGGTTTACATAGAGTTAATCATGTCATTTCATGTAGTTTGATATATGGTTTTCACAAACAATTACATGAGTGTATGTGTGCAAAATTTGACACATGTAGGGGTTAATTAAAGGTGTAAATTCGTTGTAAAAAAACACATTTTTTGCTACGAATTTACACCTTTAATTAACTCATACATGTGTCAAATGTTGCACACATACACTCATGTAATTGTTAGTGAAAACCATATATCAAACTACATGAAATGACATGGTTAACTCTATGTAAACCATGTGTCATTTAATGTCGGGTTCTGTATTTTCACAAAAGCCGGCAATTGAATTAGCGGCTATTATACTATGTAGAAGTGTATGTACTATAAATATAAATTTATATATATATATTATATATATATATATATATATGTGTGTCATAAATTCAATGACATGTATATATATATGAGGTGTAAAATTGTTGAAAAAAAATGCGTGGGCTCCCGCCCTATTTTCTCAACCAGACAGACAAAGCCAGCGAGTGGGGGCAGATAATAATAGCCCAGAGAGGGACCATTATTTTTGGCCCCCCCCGGCTACTAACATCTGCCCCCAGACACCCCAGAAAAGGCAAATCTATAATAAGATTCGCCCTTTCTGGCACTTTGCCCGTCTATTCCCATTGCCCTGTAGCGGTGGCGAATGGGTTAATAAGGGGTTAAAGCCTCCTTGCTATTGAAAGGTGACTTTAAGCCAGGTTAATAATTGAGAGCTGTCAATTAGACAACTATCAATTATTAATCCTATTGTATGAAATAAAAATAAAGCACACACACTTTAATTAAAAATCATTTTAATGAAATAAACACACAATTTTTGACCATATTTTATTTTACTGCCATTACTTGTAAAGCCTTGTTCACCTGTAATAAAAATAAAATAATAAAGCAACATTATTCTTACCTATCCGATGTTCAGTCAGGTCCCCGATGTAATCCTTCTGAAAGGGTTAATGTTTACTGCAGGGACCGCAGCTAATGCTGACAGTCTCACAGTAAACTCCCAACTGAATCATCCCCTCTCCTGGCTGATAGGAGAGGAAGTGGTTAGCATAATTTATTGCTTCCCACTTTCACTTCAGGTCAGCCAGGGACACCCACAGCATCAGTGACGTCAGAGGGAATCCCGGCTGACCTGAAGTGAACTGATAAACAAAAATAGGGGATCCACTCGAAAAAAAAAATGGCGTGGGGTCCCCCCTATTTTTGTTAACCAGCCTGATAAAGCAGACTACTGAGGCCTGGTTTTTCAGGCTGTTAAGGAGCCAATATCCATGGACCTTGCAAGCCTGATAATACCAGGCCACAGCAGTCTGCTTATCTTGGCTGGTTAACAAATTTAGAGGATCCCCTCAAAAAAAATGGTGTGGGGTCCCCCCTATTTTTGTTAACCAGCCAGATGAAGCAGACTGCTGAGGCCTGGTTTTTCAGGCTGGTAAGGATCCAATATCCATGAACCTTGCAAGCCTGATAATACCAGGCCACAGCAATCTGCTTAGCTTGGCTGGTTAACAAAAATAGGGGATCCCCTCGAAAAAAAAATGGCGTGGGGATCCCCTATTTTTGTTAACCAGCCAAGTAAAATGCAGACTGCTGCGGCCTGGTATTAAAAGACTGTCAAGGCCCATGGATTTTGGCCCTCAACAGCCTAAAAATACCAGGCTGCAGCAGCCCCACAAATGGCGCATCCAAAGATGTGCCAATTGTGGCACTTTACCCGGCTCTTCCCACTTGCCCTGTAGCGGTGGCAAGCGGGGTAATAAGGGGTTAATGTCACCTTTGATTGATCGGTGACAATAAGCCCGGTTAATAATGGAGAGGCGTCAATAAGACACCGATCCATTATTAATCATAGTTTGAAAATTTTTAAAAAAATACACAGCCAGAAAAAAGTCTTTTAATGAAATCAAACACCACACAGTTTTCATTATTTTTATTACACGCTTATCCTGCGACGCCATCGATCTCCTGTAAAAAAACAAAAATAACAAACCAACACAAATACTCCCTGTCCGACCCAGTCCAAAATCACGAGGTCCCACGACGAGTCCAGCTCTGCTACATCTGGATGACAGGCTGAGCCTGACATCCACATAGAGCAGAGCTGCTTACCTGCGTTGATTCCCCGGCGGTGACGTCATCGGACTGCTTTTCGACCAGCTGTCGCGAGAGTACAGCTGGCCGAGATTACCCAGTACCTGGCAGTCACTGCAGCTATCGCGAGATGCTGCATGTGACCGCCAGGGACAGGGTAATGGCGGCCATCCAGGAGGATGTGACCACCGGGGAAGGGGATCTTCTGCCAGGTAAGTGCTGACTCTGCTGAGTCCGGACACCTGACAGACCCGACCGACACTGACAGTGACAGTTTCGGGAAGTTCCTGTGTCACGTACTTCGTTCTGTGACACAGGAACTCCCCATAGACTTATAGGAAAACTCCGATTCCGGTATCCGATATGACAAAAATATCAGAACTCAGAATCGGAATTCTGATACAGCAAATATCAGCCGATACCTGATATTTGCAGTATCGAAATGCTCAACACTAGTCATCACATTGCCCACAGTGTACGTCCTTGCTCATTGGCTGAAAAAAGGCGCCTGCAAGCATTATGGGAAAATCGACTTGGGCGCTGGGGTTGACGACCGCATGGCTGACCTCACGCTATGGTCGGGTTTCGGCCAACAAAACCCGACTTTGGCGAAAGTCGGCGACTTTTGAATCTGACTGACCTGATTCCCTCAACTCTAATATCAAGTTCAAACAGATGTCATTACTACAGGTAATGAGTAAAGGACAGAGGAACCTCTTAAAGAAGAAGTTACAGGTCTGTGAGAGCCAGAAATCTTGCATGTTTTTAGGTGACAAAATACTTATTTTCCAACATAATTCGCAAAATAAATCTTGCCAAATCAGGCAAGGTGATTTTCTGGATTTGTTTTCTCATTTTGACTCTCATAGTTGTGGTCTACCTATGATGTCAATTACAGTCCTCACTCATCTTTTTAAGTGGGAGAACTTGCACAATTGGTGGCTGACTAAATACTTTTTTGCTCACTGTATTACCGGCTTTTCTTCTATCTCTCTATGCAATGTAAATACATATTTAAATATACACCATGTTCCAAATTATTATGCAAATTATATTTTTCTTTGATTTTCCTAAGTGGTCGGTGCAAATGACAGTCAGTCTAATAAAAGTCATTACCGTTAGAGTATACATCGAATTTTTATTGAGGAAACCTCCCAATAGTAACAGTATAATCTACAAAATGAATAAAAACTCAAAATGCACTATTCCAAATTATTAGGCACAGTAGAATTTTTAAACATTTGATATGTTTTAAAGAAATGAAATTGCTCATTTGTGGAATTTGCAGTATTAGGAGGTCACATTCACTGAACAAAAAAGCTATTTAACTCCAAAACATCCTAACAGACCAAGTTACATGTTAACATAGGAACCCTTCTTTGATATCACCTTCACAATTCTTGCATCCATTGAACTTGTGAGTTTTTGGAGAGTTTCTGCTTGTATTTCTTTGCATGAAGTCAGAATAGTCCCTTCTAGAGCTGCTGTTTTGAAGTGAACTGCCTCCCACCCTCATAGATCTTTTGCTTGATGATATTCCAAAGGTTCTCTATAGGGTTGAGGTCAGGGGAAGATGGTGGCCACACCATGAGTTTATCTCCTTTTATGTCCATAGCAGCCAATGACTCAGAGGTATTCTTTGCAGCATGAGATGGTGCATTGTCATGCATGAAGATGATTTTGCTCCTGAAGGCACGTTTCTGCTTTTTATACCATGGAAGAAAGTTGTCATTCCGAAACTATATATACTTTGCAGAGGTCATTTTCACACCTTCAGGAACC
>JARQOD010000006.1:188011019-188122579 GCA_033576555.1 Oophaga sylvatica | reverse complement strand
GGAGAAAAAACGCCCCCGTCCCAGAACAAGCACAGACGAATTAACCCCTAGCTGCCAAACACAAAAAACAGAGCTCAGCTGTGAGAAGTAAAATGTAAAAACCGCCCGATCTCGTGGCAATGCACCATACGCTAGCGCCATGGGTCATGTGAATTGTGGTGGGGGCCCCCGGCTGAAATAACCACTAAATACCGACTTATCGTGAGGATTTGGGTGGGGTACTGGTCAGGGTCGGTGTCCTGATCCCAAATTTACCGGCAAAACCGGTGAGGAGTTTTGATTGCCGTATTCCGGGGGGTTTCAGACGCCATAGATTGGGGGTGACTCCCGCGAGACATTAGACATGATCACGCTTTGATGCGTAGCACTTAACGTGACCTGAGCCTGCAGACACGTATTTTTTCTCAGGGGCCCCCTTACGTAACGGGTTCCTTTAAACGCTAGACAGGCCCTAGCGTGTTTTCTTTGCCACTCAGTTGTGTCTAGTGAGCCCCAAACACCCCCAAATAGCGTGGGCTCTCCTTCTAGCGTTTTGTGGAGTACAAGTTCGCACTTATTGCCACAGCGATTACGGCGTTTATTTGGCGACTCGCGGGATAACAGATTTTTTCTTCCCCGCCTTTTCTACTGCAGGGCCCCCTTTTGCACGGGGCCCCCGGGCTGCGAACCCCCTTTTACTTTATATATTTGGTGCTTCCGCCCCCCTTAACATAATATTGGCCGGGGTCGGCTAAAAAAAATGGCGGATGAACAGCGTCTATCGCAGTCATCCAGCGGGGGAGGGTAGGTGGCGGCTCTTGAGGCACAACCTCAGCGTGGATGTTACCGCAGTCCGTTCAGGCTGTACGGGCTGCGCCAGTTGTCTTCTGCCCCTCTGCCCCTACATTACCCCTCCCGCTTCCGAAAAGTTTCCGGGAAGCAAGAAAAGTGGGGTTTTTGTGAGCATTTCCTATACGTTAGCTTCGGGGTGCACGTTTTCCCCCGGATGGGGGAAAAGTGGGTTTTTTTACTTTTTCTACTCTCGGGAGATTTTGGGGGGGGGCAACGCCGCTGTGGGGGGCGCGACGGGGTGTGTGGGCGGAGTGCCCCCTTTTTTTGGAGGCTCTTAAAAAGGTCTTTTTTTTAAAAAAACCTCAGGGGACCCCGATACGGCGCTACAAAAAGCGGCATTTTGGGCCCGGGGGTTTGTCTTTGGTCAGTTGTTTTTTTCCTCCAGTTTCGGACTCTAGTTCTGAGCTGATTGGCTGTAAAGTTTTATTCCATTACTGGCGAGGACTGGGGCCTGTAAAGAGCTTTGGCTACCCCGGGGGATCCCCCCACTGGAGAAACTTATCTCCCCATCTCCCCCCTTTTCCTCCCTTTTCACGAGCGGGGGTTTTGGGCGGGCCCATGTAGGGGAAGGGTTTGGTTGGTTTTCCCCCCTTTCCAACCCTCGAATTTCCCGTTTTGGGTCTGAACCCCCCAAAAGGCCCGAAGTTCCTCATGCGGCCTAAGTCTCGGCCCCCAGATCCTGTCTGTAACCCTTGTCAGCAGAAGGGGACGCCAAAAAAATGTCCACAGCGATCGGGGGGGGAACGTCGCGTTATGGCCCTGGGAGGAGGTTACTAAGACAGCGGCATTTTCCCCAAATGATACTTAAAGGGACAAAAACCTGTGGAAATTCCTTCTCACCCCGACCTTTGGGGATTAGGAGCAAGGGAATTTCATGCCTTTGCTTTGTCGCCGTATGCAATACCCGGTGGCGCTTGACAAATCATGACTGTCCGGGGGGGGGAATGGGCGAATTGCCCCAAATTACACACCAACTGTTCCACTTGCATTGTCTGTATCTCCTTCCCCCAGGAAATTTCCCTATCGTCCTTTTCCCGAGGGAATAGACGAGATCCTACTAGGTATAAACCCCCTTTGGTCCGTTCCCCCCCCCCCTATAGAGTCACTTCGGGTAGGATACTAGGTTGGAGTGATGCATAGAGGGGGATTGTCAGGGTTGCGTTCAGGTTACCCTACGGGGGTTTCCCCCCTCTTCTCCCCCTTTCCCCAACACTACTGGTAATGCAGACGGTTTTCCCCGAAGGTGCGGAACTCTTCCCCTATCGCCCTATGATGTCCTATCGACCTCTTTTCCCGGCCCCAAAAAAACCCCGGGGGGGTCACCCCTCTCTTTCCCAGACAGAGGCCAGTCGCAATATATTAGGGCCTCAAAAGGGTTTTTTTAGGAAGTCGGTGCACCCCAGGGGCGGGGTTTTTTTTTGGCAGAAAAAAAGGGATTGCATCCCCTTTGATTACGGGGGGTTAACCCCTCCCCCTAAAAACAAGTACCCTTGCCCCTATTTCGAGCTTTTTGATAGGCTTCGGGGGCAAGAGTATTCACTAAACGATCTGCGGGGTGCTTATAACCTGATTCGCATCCGGGGGGGGGCAAGAAGAGGGTTTTTTTAATCCCGGGGGATGGCTTACAATATTGGTACCCCTTTGGGCCTTGTAATGCCCCCCCCTTTTCCAAACTTTGTCAATGACATTTCCCCGGATAGCTCCCCCCCTCGGTCTAGTCTATCTGGAGATAATTTTCTCTCCTTTGCCCCCCCCCCGGGGAAGATGTCTGGAGTCTTCGCCTTTACGGAAAATTCCCCTTGCAAGTTAGAAAATGTAGTTTGACTGGAGTCTTTACTTTCCTTTTTAAATCTCAACCCGGGGGTTGGTGGCCCGGGCCCAAAAATACGGGGTGTGAGGACTGGCGGGGGCCTCACTCTCTAAAAGCGGTGCAGCTTTTTTGGGGGGGTTATTTTTATACGCCAGTTCATCCGCATTTTTCTCCCCTTTTACCCCCTTGGTAGCCCTCCCCCAAAAGGGGGAAAAAAACCCCAAATTTGTGGTCGGAAAAGGTCTCCCGGCTTTCTTTCTTTTAAGTCTTTTTTTCTAGCCCCCCTCCTACATCGCCCCATTTGAAAAGCCATTTTTATTGGAGGGGATGCCATCCTTTTGGGCTGGAGCAGTCCTCCCCCAAAAGGAGCCGGTCGGAAGACCTTGCTTCTTCTTCCAAAAACCTTACTTCAGGGAGGGGAAAATTTTCCAAGGGGTAGGGAGTTGCTAGCCATAAATTTCCTTCTTGATGGAGACATCTGTTGGAGGGGGCCCTTTTCCCCTTCCAATTTTTACCCCACAAAAATTTGTGACTGAGACAGCTCGGGTTAATCTCGCCGGGGCCAAGGTCCTTGTTCTTTTCTCGGTTTAATTTCACACTCCATTTCCCTCTGGAAGAAGAACATTGCCCCAACCTTCCCTCGCTCTGTGGTGTCCTCTGAAGAGGAGGGGGGGGACCCCGGCTTTTTTCCCCCACAGAGAGCCTGAGAACATGGCTTCGGTTTATAGGTCTGGCCCCCGGGCAAGACTTTTGTCCCCCCCAATTTGCGACCGGGGTACTCTTTTTTGGGCACATTGTCCAGGTTGGGGACTTTTGGGGGGCAAAGAGGAAAACAAAATTCTGGAGGAATTTGGGGCCCATTTGGCCCCGGTGGGGGGGTTGTTCGGGGTGTGTCTCCTGCGCCAAAAAAAGTCTCCCAAAAGGCCAGTGGTTTCTTTATCCTTTGCCGGGGGCAGACAGGCCTGGGGGGAGGTTGGGATGGACTTTGGGTGGGGGGTTCCCAATCTCGGGGTTGCACCCCCATTTTTGGGGAATCACTGACCATTTCTCTAAAATGGTGCATTGGTTTTCCCAACCCGGTTACCTTCTACGGGCTCTGGCAGCTTTATCTTAGGGGCATTTCCCCTACCCCGGCATGCCGGGGAAAATTTTTAGTGACCCAGGCCCCTTTTTGTTCGGTTCTGGAAGCTTTTTTGTCCTTAGTATTGAGTTAAATCTTCTTCAGCATATTCCTGAGAAAAGGGTTGGGGGAGGGGCCAACCAAACCTTGGTCACCCCTCTACAACATTTTGTCCTGCCAGGCAGGATGACGGGTCCCCTTCACCCCGGGCTGAGTTTTTTATTAAACAATCTTGGCGACTCCACCGGCGACTCCTTTTTCCTTTTTAAAAAAAGGGGGCAATCCGCGGGTTCCGGGCCCCCGCCCGTGTTTCCGCCCCCCCCGGGGGCAGACTGGGCTGTGGGGGGACGGGACATTGGGACCATACCCAGGATGCCCCTTTGGGGCCCAAAGGGAGGTGAGGTCCTCTCCCCCGCACTCGGCGCCCGCTCCAACATTTTCCTTGGGACTTGGGGGCCTCCGCCCAAATCAGGTGCGAGTTGAGTCCACTAAGTTTTGGGACCCCCTACCGGGTTTTCAGGCTCGAGCAGTTAAAACCCGTGGTAACCGTTTGGCTTTCCCCCCCCTGGGGCTCCCCCCCTTTTTTGTATCCCTCCGAAACCCTGTCATGTCCCCCGGTTTTCTGAGTCTCTGCCGGGGGTCGGGGGTTATTTGGATACCTGAGGTGACGCCATCTAGGGTGTAGGTGGACAGGGAAAAAGTTTTTTTTTTGGGGGCTGGAGGGGGGATGGGCCTGAGGGGGAGGTCTTGGGAGCCGCCGAGCATATTCACGCTCCGCACTCATTCTGCTTTAAAAACAGGCCCAAAAAAAGGGGGGGAAAAGTTAGGGTTCATTTTTTTCCCTGCGCAAAGGGGGGGTCCCCAAAAACCCCTCCCGCGGGTTCCCATTCATCTCCCCGCAGGGGCCGTCGCAAGACGTTGGTCCAGGCGTCTTCCCCCCTTCTGTGCAGTACTTGCTGCGCCTTTTTTTGGATTGCAAATTTTGAGTGCGGTTTCGTCGCTTTGAGAAAAACCTCGTTTTCCCATCTGAGCATGCCCAGATGAATCTCTCATTGGAGATCAGGGGTCCATGTTCAGGTTTGCAGCGGCCCATTGGTCCGCCAGTAAGGTCATTAGCTAGTTTGTTTTAACGCTTTCATGGCCTTTTTCCCGGGGAAGGCCTTAGCGTGCTATAAAAGGGTACGGGGTGGGCCCCCATGCGCTAATATAACAATACATCCCCCATGGGTCATGTGTAGTGGGTGGGGCCCCCGGCTGAAATAACCAAAAAAACCGATTAATCTTTGAGGGTTTGGTATGGTAGTTGTCAGGGTGGTGTCCAATGCCCAGATTACCGGAAAAACCGGGGGGATTTTTTCCCGTATTCAGGGTCTGGCGTTCAGACGCCATAGATTGGGGGTGCCCCCCGCGAGGACATTAGCCCATTCACGCTTTATGAACCGTAGCACTTTTGGTACTAGCCCCTGACAGGACACAGAATTTTTCTCAGGCCCTGTGACGTAACAGGTTCGCTTTCAACGCTAGAAGCCCCTGGTTTTTTTCTTTGCCACCAGTTGTGTCTAATGCGCAAAAACCCCCCTTTAGCGCTGGTGTTGAAAAGGGTTTGGATAATTCTGAGCAACCCCCCCTCGGTGGTTCAAGCGGTATTTGGGATTGGAGGAGGGAATCGGGTGTTACGTTGGTTTTATATAAGGGACCCCTTTTCCCCATAGGGTTGCCGGTGACAATTGTTGGGGGCGAACCTTCTTTCCATTTCCCCTTGTCCCCTGCTTGTCTGTTGAACTCTGCTTCAAAAAAAAATTTCTTTTTTTGTGTTTTTACTATATTTTTGCATTTTGCCCCGCACTTTGGGGGGGCCCTTTTGGGGGCCCCCCCGGGGGGTTTTTTCCCCCTAGTTTAGCCCCGCCACGGGTTTTTTACTTTTGCTTTTTCCATTTTTTTTTTTAGTGGTGCTGTTTTATTTTTTTTACACCAAGAACTAATTTGGTGGTGAGGTCGTGTGACTAGGGGTTTTTTAAATTAGTAGAGTTGGTGTTTTTTCAGGGTTTTCTGAGTTGCAGAAATCCCCTTTCCCCGTCCTTTTTTTTTTAGATATTTTGGGGCCCCCCCGCGTTTGCTCATACTATTTTTTTTCTGTGTCGTTTTTCCCCTTTTTAAAACCGCCTTACATTTTTGGGGGTTTTATTTTTTTTGGGGGGTTCTGCTCCGGGGCAGATCTTTCCTATTCTATCTTTGGGTAGTTAGTTTCTCGGCTGTACGGGCGTCGGGGCCCAACGTAGGAACCCCCCGGGGGCTCCCTAGTTGCGGGGTTTTGTCGGGTATGCAATCTCATGATTCCAATCTCTGGTGTTTCCTTTTTACCTCACTCCTCAGCACCGAACATAACGTATCACCGGCCAAAAAAATTGTAGGTATCAAAAAAGGGAAAAAATTTTTTAAAAGGAAGAAAAGTTTCAAAATTTTTTTTTTTTTTTGCATTTTTTTTTTTTTTCTCCCTCTGTATTTTGGGTCTGGGGAGGATCTTTTCTCCCAAGGGTTTTTCACTTTCGGCCCCTGTGGATCACTTCCCCCGAGGTTCAGAGTTTTCTGATACTTGGGTTGCCTTTTGGGAAAATGGCCCCCCTCCAGATTTTTTTTGGGGACGAGTAATTTCAGTTTTTAAAAATAATTGAAATTGTTTCTTGCCTTAAAACTAAGTCCTAAAACGCAGCGCACAGGTTCAAATTTCATCTCTCTCCTGCGCGCGATCCTCAGATTGGGCTTTTTTTCCCCCATACCCCGGGGGTCCTTTTTGGGATGTTGTGCATTTTTTCAGGCTTTGGGGTTATTTACGATGAGCCTAAAATCACGATCAACTAAAAAACCTTGTTGGATTAAATCAGGGGTTTTTGACGCTGGTTAACGTCAAGATTCCCAGGTGGGGGTCCCACCAAATGGGAAAGAACGCTTTGGGGGGCCCTTTTTCCCCGGGGGGTCTGTCGGGGAATGTAAAAAGGGTTTTTGGTGGGATTCCTGCCCCTCTGGTCTCAATATTCTATGTATTTCATTCAAATTGACAGACGTTTGCGTGAGGGGAAGTACGGGGTGGTGTTCCTTGTGAGCCCGCTGCGACCCATGCAGGTGAGGGTGGTGTCGGGGCACAGCGTAGGATTTTCAAAAACCAATGGTTTGTTTCTACTGGGGATCCCTCATACTATTTCATCTCCCCCGGGGGGAAGACTTTTGCACGCTCAGTTGCCCCGGTAGTTTCAGACAAAGTTTTATTAACTGTCACTTGATATCCCTTGCCCCCATTTTTGCTCAGGCTTTCTTGATTCTGAGCAGCTTTAAAATGATGGTTTGTTTTTTCTAAACTTGGGGGTTTCCCCTTTTCCCCCCACAGAAGTCTTTCCTTTTTACTGGGAGTTCTACCCCTTTGGCTGAGAAAAAACCCCAGTTTTTACTCAGGTGAAAATGAGGGTTAACCCTATCACCAGGGTCTGCAAAAATTTTTTGGGTTTATTAATCTGCATGACATTAAGGGGGGTTTTCCCCCTTGGGGTTTCAGTCTCATAATCCGTTTTTGGATTTTAAAAACTGTGTCTGTAACCAGTTTGGGGTTTTCCAATGTTTTAAAACCCCCAAAACCCCTTTTTTTTCCCCCCCCCCCGGCGAGGATGTTCCTGACTTTTTTTGATTTTTTGATGTGTTTAGCGAAAGAAATCTGCACCCCTTCCCCCCCCTAGGAGCTAGCTGCCTTTTTAATTTTTGTGTGGTATAAATTCCCAAGGGCCCTTTTTTAAAATTTCTGTCCTAACATGACGCAAGCGGTCTTTTTCAAGGAATCTTTGGAAAGGGGATATCAACCACCTCTTCACCCTTGGGTTCCGGTTTTTTCTTTTGGCCAAAAAAGATGGTTCATTAAGGCCGTGTATTGATTATCGTCCTTGAACAATATTTTAAATTAAAATACCCTTACCCTTGAATTTCTGACCTGTTTTCCGGGTGAAAAACGCTACTTGGTTTACCAAAGCTTGACCTCAGGGGGGCGTATAACCTTATTCCATTAAAGCACGGGGATAATGGAAACGGATTTAACACCCTGAAGGGCAATTTGGTCCTTTTGATGCCCTTTGGGCTCATAATGCTCCTTCCGTCTTCCTCCTTCATGAATGAATTTTTCAGGGTTTTGTGGACAATTTCTGATTGTTTATTTGGATTAAATCTTGATTTTTTTAAGACGGGCTCTCATGTGAAACAGTTTCGAACTGTATTCCAATTTTGGAGGAAGCTCTGTATTGAAGGGTCAAAGTGTCTTTTGGCGTACAGAAATCCTTTTCTGGATTCATTTTTGTCCCCATTGTTATTGAAATGGACCGGCAAGGTTCAGGCCACTGTGATTGGGTCCAACCTACTTCTTAAAAGGCTCTTCAAAATTTTTTTGGGGTTTTTTTCCCAAATTTTTTTTATCGAAAAATTTATTGGTAATTTCTCGGTTATTGTTAAACCATTAACTGATTTGACCAAAAGGGTTCTGATGTGGTGAATTTGGCCTCCTAGGCAGTCTCTGCGTTCAGGAACTTAAGCAGAATTCACTTCTGCTCCGTTTTACGGCGCCGAGTTTTTCTCCATTTCAGGTGGAGGTTGATCCCCTCGAAATTGGGGCAGGTGCCGTTTTGTCCAAAAAAAGATCAGGACCCTAAAAGTAACCCTTTGCCTTTTTCTCTCGAAAATTTTCTTCCTACTTAAGAATTAACGTGGGTAACGGGAGTTTTTTGGCCATGAAGGGGGGCTTTGAAGGTGGGACATTGGCTGGAGGGACCAAACTAGGGTGGTGCCTTAGGACCATAAGAAATCTGGTCATCTGGAAATGCCAAGCGACCAATCCAGACAGGCCAGGGGGCCTTGTTTTTCACACTTTTAATTTTGTGGTTTCCTTTTTCCTGGCACTAAGAAGTTAAGGCGGATGCCCTTCGAGGGTTTCCTTGGGGACTCTCCTGAGCTTCGACCCCTGTTTTTTGAAGAGGGTGTAGTTCTTTCCGCCATTCCGCCCAATTTAATTGCTCTGGAGGGGTCAGGAGGATAGGCCCAGCGCTGCCCGTTGAAAATTTTTGTCCGGACCAATGGAAAAAGAGTGGATGTTGAGATTCATTGTTCCGCTTGGGGGCATCCCGGAATTTTTGGTACCAGAACTTGGTTAGTCGGTCCTTTGGTGGTCCCCCTTGTCTCGCGATGTCAGGGAATTTGGCAGTCCTCGGGACTTGCCTCGCTCCAAGCCTTGCCTGCTCTAGTGGTTTTTGAGCCATTGCCTTTTCCCAAGAGACAGGACCCAATTCATGGTTTCATTCCGATTTCCGTTTTCTCAAGAAGACCACCATCTGGGTAATTGTGATAGGTTTTCCAAAATGATACATCTTGTGTCATTACCTAAGTTGCCTTCCTCCTCTGAATTGGTGCCGTTGTTCTTCAGAGTGTTGTTTACACGGCATTCCGAGAACATTGTTCGACAGAGGAGTCCATTTGTTTCCAATTTTGGAGGACTTTTTGTTTAAATGGGTGTTCAATTGTCTTTCTCCTCGTTTTATCCCAGACCAATGGTCAAATGAGAGAAAAACCAACATTGGAGACTTATCTAAATGCTTTGGGCGGATCAGGTGACTGGGTCTTTTTTTGCCTTTGGCGATTTGCTCTTAATAATGGGCTAGTTGCCACTTTGATGTCTCCGTTTTTCTGTAATTTGGGTTTTCACCCTCCATTTTCTTCAGGACAGACGAGGTTCTTTGTCCCAGGTGTGACTTGTTTTGAGGAAGCAGCAATTTTTGGGGCCCCGGTAGTGAGAGGTTGTCCCCTTTCAGGAGAAGGCCCCCGGGTTTGCTAACCGGCATAGGACTGATGGTCCTCGGTTTAAAGTGGGGGACTTGGTCTGGTTGCCTCAAAGAATATTCCATAGAGTGCATTCCAAATTTTAAGCCTAGGTTCATTGGACCTTATAAGATAGGAATTATTAATCCGTTTCTTTTCTTTTGCTTCTTCCAGGGACATTTAAAGATCCATAACTGTTCCAAAGTCCCTTTGTTGAAGAGTTTGTTTAGCCGTGGTTTTCCTGCTGCTGTGCCTCCGACCCTGTTTTGGTTGAGGGCAATTGGAGTTGTGGTTGAGAAAATTTAGATTCTTTTTTTTCTAGACGAAGACTCCTATTTGGTTAAATGGAGGGTTATGGCAGGAAACAATTCTTGGGTTTGCTTCGGACATCCATGCTAGGAACTTATCCGTGCATATCATAGAATCATCCTGCCCCGACCGGGTTTTGCTCAAATGGGGTTGTGACCCCTCCCAAGGGGGGGGACTGTTTTGAATGTGTTTGAGTTGAGTTCTGAGCAGAGGCCCCCTCTGGTGGTTCAAGCGGTACAGTGGGATTGTGAGGATGGAATAGGTGTTATGATTGGTCTTTATAAGGGGTCTTTTTCCCCCATCAGGGTTCCGGTGATAAAAGTTTGTCCTAACCTTTTCCATTTCCCTTTAGCCTCTGTTGTGTCTGCACTTTCCTGCTATCAAAAGACAATTTCTTTTTTGGTTTTTACTTAATTTTGCATTTTTTTCCTGCACTTCTGTGGGGCCTTCAGGGTCCCCCCGGGGCTTTTGCCCTTCATTTGGTAAAACCACTGTGTTTTGTACTTTTGTTTTTTTTCCTTTTTTTTCATGGCTGCTGTTTTATTTTTTTTAACAAGAAACTAATTTGTGGTAGAGGTCGTGGTCCAGGGATTTTGAAATTTAAAGTTTGTGTTTTTTCAGGGTTTTCTGAGATTGCAGTAATACCCTTCCTGTCCTTTTATTTAATAGTTTGGGCCCCACGTTTGCTCTACTATTTTTCTTTCTGTGTCAGTATTCCTTGTTAACCCCATTACATGTTGGGGGCTTTCTATTATCTTTGGGGTTCTGTCCGGGGAATACTTTCCTAATTCTTCTTTAGGGTAGTTGTTTCTCAGGCTGTGCGAGGGTCTAGGACAACGGGAAGTCCACGGCGCCTCTGTTGCGGGGTTGTCAGGGTACTGCAATTCATAGATTCCAACTGTCTGGGTTTTCCTTTTTTTTCCTGCCCCTCCCAGCAGTAACATAAAGCTGCGGTCCCTTCTAGCGGCTCTGGGAGTAACAGAGCGCACTTATTGCCACACCATTACGGCGTTTATGTGGCAACTTGCGGGATAAAAAGAGTTTGCTTCTGCGCCATTTCTACTAGCAGCAGCTCCCTTGCACTGGCCCCGGCTGGAACCCACCTTCTACTTTATTATTTGGTGCATTCCGCAGACCCTTAACATAAAGTTGGGTTAGGGTTCGCCTAAAGTTATGGTAGGTTTAGGGTTGGGATTTGATTAGGGTGTGTTAGGGTTAGGTTTGTTTTTGGGGTTATGGTTAGGGTTTGGGACTAGGGTTGGGGTGTGTTGGGGTTAGGGTTGGAGTTAGAATTGGGGTTTCCATGTTTAGGACATCAGGGGCCTCCAAATGTGAATGGCGTTGATCCAATTCCCCACCAATTCTGGTTGAAAAAGTCAAATGGTGCCCTTCACTCTGAGCCACCATCACCCAACAGTAGTTTACCCCCACAAAAGGGGTATCAGCATTAGGACAAATTGCACATAACTATTGGGGTCCAATTTCTTCGTTACCCTTGGGAAAATAAAAAATTGGGGGCAAAAAACATTTTTGTAAAAAAAAATATTTTTTTTTTTTTTTAAAAAAACGTTTAAACTTCGTGAAGGACCGGGGCTTTAGCGCCCCACCATTTAGATAAGTTTTTCCCTTTGGGGGCTATTTTCCAAAATGGGGGGCATTGTGGGGGGTTTTCCAGTGTTTAGGACATCAGGGGCTCTCAAACGACATGACGCCCGCAGACCATTCCATCAAAGTCTCAATCCAAAATGTCACTACTTCCCTTCTGTGCCCATACAGGTTACCCCCCCCAAATGGGGTATTGGCATCAGGACAAATTGGACAACAACTTTTGGGGTCCAATTTTCCGTTACCCTTGTGAAAATAAAATATTGGGGCGAAAAATTAATTTTTTGTAAAAAAAAAAAAAAAGTTTTTTATTTTTACGGCTGTTCTTTATAAATTCTGTGAAGCATTTGGGGTTCAAAGGTCACCAACATCAGATAAGTTATTGTGGGGTCATTTTCCAAAATGGGGTCACTTGTGGGGGTTCATGTTTTAGCACACAGGGGTCTCCAAACGCGACATGACGCTGCAACCCTTCCACAAAGTCTGCAAACCAAAACGTCACTACTTTTCCCCTTGAGCCCTGGAACTTGGCCCTACAGTAGTTTTCCCTCCCACATTTGGGTATCACTACCAGGCAAATTGGACAACAACTTTTGGGGTCCAATTTCTCCTGTTACCCTTGGAAAAATAAAAAGTTGGAGACTAAAAATCTTTTTTGGAAAAATTTTGTTTTTTTTTTTTCAGCTCGGGCGTTATAAACTTTAGTAAAACCCTGGGGTTCAAAGTTCTCCCAACTCTAAAATTCAATGAGGGGTCTAGTTTCCAAAATACTCATTTGTGGGGTTTTCCAAGTTTAAAGGGAATCAGGAGCTCTCCAAACACACATGGGTCCAGAAAATTCTGCGTTGAAATGTCAAACGGTGCTCCTTCCCTTCGAGCTCTGCCAGCACCCCCAAAAAGTGGTTTTACCCCCATACTGGGGATCGCTCTAGGCAAATTGCTCAATAACTTTTGGGGCTTGTTACCCTGGGGGAAAAAAAAAAATTGGGGTGAAAAATCATTTTTGGGAAAAAATATGATTTTTAATTTAAGGTTACGTTATAAACTTGGAAGCACTTGGGGGGGGTTTAAATTGTCACCTAGATCTAGAAATTCCTTTGGGGTTCAAGTTTCCAAATGGGGTCATTGTGGGGAGTTTCCAAAGTTTAAGGCACATCAGGGCTTCCAAATGCACCATGGCGTCCAATCTCAATTCCAGCCAATTTTGGTTGGAAAAATAAAAGGTGCCCTTCCATTCGACTCTGCCGCCCCAAAAGTTTTCCCCCCACATATGGGGTATTAGCGTATCAAGACAAATTGACAACTTTTGTGGTCCAATTTCCCTGTTACCTTTGGGAAAATAAAAAATTGGTGGCTAAAAATAATTTTTGTTGAAAAAAATAGGATTTTTTATTTTTTATGCCCGGGCATTATAAACTTGGTGAAGCCCTTGGGGGGTTCAAAGTGCTCACCACAGATTAGATAAAGTTCCTTAGGGGTCTAGTTTCCAAAATGGGGTCACTTGTGGGGGTTTCCACGTTTAGGCATTTCGGGGCACTGCAAACGGAACATGACCCCCATCAACGTCGGCATTCCAAAAGGTTATTAATCTTTCCAAGCCCTGCCGGCGCCCAAACATTGCCCCCCCCAATGGGGTACCCTATAGGAAAAAAATTGGACAACAACTTTTGGGGTCCAAATTTCCTTTGGGAAAAATCAAAAAGGGACTAAAATCATTTTTTTTTGAAAATTGTTTTTTTTTCTAACCCAGGCATTATAAACTTTTGTGAAACACTTAGGGGTTCAAAGTGCCACAACAATCAGATAAATTCCATGGGGGTCTAGTTTCTAAAAGGTGTCCTTGTGGAGGGTTTCCACGTTTGGTGCATCAAGGCTCTCCTAACCGACAGGCTCCAATTCAATAAAACCCATTTTGGTTGAAAAAGTAAACGGCGCTCCTTCCTTAAGCTTGCCGTGGCCCAAACAGTGGTTTTCCCACGCATATGGGTGTTGGCGTACTCAGGAGAAATTGCACAAAACTTTATCTGTCCATTTTCTCCTTTTACCTTTGGAAAAGAAAAAAAGTTTGTAAAAGATCATTTTTGTGACTAAAAAGTTAAATATTCATTTTTTCCTTCCAAGTTGCTTCAGCACAGTGAACACCTGAAGGGTTAATAAACTTCTTGAATGTGGTTTTTGAGTACCTTGAGGGGTGCAGTTTTTGAATGGTGTCACTTTAGGGTATTTTCTGCCATATAGACCCCTCAAGTGACTTCAAATGTGAGGTGGGTCCCTAAAAAAATGGCTTTGTAAATTTTGTTGTAAAAATGAGAAATCGTGGTCAACTTTTAACCCTTATAATTTCCTAACAAAAAAAATTTTGATTCCAAAATTGTGCTGATGTAAAGTAGACATGTGGGGAAATGTTATTTTAACTATTTTGTGTGAAATATTCTCTGTTTTAAGGAAAAATAAATTCAAGTTTGAAAATTGCAAAATATCAAAATTTTCACCATATTTGCGCTTTTTCAAAATAACCAAGTTATATTGAAGAAATTTTACCACTATCGTGAAGTACAATGTGTCTCCAATAAAACTTTCTCAGAATCGCAAAGATCCTTGAAGCGTTCCAGAGTAATCCTCATAAATAGACAGTGGTCAGAATTGTAAAAAATTGGCCCGGTAATTAACGTGCAAACCACCCTGGGGGTGAAGGGGTTAAAGACCCTAGAATGCACTGCATGCATTTGCCAATGATTGTGCAGTGTTATCTGTAGGGATGGGAAATTTTTTACCCTGTTCCTGCCCTGAAGACAACAATTGCACTATGTGTCATTCAGTTTTACATGTATGTGAATAGTGATGTGCGTCTTATATAATGTTATGTTAATTTAAAAAACATATAGAGTGCTTTCAGTGGAGAAGCAAATAGGAATCTTGTGGTATGATACCTTTTAAGGCTAACAAAATATAGTTTAAGATATTTCAGGGCAAGCTTTCGAGACTGCTTACGTCTCTTCATCAGGCCTGGTGTAAGAAAATATTTGAAGAAACACAATTATATACATGAAAAACACAGGGAGGTGTGATGCATGTAAAAGGTATCATACCCACAAGACCATCCCTGTGTTTTTCACTGTATATAATTGTGTTTCTTTCAAATATTTTGTTTACACCAGCCTGATGAAGAGAGTAAGCAGTCTCGAAAGCTTGCCCTGTAATATCTTAACTATATTTTGTTAGCCATTAAAAGGTATCATACCCACAAGATTCCTATTTGCTTCTCCCACTGAAAGCACTCTAATATGTTTTTTTCTACTGGCTAACACGTACCAAACCAATTTTTTTTTGTTTATGTTAATTTAAAAGCATGTAAGTAATGTAAAGTGTTAAGGTATAATGTGAGTATGTTCAATAGTGCAGGGTAAAAAAACAGGATAAGTTGGATATGATAAGTTCGTTTATATTGTAAGTGGTTTTAGCAGAGGTAAGATTTAACTGTGGGTTCGGTCCCTCTGTCCTTGTTCATATTTACGTCAGTTACAAGTGGAAAGTTTTTAATACAGCGTTAGGACTGTCCCACAAGGGTTGCCTTGACGTGGCGGGATGGCTTGTACTTCTTTTGATCAAAATTATGTTTACTTAATACCCTTATAATTATTACTACCTTCATGCATTTTTTTGCAAAAAATTTTATTATTTTATTTTAGGATATTTGTTTTTTTGTGTCTGGTTTTCTGTGTAAGGTCATGTGTTAATATGCATTTACATTTGAATACACATTAACTTACTTTTTCAGCTCAGATCTAGTTTTTTAATTTGCGAATAAAGTAAACTCCAGGTTGAAGAACTATATTAAAAGTTAATATTTTCTGTATACCAAAATTTCCATTCAGAATATTTAAAATTGTAGTTTATTTGCATGGATACATAGAAAAATTAGACCGATTGATATACCGACAATAGATAGATAGACAGACAGATGTAAATTAAAATAGTGAAGAATTCAGTTTTTTTTTCTGTTTCATATGCTACCCCGCAGTGTAACCTGCTGGAGAAACAATAGCATACCATGGAGGGTTTTTTATGAGGCTAGTCCTGTAGTTAAAAAAGAGGAAAGGAGGGATCATCTGTAATGTGAAACAGATAACAACTCATAATAATGATGACAAACTGTCAGGAGAGTAAACACAGGTCTATAATTATAAGCTTTTATGCCGTGAGCAAACTCACCAGGTGCGCGTGTGCAATGAATTTGGCATGCAACAACGAACCTATTCGGGAAGTTTGCTTTCACCTAGCTTGTGTAAATAGCTTAACCCTAAAGTTGCATTAAACCATAACCTCTATGAAACATGTAATGTTTAACGTTTCCTAATGGCAAAAATCTTACATTTCAAAATAGAATTTTTTCACAAAGTATTGAAATAGTTGTCATTTGATTTTGTGATATTATGCAAATAGATTTTTTTAAAAATTTCCTATTAATTATTTACTTTACCATTCTAGAAATAATGGCTATATTGCCTTCAAATGGGCACACTGTCACAGTTTCAATTGGTGCCTAAATGTAAACCTATTGTGCCCAGAGCTAGGCAAAAATCAAAGTGGGTCCATATCTGAAATACTACACTAACAGCAGCATTAGGGCTATACTCACTGGCGACGAAAACGGATGAATTCACCGATAAAAAAATCGGATTAAATTGACCAAGTTATTCAATAGTGACATCTCATTTGCGATTTTTTTCTCAGCCGAAATCGGTGTGAGAAAAAAATCGCAACAAGCGCGATTTGATGCGTTTTGGCTGAAACGTTAATGAAGTCAAAGGGTGCGAGAATTCATCGCTAGCCCGCACCATGCGAGTGCTGTCCGTTTTATACGCACCTTCCTTTGAAAACCACAATTCATCCCGGCCACTGTAAAATCACCGAAGCTCACAAAAACATAGAACATCACAAGAATAATATATATATATAAATATATATAAAAATATAAAAATATAATATTACAATGTAATTGTACACAAACATAAAATTATTTAAGTTTCACTTCTACAACTGTAAAGCCCCATTAATTAATTGCCACTTTTGTGAAATACAAAGCCGACAGAAATGGAACAAGGTTTACAAACAGTTAACCATGTCATTTCTTATTTTGATATAGGTTTTTAACTTACAAAATACATAGTTATGTTGCAAAATTGCAACAGTAGGGGTTAATTAAAGGGTAAATTCGTTGAAAAAAAAGCGTGGGCTCCCACTGATTTTCTCCACCAGAGACAAAAGCAAGGGGTGGGGGCAAAAAATAAAGCCCGGGGGAGGGTGCATTTATTTTGTGCCCCTCCCGGCTACTAACCTGCCCCCAGACCCCAAAAAGGCAAATTGTAATTAGATTCGCCCTTTTCGGCACTTTGCCCCTATTCCCATTGCCCGTAGTTTGGCGAATGGGTTAATAAGGGGTTAAAGCCACCTTGCAATTGAAAGGTGACTTAAGCCAGGTTAATAATTGAGAGCGTCAATTAGACAACATCAATTATTAATTATTGTATGAAAGAAAAAACAAACACACACATTTTTAAAATAAAAACTTTTAAAAGAATAAAAAAACAGTTTTTTACCATCTTTATTTTTGCTCTAAAACCATTTTCTTAAAAAAAAATAAAATAAAAAAGCAACATTATTCTTACCTACCATGCAAGTAGGCCCACGCTGAATCCATCAGAAAGGGTTAAGGTTACAGCTAGCAGGCGGTAAGCTGCCTGTGAGTTTACCCCTGAATGAATGTTCCTCTCCCGGCGAAAGGAGGGAAGTGATTAAGTGTTTAGCTTAATGATTTATCCCACTTTCACTTGAGGTCAGTCACCCACCTGACCTGAAGTAAAGTGGGAAAGCAATCAATTAAGTTCACCCTTATCACTTCCTCTCCTGTAGCCGGGAGAGGAACTGATTCATTCAGTGGATTAAAGTAGCAATAAAAATATCGTCCAAAAAATGTGTCTTTATTTCATTAAAAGGTTAATAATTAATGTGGGGTTGTTTTTTTTCCTTTCTACAATAGGATTATTAATTGTTTGTTGTCAAATTGACAACTCTCAATTATTAACCTGGCTTAAAGTCATCTTACAATTGCAAGGTGGCTTTAACCCCCTTATTAACCCATTCGCCAGCCATGCTCAGGGCAATGGGAAAAGACAGGCAAATTCCAGAAAGGGCAAATCTAATTCAAATTTGCCTTTTCTGGGGTGTCTGGGGCAGAGTTGGAGCCGAGGGGGCCCAAAAAAAAATGCACCCCCCTGGCTATTATTATTTGCCTCCTCACTTGCTTTTGTTTGTCTGGTGGAGAAAATTAGGGGAGCCCAAGCATTTTTTTCAACAATTTACACCTTTAATTAACCCCTAAGTCTGCAATTTTTGACACATACACCATGTAATTGTAAGTTAACACCAAAATCAAAATACATGAAATGAATGGAAACTGTATGTAAACCTGTGTCATTTCAGTCGGCTTCTGGATTTCACAAAAGCCACAATTCAATTAGCGGCTATTACAGTATGTAAAGTTATGAACTATAAATATATATATGTTGGTCACAATGACATGATATAAATATAAATGTTTTTGGTGTATATGATTGTTTCTATTCTTTAGTAAAGCTGTCAGTGGATTTACAGTAAGCCGGGGATGAATTAGCGGCTATTATACTATGTAGAATGTTGACCTATAAATATAATTATTTGTTTTTTGTGTAAAAAATTTTTTTACAAGTGATTTTTCAGACTTTTTACATAGAGATAATGCTCTAGTAAAACTCATGTTAAAATCGCATTGATACAGATGGAAAACTGATGGAAAAGCAGGAAAACGCGTGTTGATTTAAAAATCGCAGCAAATCGCAGATTTTACTAGAACGTACCATTTTTTCCGTCCTGAAAACTGACCGATTTTTTTCCAGCCAGTGAGTATGAGCCCTTAGGCCTCATACTCACTGGGTGGAAAAAAAAATCGGTCCGTTTTCTGCAGGAAAAAACGTACATTTGTTGTAAAAAGGCATGCGATTTTGATGCGATTTAAATCGAACCATGCGTTTTGCATGCGATTTACTTGCGATTTTTGTGCGATTTTTTTCCCAGCATAAACACAAATTAAGGTTAAACCACTTGTTGACACCTATATAAAAGCTATTTATCTACATATGGCATTGATTCATTTGTTTTTTGTCCTGTTGTTTTGCTATTCCAAACAAGCATGGCAGCAACTTCTCTAAGTCTTGACCCTACTGAGGAGCTCCTCTTCAATTGGGTGTTATCCGTGAGTATGGTGTGGGATTTTCCCCTGTATTAGCTCCGAGGAGGAGGCGTCGATTTGGGTACATCCGCTCCTCACCAAGCGAAAAAAAAAGGAAATTTTTCACGGCTGTTAGGACATCTACAAAACCATCGAGACAAATTTTTTGCATACACGAGGATGTCACTTGAAGCATTTGATTTTCTCCTGGACACTTCGTCCAGCCATCACTTTCAAATTACGCGTTTGCGCAAGTGCATTTCTGCTGAAGAACGACTTCTGTTAACGTTGAGGTATAGTTAAAAATAAAAAAATAACACACAGTAAGTAAAGTAGATTAACTAATATTACATGTTTATTAACGGTTCTCATTATTTTTTGAAAAAATTTTCCCTAAAAATTAATATTACTGTTTTGCCATAGCTATAGTTAATTTGTGGACATTTAAATTAGCAAGGCTAAGAAATAGACCCCATTACTGTACTCGTAGCAGCTGTTTCACATGCACATTGTTTTATGAGATGGACAGAGGTCCCTTCTCAGACAACGCACTCATTGCTCATGTACATAGCGACTGTGTTGATTTGTGTCTGGTGGCCATTTTTAAATTACTGCACCACGTAGGGATATATATGAATGTGAAGGTTATTTTCAAATATTTTTATGTGTATTTCCTTTCTTGTAGGTTTTTGTCTACGGGACAATCATATGCTTCCCTACATTTTGAGTATCTTCTTGGCATAACTAACCATCTCCAATATAGTCAGACACACATGTTCACAAATCTGGATTTGCCTCAAGGACAAAGTGATGCCGGAGCCCACCCCCGAACATTGGGAACGCATTGCAAATGGGATCTATGAGACTGCCAGTTTCCCAATTGTCTGGGTGCTTTAGATGGTAAACACATCCGGGTGAAGAAGCCACCAAACTCAGGCTCCTTATACTACAATTACAAAGGCTATTTTTCTGTTGTGTTGTTGGCCTTAGTAGACAGCAAGTACAATTTTATAAATAGTAGATATAGGTGCCTATGGAAGAACAGGAGATTCTCGCATATTCAATACTTCTCTAATGGGTAGGCGACTGAAGAACAATAAATTGGGTGTTCCACCCCCAAGGACTCTGCCTTCTGGTGTTGAACCAATGCCTTATGTAATAGTTGCTGATGAGGCATTTCAACTGACACATAATGTCATGAGGCCTTTTCCTGGACGCTCTCTTGACAGGCGTGGACGCATATTTAATTACCGACTAAGTCGTGCACGGCGTCTTGTAGAATGTGCCTTTGGAATTTTGTGTGCAAAATGGAGGGTATTGCTCAGTGCACCCCAGTTAAGCCCACAAAATTTAAACACAGTGATTAAGGCCTGTGTAATCTTACACGTCCAACATGATGTATCTGGGTATGAGGATATTTTTGGAGAATTAAGAAACAATCAGGTACCCATTGCACAGCCTTTACCAGAGGCAGACAGCTTTCAGGCATCCGAATCAGAAATATGTTAGCAAAATTTTTTTATAACACCTGAGGGAGCAGTACCGTGGCAGGAAAATGTGCATACATGATCTATACATTTCCCTCTGTATTGTGTATTACAACATTCAGAACATGTGCTTTAGTATTTAACCCCTTAATGTCCACTGACGTGCAGAGTCCGTCATGGCAAAGTGCCAGTTCCGGCACCAGGACGGACTCTGCACGTCATGCCTTTGATCTACCACTGCGTGTAAACACGCAGTGGTAGATCAGTGCCGACAGCTGTCACAGACAGCTGACAGGCACGGCAAGCGGTGCGGGGACCTTTGCCGTCGGTCCCCGCACTCACAGCGCTGTGATTGGGTCAGTCAATCTGACTGACCAAACACAGCAGCGATCGCGCAGGAGAAGCTGAAATTTCAGCTTCCCCAGCGCGATCAGTGCAGGAGCCGGCGCTGCAGTGGCCAGGCTTCCTGCACTGACAGCCAGGAGCGGAGCCCCCACCGCCCCTGGCTGTTAACCCCCTGACTGCTGCGATCCAGCGCGATCGCAGAGCTCAGGGGGGGAGGCAGAGGGTCTGGAGCTCCCTCTGCCTCAGATCGGCACCCTGCACTGTATTTGCAGGGCCGATGTCTGCCTTGATGACCCGGGGGTTGTCATGACAACCTCCGGGTCATCTAGCTACGGGAAGCTGCTGTGATCATTTGTCACAGCAGCTTCCACTATAGTTGCAATGCATTGCAATGCCAGAGCATTGCAATGCATTGTAACTGCAATCAAAAGTAAAAAAAGTGAAAGTCCCATAAAGGGACAAGTTAAAAAAAAATCATTTTTAAAAAAAAATTGTAAAAAAAATATTAAAAAATAATTTTAAAAAAAATCCCCTAAAAAATACACATTTTATGTAATAAAAAAAATAAAAAACAAAAAAAATACACATGTTAGGTATCGCCATGTCCGTAAAAATCCCATCTATAAAAGCATAACCCTAGTTAACCCCTTCAGTGAAAGCCGTAAAAAAAAAACACAAAAAAAGTAGTAAATTATACTTTTTCCAAGCGGTATCATTATACCGCTTGGAAAAAGTGCAATAACACGCGATCAAAAAAGTCAGATATAAATAATCATGGTACCGCTGAAAACGTCATCTTGTCCCGCAAAAAACAGCCGCTATATAGCATCATCAGCGAAAAAATAAAAAAGTTATAGCTCGTGGAATAAACTGATGCAAAAATAATTATTTTTTCTATAAAATTCTTTATTGTGTAAAAAACGCCAAAACATAAAAAAAATATATAAATGAGGTATCTCTGTAATCGTAGTGACCCGAAGAATAAAGCTGCTTTATCAATTTTACCACACGCGGAACGGGGGAAAAAAAATTAAAAAAAAAACAATTCCTGAATTGCTGGTTTTTGTTCATTCTGCTTCCACAAAAATCTGAATAGGAAGCGATCAAAAAATGTTATGTGCCCGAATATGGTACCAATAAATACGTCAGCTCGTCCCGCAAAAAATAAGCCCACAGATAACTCTGTCGGCCGAAATATGGAAAAATTATAGCTCTCAAAAATACGGCGATGCAAAAAATTCTTACAAAAAATTATTCCAAAAAAAAGCATCTTTTAGAGTGTGACAGAAGCTAAAACATGAAAAAAGGGTGTAAATCTGGTATCGCTGTAATCGCACCGATCCGAGGAATAAAGTCGCCTAATGACTAATATCGCACGAGGAACGGCGTAAAAAAGAAACCAATTCTTCACCTTTGGTAGATTTGTTCATTGTGCCTCCCAAAGATCGCAGTAAGGCGATCACAGTGGTTCCCCCCCGCATATGGGTATCAGCGTACTCAGGACAAAATGCACAATAGCTTTTGGGGTCCTATTTCTCCTGTTACCCTTAGAAAAATAAAAATTTGGGGGCAAAAAGGTCATTTTTGTGGAAAAAAATATGATTTTTTTTATTTTCACGGCTCTACGTTATAAACTTCTGTGAAGCCCTTGGGGGTTCAAAGTGCTGACCACACATCTAGATAAGTTCCTTGGGGGTCTAGTTTGCAAAATGGGGTCATTTGTGGGGGTTTCTACTGTTTAGGCACATCAGGGTCTCTCCAAGCGCGACATGACACCCGCAGACCATTCCATCAAAGTCTGCATTTAAAGACGGTGCTCCTTCCCTTCCGATCTCTGCCATGCGTCAAAATAGTGATTCCCCCCACATATGGGATATCAGCGTACTCAGGACAAATTGCACAATAGCTTTTGGGGTCCTATTTCTCCTGTTACCATTATAAAAATAAAAAATTTGGGGCAAAAAGATTATTTTTGTGGAAAAAAATATGATTTTTTTATTTTCACGGCTCTACGTTATAAACTTCTGTGAAGCACTTGGGGGTTCAAAGTGCTCACCACACATCTAGAAAAGTTCCTTGGGGGGTCTAGTTTTCCAAAATGGAGTCACTTGTGGGGGGTTTCTACTGTTTAGGCACATCAGGGGCTATCCAAACGTGACATGACACCCACAGACCATTCCATCAAAGTCTGCATTTGAAAAAGGCGCTACTTCCCTTTCGAGCTCTGCCATGCGTCAAAATAGTGGTTCCCCCCCACATATGGGATATCAGCGTACTCAGGACAAATTGCACAATAGCTTTTGGGGTCCTATTTCTCCTGTTACCATTATAAAAATAAAAATTTGGGGCAAAAAGTTTATTTTTGTGGAAAAAAATATGATTTTTTTATTTTCACGGCTCTACGTTATAAACTTCTGTGAAGCACTTGGGGGTTCAAAGTGCTCACCACACATCTAGAAAAGTTCCTTGGAGGTCTAGTTTCCAAAATGGAGTCACTTGTGGGGGGTTTCTACTGTTTAGGCACATCAGGGGCTATCCAAACGTGACATGACACCCACAGACCATTCCATCAAAGTCTGCATTTGAAAAAGGCGCTACTTCCCTTTCGAGCTTTGCCATGCGTCAAAATAGTGGTTTACCCCCACATATGGGGTATCAGCGTACTCAGGACAAATTGCACAATAACTTTTGGGGTCCTGTTACCCTTTGGAAAATAACAATTGGGGGTGGAAAGATCATTTTTGTGGAAAAGATATGATTTTTTAATTTTACTGCTCTACGTTATAACCTTCTGTGAAGCCCTTGGGGGTTCAAAGCTCTCACCACACATCTAGATAAGTTCCTTGGGGGTCTAGTTTCCAAAATGGGGTCACTTGTGGGGGGTTTCCACTGTTTAGGCACACAGGGACTCTCCAAATACGACATGGCATCCAATCTCAATTCCAGCCAAAAAAGTCAAATGGCGCTGCTTCCCTTCCGAGCTCTGCCATGCGCCCAAATAGTGGTTTACCCCCACCTATGGGGTATCAGCGTACTCAGGACTAATTGCACAATAAATTTTGGGGTCCTTTTATCCTTTGGAAAATAAAAATTGGGATGAAAAGATCATTTTTGTGGAAAAAATAATGATTTTTTAATTTACGGCTCTACGTTATAACCTTCTGTGAAGCGCTTGGGGGTTAAAAGCTCTCACAACACATTTAGATAAGTTCCTTGGGGGGTCTAGTTTTCCAAAATGGGGTCACTTGTGGGGGGTTTCCACTGTTTAGGCACACAGGGACTCTCCAAATGCGACATGGCGTCCAATCTCAATTCCAGCCAAAAAAGTCAAATGGCGCTGCTTCCATTCCGAGCTCTGCCATGCGCCCAAATAGTGGTTTACCCCCCACACATGGTATATCGGTGTACTCTGGAGAAATTGTACAACAAATATTGTGGTTCATTTTCTCCTGATACCCTTGACAAAATTTAAAAAAATTGTGTCGAAAGAAAAATTTTGGGAAAAAAGTTAAATGTTCATTTTTTCCTTCCACATTGCTTCAATTCTTGTGAAGTACCTAAAGGGTTAATAAACTTCTTGAATGTGGCTTTGAACACGTTGAGGGGTGCAGTTTTTAGAATGGTGTCACTTTTGGGTATTTTCTGTCATATTGACCCCTCAAATTCACTTCAAATGTGAGGTGGTCCCTAAAAAAAATGGTTTTGTAAATTTTGTTGGAAAAATGAGAAATTGCTGGTCAACTTTTAACACTTATAACTTCGTAACAAAAAAAATTTTGGTTCCAAAATTGTGCTGATGTAAAGTAGACATGTGGGAAATGTTATTTATTAACTAATTTTTGTGACATATCTCTCTGATTTAATGGCATAAAAATTAAAAGTTTGAAAATTGCAAAATTTTAAAAATTTTTGCCATATTTCCATTTTTTTCATAAAAAAACGCAAGTTATATTGAAGAAATTTTACCACTACCATGAAGTACAATATGTCACGAGAAAACAATCTCAGAATCGCCAAGATCCGTAAAAGCGTTCCAGAGTTATAACCTCATAAAGAGACAGTGGTCAGAATTGTAAAAATTGGCCTGGTCTTTAACCTACAAAATGACTTGGTCATTAAGGGGTTAAGTTAAAGAAGGTTTATTTTCCTATATTAATGTACATAATTTAAAAAAAAAAAAAAAAAATGTCAAGTAACATAATGATCAAAATAAAAAACCGCCTTAACTTTGGCGTAACAAGTTAACACACTTGGCAATGTTTTTGTTATGTAAACAAGGAAAAAAATTACAAATCAAGAAAAGAAGGTTTGTGAGCTGATGGTGAGGTACTTGTTTGTGACTGTTGCCTTTCAGAGGGATGTTGTGTGTTTCTATGCAAAGAAACATTGTGTGGCTGTGTGCTGCTATGATGTGGGTTCATGCCTTCATAACTGTGCCTATAGGCCTCAGTTGGCCCATGTGGATAAGCAGGAACATTATCAGAATGGCTGAAGCCTCTTGTTCAGCCATGGTCAAAAGGGCGTTGGTGTTGTGGTCCTTGCTGATAAGAACCATCTTGGCCATACACATCATATAACGTTGTTTGTGGCCCATGGTGGTACCCCTCACTTACAATCTGTGATGGGCCAGATGAAGGAGGCATTTGTGTGTAGGGATGTGTAGGCCTTGATGAGTGTTGTACATGTATCTGATGATGTTCCTGGTAATGTGCTGGCTCTATGTGTGTGGTGTGATCTCTGTCAATATGATGACTAATGTTTGTACTGTGGACTGTATGACTATGTTGAGAAGTGGATGTCGAAGGATATACTGAGGCTGGTGTAATGGTACTGCTGTTGAGTGTGTGGGATTTGAGATTTGAGTTAATATTTCAGATTGGTACCTTCTTTCAATACAAGCAAATATGGCTTGGGGATTATTTGGTGGTATGGCTGAAGTGATGAGTTGTAATATTGCTGTTTTAGTGGGAAGCCGTAAGTGTGTGGGTATTTGTCGCAGGTGCTGTGCCAAACTTCTACCAAATGCTTCCTCACCATCATCACATATTGTGCGTTGTATATAGTCTAAAACGCGACTATCAACCTGCCGTCTTATAACTTAATTTTGCTGATCTCTCCTGCGTCTTAATCTCCGCGGAATAGTAGTGGCTTGAGGGGAGGTATCAAGAGGCACGGTTGGGCTGCTGCTTCTTGCGTGCTCCTCTTGTTCCGTGCCATGTTGAGCTTGTGAACCTGCACTTTCAACTTGTTGTTGAGATGGTCCTGGAGCATCCTCCCCTGCTGTTCCTGCTTCATGTTGTGACTCTGGTGGAGCCGCATCAGAGGGTGCCTCACGTTCCTCTAAGTTGGATTCCGTTCTACAAAGCAGACACAGATTATTTGTTTATGCTGTAAATTTAAAATTTTAATGTACAATTTGTATCAATAAACTTTTTCTTACAGTGTTAAATCCATGACTGGAGCCAAAAAATTCAGGCGGCTCATATATATATATGGCCTTTTTTTTATGCTGCTGAGCCACTTTTGTCACGATTCTGTCGTTCCCTCCTATAGATATCCCGACAGCTTCGCCATCTGCGTTGCACATCATTCACTTTAAAATGTAAAGAAATTTAAAAATATTAGAATCTAAATATGTATGTTAAAAAATTATGAATACAAGTAGGCAAGATTTTTAAAATTTAAAATGATGTTAAAAAATTGTCCTGCAACTATGCTAAAAATATTTGAATTCAAAAATTATAAACATGACAAAAGGGCCTTCTTTATAAATAATACAAACAGCAAAAGGTACAAGAATATATTTTAAAGGTCCAAAGATAAATTTTTTAAACAAAATAGAAAAATTTTCTAAATAAACAAACAAAAAAAAATTACATGAATAGGCCCATATTCAAAGGGTCTATGTTTAAAAGGTATTTTACTGTGGTGTAAAAAAGAAACCATTATGTATTTAACAAAAAATTTAATTTAAATTGGAACAGTAACATATAATTGCCCACCAAAGCAAGGTTTTTGTAAATACATTCTGAAATAATTGTAGTAAGAACAATTGTACTTACACATTCCCAACTGCACAGCCGGAGGACTTTCATCATAATTTTCAAAAATTTGACAACATATATATGTCCAAGTTGCATCCCGCACACTTCGATTTGGATAATTGTGGTCTCTAGGATCCCACAGCTCAGGTCTTTCTTGGACTAACACCAACAGCATTTCCACATTGATTGCTCGGGACATGGCCACAAGTAGTATAGGAACTGGACAACTCATCAAACTCAATCTGACAGGTCGACACGCCCCCTATCATTTAATCCGTCTCCCTGTCAGATGATACAGGTCGTCATGTCCCCTGGCTGAACTTTGCTCAGGCTGGAAATCTGGTCTACTGGATTTGTGAATTTCATTAAGGACCCAGTAAATGTAAAGCTATTTTCTAGCAGAGTCTGTAGTACAGACTCCAGTATATAAGAATTTTTAGTGAAATACAGACTCTTAGTGAAATACAGGCACCAGATCAAAGACTTGTTTACATCCATATGAGGAGCTATATTAAAAAAAGCAACGATTATTCTATAGTACCTGGGTAGATGCTTTAAGGACCCAGTAAATGTATAAGGAGTTCTAGTTAAATACAGACTTCTGTATATAACTAGTATATAATGATTTTTAGTGAATTAAAGAGTGAATCTTGATCTTTTTTGTGGTGAGAAACTTTTAAGGACCCAGTAAATGCATGTAAAACACTATTGTGGTGGAATTTGGAATTATGACGCTCAACTTATAGTTTTATTCAGTATATATATTTTTAGCTTGGCAGTTTTGTTTACATCCATATGAGGAGCTATATTAAAAAAAGCAACGATTATTCTATAGTACCTGGGTAGATGCTTTTAAGGACCCAGTAAATGTATAAGGAGTTCTAGTTAAATACAGACTTCTGTATATAACTAGTATATAATGATTTTTAGTGAATTAAAGAGTGAATCTTGATCTTTTTTGTGGTGAGAAACTTTTAAGGACCCAGTAAATGCATGTAAAACACTATTGTGGTGGAGTTTGGAATTATGACGCTCAACTTATAGTTTTATTCAGTATATATATTTTTAGCTTGGCAGTGTATCTACACTTATACCAGGGCTGGGAAGAATGTACTTTTGTTACAGATCGGTAAGCTATTACTACATGGTACATAGATATACATCTTTACTGGCACATAGAAATGTAGTACAACAGTGTTGACATGAATTGTCAGAATGAGTGAAGGTCGATGCTACGGTAATTCAGGCAAACAGTAAATAGTATTGCATTGTGTATAGTCAGTGGGATCTTTTAAAACCAACACATTTAGTATAGGAACTGTATTACTCATCAAACTCAAATCTGACAGGTCGACACGCCCCCTATCATTTAAACAAACTCAAATCTGACAGGTCGACACGCCCCCTATCATTTAATCCGTCTCCCTGTCAGATTGATCCAGGTCGTCATGCCCCCTGACTGAACTTTGCTCAGGCTGAGAAATCTGAGCTGCTGGATTTGTGAATTTCAATCAAAGTGATTTATTTGTCTCTATTGATATTTTATCCACTGGATTAGATTAGTCTGTGGAGTTTTACTGTATTAAAGGGTAGTTTTAACTCCATCCGTAGATGTAAAGCTATTTTCTAGCAGAGAGTGCCCTGACATGAACTGTAAAGGGTTTGTATTAGAAGCACCCAGTAAATGTCTGTATTAGAATCCATCAGTAAATGTATGTAAAGCTCATTTCTAGCAGGCTTGTATAAATGTCCCCGAAACTTTTAAGGAGTCAGTAAATGTCTGTATTAGAATCCATCAGTAAATGTATGTAAAGCTCATTTCTAGCAGGCTTGTATAAATGTCCCCCAGTAAATGTGTAAAAGTTTGGAACTGCTATGCCTGTATGTAAAGGTGATTTCTAACACTCTCTGTTAGAGATGGCTAACTTATTACTAAGCTGTGTATCTAAGGCTTGGGTTGTATTGAGAGGAGCATATTTTTCTATTTACTAACTAACATTGTACATAGATATACATCTTTACTGGCACATAGAAATGTAGTACAACAGTGTTGACATGAATTGTCAGAATGAGTGAAGGTCGATGCTACGGTAATTCAGGCAAACAGTAAATAGTATTGCATTGTGTATAGTCAGTGGGATCTTTTAAAACCAACACATTTATGTGTGTTCTTCTTGAAGTTACAGCTCAAAGACATTTCAATCATTGACTTAATTGTGACATGCTAAAAACAGTAAATAGTATTGCATTGTGTATAGTCAGTGGGATCTTTTAAAACCAACACATTTATGTGTATTCTGATAGCAGTGCCCATAGAATGAGTGGAGGTCGAATGACCTGTAAGTACAATGAGAGAAGGTCGCATGCATTCAAGAATTCATTTGTCTCTATTTACCTGTAAATGTGTGTAAAGGGAAAGTCATGGCGAGATTGAAATAAATTGAAAAAGGACGCTTTTGCAGTATAAAATACAAATTTTATTAAGGTCTAAAATACATTATCATGGATAAAAATCCAAAAGAGTAGGATATACAGCATGCAGAAAAAATAACCAAAGTGTTGACATGAAGTTACAGCTCAAAGACATATACATTATCATGAATAAAAATCCAAAAGAGTGGGATATACAGCATGCAGAAAAATAGCCAAATGCAGACAGGTATGAACTACATTCAAATCAATATATAATAGTGCGCATCTCCATATCTTATATGTTATAACGATAATAGACTAATCCGTGGCTAAACAATAATAACCTACATATATTTGTCCATATATATGCAGTCTATGTAACTCACAATATCCCCAATAGGCAGACATATATGCACTATATATAGGATTATAAGTATCTCAATGAAGCATGTATATCAATAAAGTAACGTCCCCATCACAGATGCTAATATAATGATGTTAGCATGCAAGTGCAGGGCTCACAATACATACTGTGCGTGCATATGAAGTCAATTAGCACATCCATATGAGGAGCTATATTAAAAAGCAGTTGTGTATAGTTGGCCAATCAAATATTAGTTATGCGTTCGCTACCAGTGTCAACCATAGCAGCTCTCATGATGCTAGCTAATCACAGATGCTAATATAATGATGTTAGCATGCAAGTGCAGGGCTCACAATACATACTGTCGTGCATATCAAGTCAATTAGCACATCCATATGAGGAGCTATATTAAAAAAGCAGTTGTGTATAGTTGGCCAATCAAATATTAGTTATGCGTTCACTACCACTGTCAACCATAGCAGCTCTCATGATGCTAGCTATTCTGATCAGCTTATCATATCAACCATGAAGCCTCTTTTAACCCCTTCACAATAATGTACAGAGGAGTTTTTATGTTTTAATACTGATAGACATATTGTGAACGGACATATAGGGTCCATGTGAGATACCATATTTTTCAAATATTAGTTAAGCGTATATTTCAACATTTTGCTCCTTCACAGATTTATTTTACATTATTTTTTTATTTTGCTTAAGGATCGTGTACAGAGGAGTTTTTATGTTTTAATACTGATAGACATATTGTGAACGGACATATAGGGTCCATGTGAGACATGACTGGACAAGTCCGGGCATGTCTGGGCATGCCTGGACAAGTCCTGGTCACGGGACAGCCGTGGAAAAAACAATACTGAAAGGGTCCATGTGAGACATGCCTGGACAAGTCCGGGCATGTCTGGGCATGCCTGGACAAGTCCTGGTCACGGGACAGCCGTGGAAAAAACAATACTGAAATTCAAAAACTATGTGCTGGCCGTTAACACGCGCACAGTTTGCTTCACAAACCCTCTCAAGGCATGTTGAATGTTAACGTTCCCGCTATGAGCTACACACATGACCAACTGTATAGCCTGGGATGCGTAGCGTTCTTGCAGCACAAGCCTATTTTTAAAGACGCTAAGCCCATCAGATATAAAAGACAGGCATGTTGAGACGTGTCCCGGCCTATTTTGGTACATACCCACTCCTATGCAGCGATATTGAGTACCGTTCAACAAAAAATCAGGTACAAACTTTTTAACATACCTGTGTTTCGGACCCTCAGACCATGCCAGAAGCACTCTGTGCCATGTACTCTAACTCATAATATTCGATTTTGATCAGCATTCAACAAAAAATTGGGTGCTAACTTTTTTAGCATAGCTGTGTTTCTGACTCCCATGTCGTACCAGAAAGACCTATTTTGGCACAGGCCTACACCTATGCAGCGGTTTTGACCACTACTCAACAAAAATGGCTACAAACTTTTTAACATATCTGTGTTTCGGACTATCATGTCATAGCAGAAGCACCCTGTGCCATGTACTCTAGACCATAATATTCGTTTTTGATCACCATTCAACAAAAAATTGAGGCATGTTGAGACGTGTCCCGGCCTATTTTGGCACATGACAAATGTTTCTGACTCTCATGTCATACCAGAAGCACCCTGTGCCATGTACTCTAGACCATAATATTTCACATCGGGTATGGGAACTACATAGCTTTGTTTTCTCAGGTATTTAAAAAGTGGGTGCTAACTTTTTAGCATACCTGTGTTTCTATAGCGAATACACGGACCCCTACAGCGCATCCCTATAGTGTAGTTTAATGTAGGGGGCAAACAGATTATCGCTGGTGCTTGGAAAATACCACATTTC
Source organism: Oophaga sylvatica (assembly GCA_033576555.1). NCBI lineage: Eukaryota > Metazoa > Chordata > Amphibia > Anura > Dendrobatidae > Oophaga > Oophaga sylvatica. The sequence continues at coordinate 188,091,264 of JARQOD010000006.1, read as the reverse complement.
ATAGATGGTGCTGATCCGCTGAATCATTTTTAAACATTTCACGCCACTCATGCACCCACAGCACACTTATGCTGTACCAGCACCGCTGCAGCTAGCGCTTTTTAGCTAAAAAAGACCCTTATTTGCATCATTTTCATTATAGTACGACTGGTACATACCCACTCCTATGCAATGATACTGAGTAGCGTTCAACAAAAATCAGGTACAAACTTTTTAACATACCTGTGTTTCGGGCGCTCATGCCATACCAGAAGCACTCTGTGCCATGTACCATAGCCCATAATAATCGATCTTGATCAGTATTCAACAAAAAATTGGGTGCAAACTTTTTTAGCATAGCTGTGTTTCTGACTCCCATGTCGTACCAGAAAGACCTATTTTGGCACAGGACTACACCTATGCAACGGTTTTGACCACTACTCAACAAAAATGGCTACAAACTTTTAACATACTGTGTTTCGGACTATCATGTCATAGCAGAAGCACCCTGTGCCATGTACTCTAGACCATAATATTCGTTTTTGATCACCATTCAACAAAAATTGCGGCATGTTGAGACGTGTCCCGGCCTATTTTGGCACATGACAAATGTTTCTGACTCTCATGTCATACCAGAAGCACCCTGTGCCATGTACTCTAGCTCATAATATTTCACATCGGGTATGGGACCTACATAGCTTTGTTTTTTCAGGTATTAAAAAGCGTGGAAAACTGAAAATCCCGAGGGCTGAGGTAATTTACTGAGCTTCATGGGGATAAAATTTATCGAGTCTATGAACCTTATAGACAAAACGGGTAGCGTCACACACAAGACGACGACACCTCGGGCTATCACATTTACCGGTAGTTTTCAAAAACCACTGGCTTAACAATAAAGTAAGAATCGTGGCGATCTGCATTGTGGGCTATAAATGTATACCCTGAAAATTTACCGCTGGTAAAGAACAGTAAAAAGTCGTGCGTACAACTATCATCCTCAAACACCCAGAGCTATCACAAACACTATTGCCTACAGAGGCGGCCCCGCGAGAATTTCTGGATGTGTGTATCAAGAGGCTCTTTGCTTTGACCGATTGTTTGCTCGTGAATGCTGACATTTCCAGGATCATCATAGTTGTGTAAATGCGCTGGGAGCTCGTGTATCGATCCCCTAGGGTGTAATGCGTGATCATTTTAATTAATTTTCAATTCATAACCACACGTTCTCAGGCAGACAGGTTTATTTCACAGAAGTTGACTGTACAGTTGCATAATCTTTGTTTAAAATCATACATTTGCATAATTTTGTTTAAAATCGCACAGCTCTGCAATAATGTCGGGTGTTGGACATGCACTTATCAGTCTTTCATACGTGTCGCAGAAAGATTTTAGTCTGTTCTGCGAGAGTTTATTATGCACGTACTGTGCAGACATGTCAAGAAACATTTTGGTGTGTTCACCAGTCCATACGGGTGTTGCTGTGTAAGGCGATCGACCATCATCCTTCTGCTTCTTACTTACACGCCGGCGCGATACCGCGCGTTTCTTTGACGGTAATGCATCGGCTGAATTGGCAGCTGCTGCTTCCGCGTTGCTATTTGCAGATTCTGTAGCTTGACACAGACGTATATTCTTAAGCCGGCTACTCTTAGCATTCCCGGGTGTGCGATTGGCGCGTCGTTTTCTTCACGATCTGCGACACACCCGTGTGAAAGAGGCTCCGTTCTCACTTCCGTTCTGTTCTCAAATCCATAATTGCGCTGCTGCAAAACTCGCGAATGACGATCCTCCGTAACTAAAGAAAAGATACGTGTTGTAGTTAACCGCTAAGTGGGGGAGATATAGGAAAAGCTACATGAGCCACATGGCTCTGATTCAACGCGATATTTGTAAAGCTACTAGCACCGATTATCTGTGAAGCCGATGCATGATTGTTTGTATAAGTGCACTATAGAGCGGCCTAGACATATATACTTACAAGTATGCCCCGGGTGCTGATCTACAGAAAATGCTGAATTAACAGACATCTCGCTGCTCGGACGCTGCCGTATGGGGCTGTTTTCTCCCTCAAACTGCAACCTCACGGGCGATACTTTAGCCGCTAAAATAAAATATAACATACATGAATGCGCAAAGCACTTACAAAGCTAACTTGACACAGGTAAATAAAACTAGTTACCGCAGAAATTTTTATCTGCGTGTATAACTACACTATAGAGTTGCGTAGACATATATGCTTACAAGTCTGAGACGTGTAGTGTACTTCAGAGATTGGTGAATTAAACGGTGTGGAGTTGTTCGGTAGTTGTCGTATGGGGGTGTTTTCTTTTTCAACCTGCATACTCCTGCAGTAGATCAGCACCCGGGGCATACTTGTAAGTATATATGTCTAGGCCGCTCTATAGTGCACTTATACAAACAATCATGCATCGGTTCACAGATAATCGGTGCTAGTAGCTTTACAAATATCGCGTTGAATCAGAGCCATGTGGCTCATGTAGCTTTTCCTATATCTCCCCCACTTAGCGGTTAACTACAACACGTATCTTTTCTTTAGTTACGGAGGATCGTCATTCGCGAGTTTTGCAGCAGCGCAATTATGGATTTGAGAACAGAACGGAAGTGAGAACGGAGCCTCTTTCACACGGGTGTGTCGCAGATCGTGAAGAAAACGACGCGCCAATCGCACACCCCGGGAATGCTAAGAGTAGCCGGCTTAAGAATATACGTCTGTGTCAAGCTACAGAATCTGCAAATAGCAACGCGGAAGCAGCAGCTGCCAATTCAGCCGATGCATTACCGTCAAAGAAACGCGCGGTATCGCGCCGGCGTGTAAGTAAGAAGCAGAAGGATGATGGTCGATCGCCTTACACAGCAACACCCGTATGGACTGGTGAACACACCAAAATGTTTCTTGACATGTCTGCACAGTACGTGCATAATAAACTCTCGCAGAACAGACTAAAATCTTTCTGCGACACGTATGAAAGACTGATAAGTGCATGTCCAACACCCGACATTATTGCAGAGCTGTGCGATTTTAAACAAAATTATGCAAATGTATGATTTTAAACAAAGATTATGCAACTGTACAGTCAACTTCTGTGAAATAAACCTGTCTGCCTGAGAACGTGTGGTTATGAATTGAAAATTAATTAAAATGATCACGCATTACACCCTAGGGGATCGATACACGAGCTCCCAGCGCATTTACACAACTATGATGATCCTGGAAATGTCAGCATTCACGAGCAAACAATCGGTTAAAGCAAAGAGCCTCTTGATACACACATCCAGAAATTCTCGCGGGGCCGCCTCTGTAGGCAATAGTGTTTGTGATAGCTCTGGGTGTTTGAGGATGATAGTTGTACGCACGACTTTTTACTGTTCTTTACCAGCGGTAAATTTTCAGGGTATACATTTATAGCCCACAATGCAGATCGCCACGATTCTTACTTTATTGTTAAGCCAGTGGTTTTTGAAAACTACCGGTAAATGTGATAGCCCGAGGTGTCGTCGTCTTGTGTGTGACGCTACCCGTTTTGTCTATAAGGTTCATAGACTCGATAAATTTTATCCCATGAAGCTCAGTAAATTACCTCAGCCCTCGGGATTTTCAGTTTTCCACCTTTTTAAATACCTGAAAAAACAAAGCTATGTAGGTCCCATACCCGATGTGAAATATTATGAGCTAGAGTACATGGCACAGGGTGCTTCTGGTATGACATGAGAGTCAGAAACATTTGTCATGTGCCAAAATAGGCCGGGACACGTCTCAACATGCCGCAATTTTTTGTTGAATGGTGATCAAAAACGAATATTATGGTCTAGAGTACATGGCACAGGGTGCTTCTGCTATGACATGATAGTCCGAAACACAGATATGTTAAAAGTTTGTAGCCATTTTTGTTGAGTAGTGGTCAAAACCGTTGCATAGGTGTAGTCCTGTGCCAAAATAGGTCTTTCTGGTACGACATGGGAGTCAGAAACACAGCTATGCTAAAAAAGTTTGCACCCAATTTTTTGTTGAATACTGATCAAGATCGATTATTATGGGCTATGGTACATGGCACAGAGTGCTTCTGGTATGGCATGAGCACCCGAAACACAGGTATGTTAAAAAGTTTGTACCTGATTTTTGTTGAACGCTACTCAGTATCGTTGCATAGGAGTGGGTATGTACCAGTCGTACTATAATGAAAATGATGCAAATAAGGGTCTTTTTTAGCTAAAAAGCGCTAGCTGCAGCGGTGCTGGTACAGCATAAGTGTGCTGTGGGTGCATGAGTGGCGTGAAATGTTTAAAAATGATTCAGCGGATCAGCACCATCTATGAAATGTGGTATTTTCCAAGCACCAGCGATAATCTGTTTGCCCCCTACATTAAACTACACTATAGGGATGCGCTGTAGGGGTCCGTGTATTCGCTATAGAAACACAGGTATGCTAAAAAGTTAGCACCCACTTTTTAAATACCTGAGAAAACAAAGCTATGTAGTTCCCATACCCGATGTGAAATATTATGGTCTAGAGTACATGGCACAGGGTGCTTCTGGTATGACATGAGAGTCAGAAACATTTGTCATGTGCCAAAATAGGCCGGGACACGTCTCAACATGCCTCAATTTTTTGTTGAATGGTGATCAAAAACGAATATTATGGTCTAGAGTACATGGCACAGGGTGCTTCTGCTATGACATGATAGTCCGAAACACAGATATGTTAAAAAGTTTGTAGCCATTTTTGTTGAGTAGTGGTCAAAACCGCTGCATAGGTGTAGGCCTGTGCCAAAATAGGTCTTTCTGGTACGACATGGGAGTCAGAAACACAGCTATGCTAAAAAAGTTAGCACCCAATTTTTTGTTGAATGCTGATCAAAATCGAATATTATGAGTTAGAGTACATGGCACAGAGTGCTTCTGGCATGGTCTGAGGGTCCGAAACACAGGTATGTTAAAAAGTTTGTACCTGATTTTTTGTTGAACGGTACTCAATATCGCTGCATAGGAGTGGGTATGTACCAAAATAGGCCGGGACACGTCTCAACATGCCTGTCTTTTATATCTGATGGGCTTAGCGTCTTTAAAAATAGGCTTGTGCTGCAAGAACGCTACGCATCCCAGGCTATACAGTTGGTCATGTGTGTAGCTCATAGCGGGAACGTTAACATTCAACATGCCTTGAGAGGGTTTGTGAAGCAACTCGCTCAATATTTTCTAGATGACTGTGCGCGTGTTAACGGCCAGCACATAGTTTTTGAATTTCAGTATTGTTTTTTCCACGGCTGTCCCGTGACCAGGACTTGTCCAGGCATGCCCAGACATGCCCGGACTTGTCCAGGCATGTCTCACATGGACCCTTTCAGTATTGTTTTTTCCACGGCTGTCCCGTGACCAGGACTTGTCCAGGCATGCCCAGACATGCCCGGACTTGTCCAGTCATGTCTCACATGGACCCTATATGTCCGTTCACAATATGTCTATCAGTATTAAAACATAAAAACTCCTCTGTACACGATCCTTAAGCAAAATAAAAAAATAATGTAAAATAAATCTGTGAAGGAGCAAAATGTTGAAATATACGCTTAACTAATATTTGAAAAATATGGTATCTCACATGGACCCTATATGTCCGTTCACAATATGTCTATCAGTATTAAAACATAAAAACTCCTCTGTACATTATTGTGAAGGGGTTAAAAGAGGCTTCATGGTTGATATGATAAGCTGATCAGAATAGCTAGCATCATGAGAGCTGCTATGGTTGACAGTGGTAGTGAACGCATAACTAATATTTGATTGGCCAACTATACACAACTGCTTTTTTAATATAGCTCCTCATATGGATGTGCTAATTGACTTCATATGCACGGACAGTATGTATTGTGAGCCCTGCACTTGCATGCTAACATCATTATATTAGCATCTGTGATTAGCTAGCATCATGAGAGCTGCTATGGTTGACACTGGTAGCGAACGCATAACTAATATTTGATTGGCCAACTATACACAACTGCTTTTTAATATAGCTCCTCATATGGATGTGCTAATTGACTTCATATGCACGCACAGTATGTATTGTGAGCCCTGCACTTGCATGCTAACATCATTATATTAGCATCTGTGATGGGGACGTTACTTTATTGATATACATGCTTCATTGAGATACTTATAATCCTATATATAGTGCATATATGTCTGCCTATTGGGGGATATTGTGAGTTACATAGACTGCATATATATGGACAAATATATGTAGGTTATTATTGTTTAGCCACGGATTAGTCTATTATCGTTATAACATATAAGATATGGAGATGCGCACTATTATATATTGATTTGAATGTAGTTCATACCTGTCTGCATTTGGCTATTTTTCTGCATGCTGTATATCCCACTCTTTTGGATTTTTATTCATGATAATGTATATGTCTTTGAGCTGTAACTTCATGTCAACACTTTGGTTATTTTTTCTGCATGCTGTATATCCTACTCTTTTGGATTTTTATCCATGATAATGTATTTTAGACCTTAATAAAATTTGTATTTTATACTGCAAAAGCATCCTTTTTCAATTTATTTCAATCTCGCCATGACTTTCCCCTTTACACACATTTACAGGTAAATAGAGACAAATGAATTCTTGAATGCATGCGACCTTCTCTCATTGTACTTACAGGTCATTCGACCTCCACTCATTCTATGGGCACTGCTATCAGAATACACATAAATGTGTTGGTTTTAAAAGATCCCACTGACTATACACAATGCAATACTATTTACTGTTTTTAGCATGTCACAATTAAGTCAATGATTGAAATGTCTTTGAGCTGTAACTTCAAGAAGAACACACATAAATGTGTTGGTTTTAAAAGATCCCACTGACTATACACAATGCAATACTATTTACTGTTTGCCTGAATTACCGTAACATCGACCTTCACTCATTCTGACAATTCATGTCAACACTGTTGTACTACATTTCTATGTGCCAGTAAAGATGTATATCTATGTACAATGTTAGTTAGTAAATAGAAAAATATGCTCCTCTCAATACAACCCAAGCCTTAGATACACAGCTTAGTAATAAGTTAGCCATCTCTAACAGAGAGTGTTAGAAATCACCTTTACATACAGGCATAGCAGTTCCAAACTTTTACACATTTACTGGGGGACATTTATACAAGCCTGCTAGAAATGAGCTTTACATACATTTACTGATGGATTCTAATACAGACATTTACTGACTCCTTAAAAGTTTCGGGGACATTTATACAAGCCTGCTAGAAATGAGCTTTACATACATTTACTGATGGATTCTAATACAGACATTTACTGGGTGCTTCTAATACAAACCCTTTACAGTTCATGTCAGGGCACTCTCTGCTAGAAAATAGCTTTACATCTACGGATGGAGTTAAAACTACCCTTTAATACAGTAAAACTCCACAGACTAATCTAATCCAGTGGATAAAATATCAATAGAGACAAATAAATCACTTTGATTGAAATTCACAAATCCAGCAGCTCAGATTTCTCAGCCTGAGCAAAGTTCAGTCAGGGGGCATGACGACCTGGATCAATCTGACAGGGAGACGGATTAAATGATAGGGGGCGTGTCGACCTGTCAGATTTGAGTTTGTTTAAATGATAGGGGCGTGTCGACCTGTCAGATTTGAGTTTGATGAGTAATACAGTTCCTATACTACTGCCACAATAGTACAAAAATCAAATCCGTGGAGGTGTGACTCATTCCTGGCTTTCTGGGAGTGTTTTTTATAAGATCCCTCATCTCACTTCCCTGTTAGTCACTTCCTGTGTTTCCTTTTTTTTTTTTTGTAACATACAAGTTTACAGCTCTATTTTGCATACAAAATAGCCAAAAAAACGCACCATCCGTTTTCTGTGCATTTTCTGTGCGATTTTTAATCGCACCCATTGACTTGCATTGGCGATTTTCATCCCAAAATCGCATCAAATCGCAGCAAGCTGCGATTTTTTTCTCACACCAATATCTGATGAGAAAAAAATCGCTAATGAGAACTCACCCATTGACTAACATTGGTCAGATTTGCATCCGATTTTTTATCGTCTGATTTTCATCCGTTTTCGGCACCAGTGAGTATGAGGCCTTACAGTCAATTCGGTGCATTGAAGTGAGTTTTGAGTCAGTAACAATCTTTAAAGGGAACCTGTCATGTAAGAAACACTGTTAATATGCAAACATTAGGTTAATCAGCAGGCTAGTAGTGTTCTGCAGCTGCCCGGCTGCGGCACTGAAAACCCGGCTTCCAGGAGGAAATTAACTGTAGGGCTCATACTCACTTGAGCTGAAAACGGATAATTTTCAGCCGATAAAAAATCGGATTCAAATCGGACCAATGTTATTCAATAGGTGACATCTCATTTGCGATTTTTTTCTCAGCCGAAATCGGTGTGAGAAAAAAATCGCAACATGCTGCGATTTGATGCGATTTTGACATGATAATCGCTAATGCAATACATGGTGCTATAAAAAAATCGCATGCAAATCGCATGACAATTGCACATAATCAGACCATCCTGAAAACTGACCGATTTTTTTCCAGCAAGTGAGTATGAGCCCTTATTCTAATGCTATGACGGCTGTCAGTCAGTTCCAGGGCATGGTTTCAGCTGCCACTAATTATGAACTGACTGGTGACTTAAGCCACACTAGCCCACCCCTATGACTGAAAGCTGGAGGCTGCCAGGCAAATGGGCAAACAGGCTTATACAACTTTCTGTTACAAGGTGGACCTAAAATAAATAATTGATTAAGTTAAGTTATTTTTAAAATGTTTTACATTTTTAAAAACAGAATTTTTTTTTTAAAAAAATGCTTTATACTCTAAATAATAAAAAAACATAATTTATGATTACTACATCTGAGCTAAGCAGACCTGTATAACCTCAACATTTTACCCACATGATCATCACCACAGAAAAACTATAAAAAGCAATGCTAGAATTGCACACAAACAATTAGTAACAATTTTAAAAAATGCACCAAAGAAAAAAGTCTTCATAAAATGCCTTCAATGGAAAAATAAACATTATTAAGATATGTTTTGTGCAAAAGTATCAAAACACTATTTTTGTAAATAAGTTTAGTATTGCCATAATGATGCTAACCAACTGAATACAGGTTGTATTTCATTTAAATTGTATGGTGAGCACCATAAAAACAGTATCCAAAAAAATCATTCAACAATAGTGTTGAGCGATACTGCTCGATATCTAAAAATATCGTATCGAAATGGTATCGCCGATATCACTAAATATCGTCGATATCCGATTTTGATACCGGAAGTCCAATGTAAGTCTATGGGAACAAAAAATCGCAACTAAAAAAAAACCTTTATTTCCTTGTAAACACTAAATATACACACATAGAATATATATATATATATATATATATATATATATATATATATATATAACAATATATATATATACATGTCATTGTGACATATATATATACATATATGTATAGTTTATACACTTCTACATAGTAAAATATCCTCTGATTCAATTGCCGGGTAAAGCCGGCTTCTGTGAAAAGACAGAAGCACCCGACATGAAATGACACTTGGTGTACATAGGGTTAACCATGTCTTTTCATGTCCTTTGCTATCTGATTTGCACAAACAATTACATCAGTCTATGTGTGCAAAATTTCACACCTGTAGGGGTTAATTAAAGGTGTAAATTCGTTGTAAAAAACGGACTTTTTTGCTACGAATTTACACCTTTAATTAACCCCTACAGGTGTGAAATTTTGCACACATAGACTGATGTAATTGTTTGTGCAAATCAGATAGCAAAGGACATGAAAAGACATGGTTAACCCTATGTACACCAAGTGTCATTTCATGTCGGGTTCTGCATTTTCACAAAAGCCTGCAATTGAATTAGCGGCTATTATACTATGTAGAAGTGTATGAACTATAAATATAAATATATATATATATATGTGTCACAAATTCAATAACATGTATATATATAATAGATAATATAGATATATATAGATATATATATATATAATATATATATATATAGATATATATATATCTATATATATATATCTATATATATATATGAGGTGTAAAATTGTTTAAAAAAAATGCGTGGGCTCCCGCCCTATTTTCGCAACCAGACAGACAAAGCCAGCGAATGGGGGCAGATAATAATAGCCCAGAGAGGGACCATTATTTTTGGCCCCCCCTGGCTACTAACATCTGCCCCCAGACACCCCAGAAAAGACAAATCTATAATTAGATTCGCCCTTTCTGGCACTTTGCCCGTCTATTCCCATTGCCCTGTAGCGGTGGCGAATGGGTTAATATGGGGTTAAAGCCACATTGCAATTGAAAGGTGACCTTAAGCCAGGTTAATAATTGAGAGCTGTCAATTAGACAACTATCAATTATTAATCCTATTGCATGAAATAAAAAAAAACACACACTTTAACCCCTTCACCCCCAAGGGTGGTTTGCACGTTAATGACCGGGCCAATTTTTACAATTCTGACCACTGTCTCTTTATGAGGTTATAACTCTGGAACGCTTCAACGGATCTTCGCGATTCTGAGATTGTTTTCTCGTGACATATTGTACTTCATGTTAGTGGTAAAATTTCTTCGATATAACTTGCGTTTATTTTTGAAAAAAACGCAAATATGGCGAAAATTTTAAAAATTTTGCAATTTTCAAACTTTGAATTTTTTTTCCCTTAAAACAGAGAAATATGTCACACAAAATAGTTAATAAATAACATTTCCCACATGTCTACTTTACATCAGCACAATTTTGGAACCAAAATTTTTCTTTGTTAGGAAATTAGAAGGGTTAAAAGTTGACCAGTGATTTCTCATTTTTACAACAAAATTTACAAAGCCATTTATTTAGGGACCACCTCACATTTGAAGTCACTTTGACGGGTCTATATGGCAGAAAATACCCAAAAGTGACACCATTATAAAAACTGCACCCCTCAAGGTACTCAAAACCACATTCAAGAAGTTTATTAACCCTTCAGGTGCTTCACAGGAGCTGAAGCAACGTGGATGGAAAAAATTAATATTTAACTTTTTAGCCACAAAAATGATCTTTTACAAACTTTTTTTATTTTCACAAGGGTAAAAGGAGAAAATGGACAGATAAAGTTGTTGTGCAATTTCTCCTGAGTACGCCAATACCCCATATGTGGGGGAAAACCACTGTTTGGGCACACGGCAGAGCTCGTAAGGGAAGGAGCGCCGTTTGACTTTTTCAAACTAAAATTGGCTGGAATTGAGATTGGACGCCATGTCGTGTTTGGAGAGCCCCTGATACGCCTAAACAGTGGAAACCCCCACAAGTGACACCATTTTGGAAACTAGACCCCCTAAGGAACTTATCTAGATCTGTTGTGAGCACTTTGAACCCCAAAGTGTTTCACAAAAGTTTATAATGCCTGGGTGTGAAAAAAAAAAAAAAACAATTTTCCACAAAAATGATTTTTTAGTCCCAAATTTTTGATTTTTCCCAAGGAAATTGGACCCCAAAACTTGTTGTCCAATTTGTCCTGAGTACGCTGATACCCCATATGTGGGGGGGGGAACTGTTTGGGCGCACGGCAGGGCTTGGAAAAGAAGCAGTAACGTTTTGGAATGCAAACATTGATGGGGGTCGTGTTCCGTTTGTAGTGCCCCAGATGAGCCTAAACAGTGGAAACCCCCCACAAGTGACCCCATTTTGGAAGCTAGACCCCCTAAGGAACTTATCTAGATCTTTGGTGAGCACTTTGAACCCCCAAGTGCTTCACACAAGTTTATAATGCCCGGGCATGAACCATGAAAATAAAAAATCCTATTTTTTTCCCACAAAAATTATCTCTTAGTCACTAATTTTTTATTTTCCCATAGGTAACAGGAGAAATTGGACCACAAAATTTGTTGTCCAATTTGTCCTGAGTACGCTGATACCCCATATGTGGGGGGAACCACTGTTTGGGCGCATGGCAGAGCTCGGAATGGAAGGAGCACTATTTGACTTTTTCCAACCAAAATTGGCTGGAATTGAGATTGGACGCCATGTTGCATTTGGAGAGCCCCTGATGTGCCTAAACAGTGGAAACCCCCCACAAGTGACCCCATTTGGGAAACTAGACCCCCTAAGGAACTTATCTAGATCTTTGGTGAGCAATTTGAACCCCCAAGTGCTTCACACAAGTTTATAACGTAGAGCCGTAAAATTAAAAAATTATATTTTTTCCACAAAATTGATCTTTTCACCCCAATTTTTATTTTCCCAAGGGAAACAAGACTCCAAAAGTTATTGTGCAATTTGTCCTGAGTGCGCTGATACCCCATATGTGGGGGTAAACCACTGTTTGGGTGCATGGCAGAGTTTGGAAGGGAAGGAGCGCCGTTTGACTTTTTCAACGCAGAATTGGCTGGATGCCATGTCGTGTTTGGAGAGCTCCTGATCTGCCTAAACAGTGGAAACCCCCCACAAATGACACCATTTTGGAAACTAGACCCCTCAAGGAACTTATCTAGATGTGTGGTGAGCACTTTGAACCCCAAAGTGCTTCACAGAAGTTTATAACGTACAGCCGTAAAATAAAAAAATTCTTTTTTTTTTTTACAAAAATGATTTTTTAGCCCCCAATATTTTATTTTCACAAGGGTAACAGGGGAAATTGGACCCCAAAAGTTGTTGTCCAATTTGTCCTGAGTATGCTGATACCCAATATGTGGGAGTAAACTACTGTATGGGCGCACGTCGGGGCTCGGAAGGGAAGTAGTGACGTTTTGGATTGCAGACTTTGATGGAATGGTCTGGGGGAGTCATGTCGCATTTGGAGAGCCCCTGATGCGCCTAAACAGTGGAAACCCCCCACAAGTGACCCCATTTTGGAAAATAGACCCCACAAGGAACTTATCTAGATGTGTGGTGAGCACTTTGAACCCCGAAGTGCTTCACAGAAGTTTATAACGTACAGCCGTAAAAATAAAAAATCCTTTTTTTTTTTACAAAAATGATTTTTTCGCCCCCAATATTTTATTTTCACAAGGGTAACAGGAGAAATTGGACCCCAAAAGTTGTTGTCCAATTTGTCTTGAGTACGCTGATACCCAATATGTGGGAGTAAACTACTGTATGGGCGCACGTCGGGGCTCGGAAGGGAAGTAGTGATGTTTTGGATTGCAGACTTTGATGGAATGGTCTGGGGCGTCATGTCGCATTTGGAGAACCCATGATGCGCCTAAACAGTGGAAACCCCCCACAAGTGACCCCATTTTGGAAAATAGACCCCACAAGGAACTTATCTAGATGTGTGGTGAGCACTTTGAACCCCGAAGTGCTTCACAGAAGTTTATAACGTACAGCCGTAAAAATAAAAAATCCTTTTTTTTTTTTACAAAAATGATTTTTCGCCCCCAATATTTTATTTTCACAAGGGTAACAGGAGAAATTGGACCCCAAAAGTTGTTGTCCAAATTGTCCTGAGCACGCTGATACCCAATATGTGGGAGAAAACTACTGTATGGGCACACGTCGGGGCTCGGAAGGGAAGTAGTGACGTTTTGGATTGCAGACTTTGATTGAATGGTCTGGGGGCGTCATGTCGCATTTGGAGAGCCCCTGATGCGCCTAAACAGTGGAAACCCCCCACAAGTGACCCCATTTTGGAAAATAGACCCCACAAGGAACTTATCTAGAAGTGTGGTGAGCGCTATGAAGCCCCAAGTACTTCACAGAAGTTTTATAACATACAGCCGTAAAAACAAAAAAATCATTTTTTTTTTTTACAAAAATGATTTTGTCGCCCCCAGTTTTTTTATTTTCCCAAGGGTAACAGAAGAAATAGGACAAATTGCACAATAACTCTTGGGGTCCAGAGTATGCTGATACCCCATATGTGGGGTAAACTACTGTTTGGGCGCATTGCAGAGCTCAGAAGTGAAGGAGCACCATTTGACTTTTTCAACGCAGAATTGGCTGGAATTGAGATCAGACGCCATGTCACATTTCGAGAGCTCCTGATGTGCCTAAACAGCAGAAACCCCCCAATTCTAACTCCAACCCTAACCCCAAACACCAATAACCCTAGTCCCAACCCTAACCACAAACCTAACCCTAACACACCCATAACCCTAATCCCAACCCTAATCCTAACTTTAGCGCCAACCCTAACCCTAATACTAACGTTAGCGCCAACCCTAACCCTAACTTTAGCCGCAACCCTAACCCTAACGGGAAAATGGAAATAAATACATTTTTGTAATTTTATTATTTTTCCCTAACTAAGGGGTGATAAAGGGGGGTTTGATTTACTATTTATAGCGGGTTTTTGTGATTGGCAGCTGTCACGCTAAAAGACGCTTTTTATTGCAAAAAATAGTTTTTTGCATCACCACATTTTGAGAGCTATAATTTTTGCATATTTTGGCCCACAGAGTCATGTGAGGTCTTATTTTTTGCGGGACGAGTTGACGTTTTTATTTGTACTATTTTTGAGCATGTGACGTTTTTTGATCGCTTTTTATTTCGATTTTTGGGTGGTTAGAATGAACAAAAATCAGCAATTCATGAATTTCTTTCGGGGGAGGTGTTTATACCGTTCCGCGTGTGGTAAAATTGATAAAGCAGTTTTATTCTTCGGGTCAGTATGATTACGGCGATACCTCATTTATATCATTTTTTTTAGGTTTTGGCGCTTTTATAGAATGAAAACAATTTTATATAAAAAATCATTATTTTTGCATCGCTTTATTCTGCGAGCTATAACTTTTTTATTTTTTCGCTCATGATGCTGTGTGACAGCTCGTTTTTTGCGGGACAAGATGACGTTTTCAGTGGTACCATGTATATTTATATCGGTCTTTTTGATCGCGTGTTATTTCACTTTTTGTTCGGCGGTATGATGATAAAGCATTGATTTTTTGCTTCGTTTTTTTTTTTTTTTTTTTAAGGGGTTCACTAAAGGGGTTAACTAGTGGGACAGTTTTATAGGGGGGGTCGTTACAGATGCGGCGATACCAAATATGTGTACTTTTATTGTTTTGTTTTTTTTATTTACAGGAAAAAATGAATTTATTGGGGAATATTTTTTTTTTTTTTATGATTTTTTTTACACTTTTTATTTTTACTTTTTTTACTTTTTTACTTTGTCCCAGGGTGGGACATCACTGTATTTTAGCAGATCGCTGGTGTGACAGTGTGCACAGCACTCTGTCACACCAGCGATCGCTCTGGCACTGCTGCAGGCTTCCCCAGCGCCTGCTCTCAGCAGGCACTGAGGAAGCCGCCTCCCTGCAGGACCCCGGCGCCATCTTGGATCCGGGGACCTGGAGGGAGGACGGACCCTCGGAACAGCGCGACACATCGCGCTGCTCTGAGGGTCTCAGGGGAGCGCGCAGGGAGCCCCCTGCCTGCGCGATCCTCCCCTGTGCCCCGGGTACACCGCGATCATGTTTGATCGCGGTGTGCCAGGGGTTAATGTGCCGGGAGCGGTCCGTGACCGCTCCTGACACACAGTCACGGGTGTCAGCTGTGATAATCAGCTGACACCCGGCGGCGATCAGCTGCGCTCCCCCCGGGAGCGCAGCTGATCGCCCATGACGTACTATTCCGTCCATGGGAATTAGGTCCAGGGTCACATGGACGGAATAGTACGTCTGATGGCAGAGAGGGGTTAATTAAAAATCATTTTAATGAAATAAAGACACATGTTTTTGACCATCTTTTATTTGACTGCAAAAACCATTTCCTGTAATAAAAATAAAACAAAAAAGCAAAATTATTCTTACCTATCCCATGCACAGTCAGGTCCCACGGTGTAATCCTTCAGAAAGGGTTAATGTTTACTGCAGGGACCGCAGCTAATGCTGCAGCCTCACAGTAAACCCCCAAATGAATAAGTTCCTCTCCTGGCTGACAGGAGAGGAAGTGGAAAGCTTAATTGATTGCTTTCCACTTTCACTTCATGTCAGCCAGGGACACAATCAGTGACGTCAGAGGGAACTGATTAACAAAAATAGGGGTTCCCTTCGAATAAAAAATGGCGTGGGGTTCCCCCTATTTTTGTTAACCAGCCAGATGAAGCAGACCGCTGAGGCCTGGTTTTTCAGGCTGGTAAGGATCCAATATCCATGGACCTTGCCAGCCTGATAATACCAGGCCACAGCAGTCTGCTTAGCTTGGCTGGTTAACAAAAATAGGGGATCCCCTCGAAAAAAAAACGGCGTAGGGGTCCCCCTATTTTTGTTAACCAGCCAAGTAAAATGCAGACTGCTGCGGCCTGGTATTAAAAGACTGTCAAGGCCCATGGATTTTGGCCCTCAACAGCCTGATAATACCAGGCTACAGCAGCCCCACATTTGGCGCATCAAAAGATGTGCCAATTGTGGCACTTTACCCGGCTCTTCCCACTGCTCTGTAGCGGTGGCAAGTGGGGTAATAAGGGGTTAATGTCACCGTTGATTGCACGGTGACAATAAGCCCGGTTAATAATGGAGAGGTGTCAATAAGACACCGATCCATTATTAATCCCAAAGTTATTAAATGCATAAAAAAAAGACAAAGCAAGAAAAAAGTATTTTAATGAAATAAAAGAGACAACACAGTTTTCATTTCTTTTATTGTACTCTCATTCCTGCGACGCCATCGATCTCCTGTAAAAAAAGAAAAAAAAACAAACCAACAGTATACCACCTGTCCGACGCAGTCCATAGTAACGACAGTCCCACGACGATCCAGCTCTGCTACATCGCAATGACAGGCAGAGCCTGTCATCGCGACGCAGCACAGCTGATTACCTGCTTCCCCGGCGGTGACGTCATCGGACTGACTGCTTTACGGCCGGGATTACCCAGCAGTCACTGCAGTTATCGCGAGAAACTGCATGTGACCGCCGGGGAAAGATGATGGCGGCCATGAAGCAGTCCAGGCCGTGACCGCCGGAGATCTTCTGCCAGGTAAGTGCCGCTGACTCCTGACAGACCCGACCGACGGACACTGACAGACCCGACCGACGGACACTCACAGACCCGACCGACGGACACTGACAGTGACAGTGACAAATCCGATTCCGGTATCCGATATGACGAAAATATCGGTATTCGGAATCGAAAGGCCGATACAGCTAATATCGGCCGATATCCGATATTTGCAGTATCGTATCGCTCAACACTATTCAACAACATTGCACTTTGCATACGTTAAACTTCATTTACACTGAAAGATTATTGTGAACAAATCTTTCAACCCCTTAGGCTCTCAACCTCCAAGCCAAATTTAACCTTAATGACCAGGCTAAATTTTTGAAATCTGACCAGTGTCAACAGATCAAAGCGAGTCTGAGATTGATTTTTTGTAACATATTGCACTTCATAATAATGGTAAAGTTTATTCGATATGACTTGCGTTTATTTGTGAAAATATCGGAAATTTGGCAAAAATTTTGAAAATTTTGCAATTTTCAAACTTTCAGTTCTTATATCCTTAAACCTTTAACAACTTAAGGACCAGGGGTATTTCCGCTTTTGCATTTCCATTTTTTGCTCCCCTTTTTCCCACAGCCATAACTTTTTTATTTTTTGGTCAATATGGCCATGTGAGGGCTTGTTTTATGCGGGACAAGCTGTACTTTTGAACAACACCAATGTTTTTACCATATCTTGTACTGGAATACGGGAAAAAAAATTCCAAGTGCAGTGAAATTGCAAAAAAAGTGCAATTCCACAATTATTTTTTGAATTTGTTTTACCAAGTTCACTAAATGCTAAAACTGACCTGCCATTATGATTCTCCAGGTCATTACAAGTTCACAGACACTAAACATGTCTAGGTTATTTATTTAAGTGGTGAAAAAAAAAATTTCCGAGTCCCATAGCGTCTCCATTTTTTTGTGATCTGAGACTGAGTGAGGGCTTATTTTTTGCATGACGAGCTGATGTTTTTAATTATACCATTATGGTGCATATATGGTCTTTTGATTGCCTGTAATTGCATTTTAATGCAAT
Organism: Oophaga sylvatica; assembly: GCA_033576555.1. Classification (NCBI taxonomy): domain Eukaryota; kingdom Metazoa; phylum Chordata; class Amphibia; order Anura; family Dendrobatidae; genus Oophaga; species Oophaga sylvatica. Next base: position 188,073,253 of record JARQOD010000006.1, on the reverse strand, counting down.
GTTGCAGCGACCAAAAAAGCATAATTCTGACATTTTGATGTTTTTTCTTGCTACGCCACTTACCAATTGGATTAATTCTTTTTATATATTGATAAATCGGGTGATTCTGAACTTGGCGATACCAAATATGTGTGCATTTGATTTTTTTTAATTGTTTTATTTTGAATGGGGCGAAAGGGGGGTGATTTTAACTTTTTTTTTTTATTATTTTTTTTATCTTTTAAAAAACTTTTTTTTACTTTTTACTTGCTTCAATTATCTCCATGGGAGAATAGAGGCTGTGATCACCCGAATGCTTGTTCTACATAGAGCAGGGCGGCAGCCCTGTTCTATGTAGCAGAAACGCTCACTTGTTATGAGTGCCGACCACTGGGCGGCGCTCATGGCTATCCGGCTATGACAACTAGAGATGAGCGAATTTGTTTGGATTCGTGTTATGATTTGGTAGTCGAGGAGGACAGCAGCAAAAATAGGCTAAGCAACCAGACACCCAGAGAGGTTGGTAACTAGCGGATTGCAGACACCTAAACTGCCAGCACAACTAGAAGTAGCCGTGGGATGTGCCTACGGTGCCTAGACGCATAGACACAGCCAGAGAGTTAACTAAGCCTAAAGAGAGAAAGAGGAAAGCTAACTGCCCCGGAGTTGACCCCCAAAGGAATAGGTAGCCCCCAAACATATATTGGCGGTGAGACAAGATGAAATACAAACGCAGGCAGAAAATAGAGTAAGCAAATGCTGGGGCCCAAACTGACTAGATAGAAAAGACAGGACAGATTACTGTCTGCAATCCAGTAAAAACTCTAAGAAAAACGCCAACCAATCTGATATGCAAAAATACTGAGAGCACACGATCTCTCCCCCACTAGATCAGACTCAGGTGTGTGCTGGTAGCGAATCAGCAGACACTGAAACAACAGGGAACTGAAAACAAATTGTCTCTGGTGTGAACTAGTAGCAAATCAGCGGACAATGAAATAACAAAGAACTGAAAATACATAAACAGAGGCAAAAGAGAAACAGTGTCCAGCGCAGGCCCCCGCAGGGGAACCTGGCTGCACAAACCCAAAAGGGCAGAAAACTGAGATAGACAAAAGCTAATGCCACAGAAATAAACAGCAAATAACTTATCTGAAAGTTGCAGGACAAAGCAGGAAGCAGGCTGACTTCCAAAGAATCCAGGAAGCAACTAATCACCGGCAAGGATCATGGGAAGGTTACTCACTTAAATCTCCCCAGTCATCAACACCAGATGGCCAATCATCGCTCCCAGCTGATGAACCTCTATTAGCTAAAGCAGCTTCATTACTATCAGCAGCCACCAGAGGGAGCCCAAACTCAGAAGTCAGATGCAGAGCGTTCACAACAGATTTGGTACCAAATATGATCGGAATGGAATATTGTTTTTGCAATATTCGTCGAAAACAGCCGAACGTCATAAGAGTCAATGGGACTAGAAATTAACGAATATGTTTGGAACCGATCATAAGGCATACATTCGGCACAAATAGTATTCGAATATGGCACGAATATGTCAAAATCAGGTTAGGGGCCAAAATCCAAACAAATTCGAAAATGAACAAAGTTTTGATGGATGAAGGATTTAAAAGATCTGAAGCTGATCCATGTTTATATACGAAAAATTTTGCTGATATATTTTCTCCTGTAAAAATATACTGTATTTTTCTCCGATATAATCATGTCTCATCTATTCTTTTATTTCTAAACACTGTTTTTCAGTGATTACTTTGTATCCCCGTTCATACTGCACCCACACTCACAAATGATATAGCATTTGAAAGGAAAACTTGCCCCCTTCAGCAAGAAAATAGTCAAACAAACCACACATCCACGATTTGATCACAAAATACAGTTTAAACATTAATTTTCGTAAACCTGCAGTAAGGAAAAATGACCTGCAGGTGGCACCACAGTACCTCAAAGCGCACTACCACAAAGCTACTTACAGACATCACAGACAAATCCAAACATTTGCCTTGGGGGCTTTCCAGCTTGCTGAACTGCTTGCCCAGCCTATTTTAGCCAAATTGAAGGATTGCACACTTCACTGCAGGTGAAAAACACACAGGGCCGGAGTCAGCACCCGGCATACTCGGGCAAGTTCCGGGGCCCTGAGTAGGCGGGGGGGCCCACTCGCCGTCGGGAACCCCGGCGCCTGTTAGTGGTGCCAGCGCCGCCACTGGGCCCCCCCCGCTTGCTCAGGGCCCCGGCAGCAGCTGGCACAATACTTACCTCTCCCTGTGCCTCCGCTGCCGCAGCTCCGGGCTCCAGGAGGCGCCTGCGCCGGCGCTTCCTCTCTCCAAGCAGCGCCGCTGAATGACGTCTGTGGCAGAGAGGGCACGGACGCCGGAAAGGTGAGATGTGTGTGTGTGTGTTGTGTGCCTGCATGTGTGTATGTGAGAGTGCTGCGGTGCTGTATGTGTGATGGTGGTGGGGGAGGCAGTGATAGTGGTGAGGAGGCAATGATGGGGAGGCAATGATGATGATGATGATGGGGAGGCAATGATAATGGGAAGGCAATGATAATGATGATATCAATGGGGAGGCAATGATAATGATGATGGGGAGGCAATGATGATGATGATGGGGAGACAATGATGATGGGGAGGCAATGATTATGATGGGCAGGCAATGATGATGATGATGGGGAGCCAATGTTGATAATGATGGGGAGGCAATGATGATGGGGAGGCAATGATGATGATGATGGGTAGGCAATGATGATGAAGGGGAGGCAATGATGATGATAATGGGCAGGCAATGATGATGATAATGGGGAGTCTTTCCACAGCGCCCTTTCCTGAGCCGTAACAGTGCAGAACGCAGCACAGTTTAGAGGAGAGCTCCATATTTTGTATGGAGCATTATATGGGGACCAGTATCCTGTATGGAACAATTTATGTGGTCCAGTATTCTGTATGGATCATTATATGGGGGATGGCGGGGTGACATCCTGCATGGGGTATTATATGGGTGATGAAGGGGGAGAAATTTGGTGCCCATAATGTTGTATGGAGGACTGTACTGTCCGGTCTGTACTGTGCGCTGTGAGGATTTGGCGGTTTTTGAGCTATTGTACAATTTACAATAGGTATCAGTCATGTAATGGAAGAAGAGAAGTGTTTGGCGTTGTGCTATGCCCATATTTCTCTGCAGTATCTGTGCATCATGAATCGTGGTCTGTGTTAAGGGGGTCCACTGAGACTCTTTCGCCCGGGGCCCATAAAAACCTGGAGCCGGCCCTGAAAACACATTTGGAAACATGCACTGCCTATTGAATTGCACACTTGCTCCATTCATACTCCACCCACACAAACAAATGATACACCATTTGAAAGGTCAAATTACCTGCAGGTGGCAGCACACTACCCCAAAGCTGTTTACAGACATCACAAACAAATCCAAACATTTGCCTTGGGGTCTTTCCAGCTTGCTCAAGTGCTTGCCCAGCCTATTTCAGGCACATTGGAGGATTGAACACTTCACTGGAGATGAGTCACATATGCAAATACATTTGTGTACATGCAATGCTTTTTCGGTGATTACTTCGACCCACACACACAAATGGTGACTCACATATGCAAACACATTTGTAAACATGCACTGCTTTTTCGCTGATTACTTCGCCCCACACACAAATGATACACCATTTTAAAGGTAAACTTGCTCCCTTCAGCAAGAAAAGAGCCAAACAAACCACACATTCACGATTTTATTACTAAATACAGTTTAAACATTTATTTTCATAAACCTACAGAAAGACACAATGACCTGCAGGTGGCACCTCAACCGGAAGACATTTTTTGGTCTCTACTTATCAAACCAATTTATTGTATTACCAAGCTACATATATAAATACCTGTCTGTGTTCATCATCTCATGAAATACATTTTACATTTGACCAGCTTACTTTTTCTATAATTGCCTGCACCCCCAACAACCAGTGCAAATGCAAATGTTGCATGGGCCAAGCTAGTCAAGATGAAAAAGCAATTGCAAAGCTAGGTGAAATTCTCAACCAGCACTTTGAGACTAAGGACCTTGGAAATGTGACATATTAACCCCTTCAAGACCCAGCCTATTTTGACCTTAAAGACCTTGCCATTTTTTGCAATTCTGACCAGTGTCCCTTTATGAGGTAATAACTCAGGAACGCTTCAACGGATCCTAGCGATTCTGAGATTGTTTTTTCGTGACATATTGGGCTTCATGTTAGTGGTAAATTTAAGTCGATAATTTTTGCGTTTATTTGTGAAAAAAATGGAAATTTGGCGAAAATTTTGAAAATTTTGTAATTTTCAAATTTTTAATTTTTATTCTGTTAAACTAGAGAGTTATGTGACACAAAATAGTTAATAAATAACATTTCCCACATGTCTACTTTACATCAGCACAATTTTGGGAATAACATTTTTTTTTGTTAGGAAGTTATAAGGGTTAAAAGTTGACCAGCGATTTCTCATTTTTACAGCAAAATTTACAAAACCATTTTTTTTAGGGACCACCTCACATTTGAAGTCACTTTGAGGGGTCTATATGGCAGAAAATACCCAAAAGTGACACCTTTATAAAAACTGCACCCCTCAAGCTACTCAAAACTACATTCAAGAAGATTATTAACCCTTCAGGTGCTTCACAGGAACTAAAGCAACGTGTAAGGAAAAAATGGACATTTTAATTTTTCCAACAAAAATTTTTCTTTTAGCATCAATTTTTTCATTTTTACATGGGCATCAGGATAAAATGGATCCTAAAATTTGTTGGTCAATTTCTCCTGAGTACACAGATACCTCATATGTGGTCATAAACCACTGTATGGGCGCACGGCAGGGCTCAGAAGGGAAGGAGCGCCATTTGACTTTTTGAATGGAAAATATGCTGGAATATTTAGCGGTTGCCATGTCACATTTGGAGAGTCCCTGTGTGCCTAAACATTGGAGCTCCCCCACAAGTGACCCCATTTTTGAAACTAGACCCCCTAAGGAACTTATCTAGATGCATAGTGATCATTTTGAACCCCCAGGTGCTTCACAAATTGATCTGTAAAAAAAAGAAAGTACTTTTTTTTTCACAAAAATTTTCTTTTAGCCTCAGTTTTTTCATTTTCACATGGGCAACAGTATAAATTGGATCCTAAAATTTGTTGGGCAATTTCTCCTGAGTACACAGATACCTCATATGTGGTCATAAACCACTGTTTGGGCGCATGGCAGGGCTCAGAAGGGAAGCAGCGCCATTTGACTTTTTGAATGGAAAATATGCTGGAATATTTAGCGGTTGCCATGTCGCATTTGGAGAGTCCCTGTGTGCCTAAACATTGGAGCTCCCCCACAAGTGACCCCATTTTGGAAACTAGACCCCCTAAGGAACTTATCTAGATGCATAGTGAGCACTTTGAACCCCCAGGTGCTTCACAAATTGATCCGTAAAAAAAAGAAAGTACTTTTTTTTCACAAAAATTTTGTTTTAGCCTCAGTTTTTTTCATTTTCACAGGGCAACAGTATAAATTGGATCCTAAAATTTGTTGGGCAATTTCTCCTGAGTACACAGATACCTCATATGTGGTCATAAACCACTGTTTGGGCGCACGGCAGGGCTCAGAAGGGAAGGAGCGCCATTTGACTTTTTGAATGGAAAATATGCTGGAATATTTAGCGGTTGCCATGTCGCATTTGGAGAGTCCCTGTGTGCCTAAGCATTGGAGCCCCCCACAAGTGACCCCATTTTGGAAACTAGACCCCCTAAGGAACTTATCTAGATGCATAGTGAGCACTTTGAACCCCCAGGTGCTTCACAAATTGATCCGTAAAAAAAAGAAAGTACTTTTTTTTCACAAAAATTTTCTTTTAGCCTCAGTTTTTTTCATTTTCACATGGGCAACAGTATAAATTGGATTCTAAAATTTGTTGGGCAATTTCTCCTGAGTACACAGATACCTCATTTGTGATCATAAACCACTGTTTGGGCGCACAGCAGGGCTCAGAAGGGAAGGAGCGCCATTTGACTTTTTGAATAGAAAATATGCTGGAATATTTAGCGGTTGCCATGTCGCATTTGGAGAGTTCCTGTGTGCCTAAACATTGGAGCTCCCCCACAAGTGACCCCATTTTGGAAACTAGACGCCCTAAGGAACTTATCTAGATGCATAGTGAGCACTTTGAACCCCCCAGGTGCTTTACAGAAGTTTATAACGCAGAGCCGTGAAAATAAAATATCATTTTTTTTTCTCAAAAAATGATTTTTTAGCCCACTATTTTTTATTTTCACAATGGTTACAGGAGAAATTGGACCCCGAAAGTTGTTGTCCAGTTTGTCCTGAGTACGCTAGTACCCCATATGTGGGGGGGAACCACTGTTTGGGCACACGTCAGGGCTCGGAAGGGATGTAGTGACGCTTTGAAATGCCAACTTGATGGAATGGTCTGCGGGCATCTTGTTACGTTTGCAGAGCCCCTGATGCGCCTAAACAGTAGAAACTCCCCACAAGTGACCCCATTTTGGAAACTAGACACCGCAAAGAACTTATCTAGATGTGTGGTGAGCACTTTGAACCCCCAAGGGCTACACAGAAGTTTATAACGCCCGGGCATGAAAATAAAAAAATCATATTTTTTCCACAATCAGGATCTTTTAGTCCCCAATTTTTTTTATTTTCGCAAGGGTAACATGAGAAATTAGACCCCAAAAGTTGTTGTCCAATTTGTCCTGAGTATGCTGATATCCCATATGTGGGAGAAAACTACTGTATGGGCACACGTCGGGGCTCAGATGGGAAGTAGTGACCTTTTGAAATGCCCACTTGATGGAATGGTCTTCGGGCGTCATGTTACGTTTGCAGAGTCACTGATGTGCCTAAACAGTAGAAACTCCCCACAAGTGACCCCATTTTGGAAACTAGATCCCCCAAGGAACTCCTCTAGATGTGTGGTGAGCACTTTGAATCTCCAAGTCCTTCACAGAAGTTTATAACGCAGAGCCGTGAAAATATAAAATCATTTTTTTTCCACAAAAATAATTTTTAGTCCCCAATTTTTTTTCCCAATGTTAACAGGAGAAATTAGAACCCCCAAAGTTGTTGTGCAATTTTTCCCGAGTACGCTGATACCTCATATGTGGGGATAAACCACTGTTTGGGCATACGTCGGGGCTTGGAATAAAGGGAGCACTGTTTGACTTTTTGAACGCAAAATTTGCAGGAATCAATGGTGGCGCCATGTCGCGTATGGAGACCCCCTGATGTGCCTAAATAGTGGAAACCCCTCAATTCTAACTCCAACCCTAACCCCAACACACCCCTAACGCCTACACACACCTAACCCTAATACAAACCCTAATCATAACCCTAACCCCAACACACCCCTAATCCCAACTCTAACCATAAACCTAACTACAAGCCTAACCCTAATTCCAACCCTAACCCAAATTCCAACCCTAACCGTAATTCTAACCTTAGCCCTAATGCTAACCCTAACCCTAGTTCTAACCCTAAGGCTGGGTTCATATTGCGTTTTACCAGCCCGTTCAACACGTAGCGTTGACCGGCTGGTAACGGTATAGCATAACGCGATCGCGTTATGCTATACCCGCTAGCGCAGATGAATCAGCAGATAATCAGCCGCGGATCAGCAGCAAAATCAGTCGCGGATCAGCAGCGAAATCCGCCGCGGATCAGCAGCGAAATCCGCCGCGGATCAGCAGCGAAATCCGCCGCGGATCAGCAGCGAAATCCGCCGCGGATCCGCAGCGAAATCAGCCGCGGATCCGCAGCGAAATCCGCCGCGGATCAGCAGCGAAATCCGCCGCGGATCAGCAGCGAAATCCGCCGCGGATCCGCAGCGAAATCAGTCGCGGATCTGCAGCGAAATCAGTCGCGGATCCGCAGCGAAATCAGTCGCGGATCCGCAGCGAAATCAGTCGCGGATCCGCAGCGAAATCCGCCGCGGATCAGCAGCGAAATCCGCCGCGGATCAGCAGCGAAATCCGCCGCCGATCAGCAGTGAAATCCGCCGCCGATCAGCAGCGAAATCCGCAGCGGATCCGTAGCGAAATCCGCCGCGGATCAGCAGCGATGTCCGCCGCGGATCAGCAGCGAAGTCCGCCGCGGATCAGCAGCGAAATCCGCCGCGGATCAGCAGCGAAATCCGCCGCGGATCAGCAGCGAAATCTGCCGCGGATCAGCAGCGATATCCGCCGCGGATCCGCAGCAAAATCAGCTGCGGATCAGCAGCAAAATCCGCTAGGAAAAAAAAAAAAAATTCTTTATTTTTTTTATTTGTCCCTACCTATGATAAAGGGGGGGTTCATTTACTTTTTTTTATTTTGATCACTGTGACAGTTTATCACAGTGATCAAAATAAATTTTTGAACACTGGGGGGCGCACTGCGCATGCGCCCGCCATTTTCCAATATGGCGGCGCCCATGAAGAGGCCCGGGCGGACGCCGGGCCCGATCGTGGGACATCGGTGGATCGGGAGAGGTGAGTAGGGGGTCGGAAGGCTGGGGGGGGATAGGAAGTGGGGGCAGTGGACCAAAAGAGGAGGGGAGCTGTAAGTGACGGCGGTGACCGATCGCTGCCATCTTTCGGTGGCGGCGGCCGATCACCGCCGTGACTTGGTGTGGGGGGGGTCAGGGCTCGGTCTCCAGCCATGGCAGATGCTATTGCAGCATCGGCCATGGCTGGATTGTAATATTTCACCAATTAAATTGGTGAAATATTACACATTGCTCTGATTGGCTGTTTCACTTTTAACAGCCAATCAGAGCGATCGTGGCCACGGGGGGGTTAAGCCAACCCCCCTGTGGTGAAGCACAAAGGGTCCTGTAACTGCGGGTCGGGTGACCTTTGAGTGACCCCGGTCTCCCGGCCCGCAGGGACGAGATCCTTTCATGACGCCACATAGGCGTCATGGGTCGGATTGGCACAGGTTTTCATGACGCCTACGTGGCGTCATGGGTCGGGAAGGGGTTAATTGGGAATCCAAATCTGAGAGAGGAAGATGAGAGTTTTCTTGTCAATCAAAGTTCTAAAATTTCCGCAATACTAAACCAGTTTGGAATGTCAGAAGCCAAAGGTGCGTCAACACCAATGGATCCGTCCTACTTAAAGTTGGAAGGCGAAGAAGATCTGCTACCCAGCAATGAGCGTTACAGACAAGCAGTGGGGGCGCTTCTGTAGATAACAGCCACAACTCGTCCGGATATCACAGCCACAGTCGGAATTCTCTGCTGACGTGTAAAGGGTATGCCACACTAAACAATATCGCTAACGGGATCGCTAAAAAACGTCACTATTTAGCGATCCTGTTAGCAATGTTGTTCAGTGCGGCAGCTTCCAGCGACGAGCTTCCTGCTGTGATCTCGCTTGTCACTGGAATCGTTCCGGACCCTATTTTCTCGTCGGCGCTCCCGCTGGGTAAGTATCTAATCGCTGTGTGGCACCTTTTCTTAGCGATTTAGCGGTACTTTTGTACCGCTAAAGTCGTTAAGAAGATCGCTAACGGCGATAGCGTCGTTAACTATATCGCTAAATGTGGCCGCATTTAGCGATATAGAAACAATCCCGCTAGCGATCGCATTAGTATGCGTCGTTATTGTGATCGCTAGCGGGATTGTTTAGTGTGGCAGTACCTTAAGAAAGCTACACCAAAGAGACTGGAATGCAATTAAGTGAATTCTTGACTATCTTAAGAAAACTCAAAGGCTAAATCTTAAGATATCTGCATCAGAAGATCTCACTCTCTGAGGTTATGTGGATGCAGATTGGGCTGGAGATTCAACTGATTAGAAATCAGCAAGTGGTTACTTGTTCAAGCTAGGAGAAAATTCAATTTCTTGGTCCAGCAGAAAACAAGTGTCAGTCACATTATCTTCTACAGAAGCAGAATATATGTCTGCTGCTTATGCAATTCAAGAAGTAATTTGGTTGAAACAACTTTTAGAAAATTTTGCAAGCCATTAGCTCAACCAACAGTTATCTATGAGGACAACCAAGAATGCATTAAACTAGCCAGCAGTGAGAAGATTAGTGCAAGGACTAACCAGATTGATGTAAAACATCACCACTTTCGTGACTTAGTGGAATGTGGTGTACTCACGTTTCTTTATTGCGAGTCTGACAAGATGATAGCTGATGGTATGACAAAGCCATTATCAAGAGCCAAGTTTGTGGACTTCAGAACCTCAATGGGACTAACAGGATAAGTAGTTGAATGGGGTTGTTGGAATATGTTTGGTGCAACAACTCGATTCCTGTCTATGAGTGTTTAGTTGCTTGATTTGTATGCCGTTTATAGAGTTAATATAGGGAGAGCATGTGACTGTATTTCCTGTTTTCCTGTGTCTGTGTATGAGAGAAGCAGCCTGCTGTAGATGCTGCACAGATAGACACACATGTGACAGACGTGACAGAGTCTGGAGACGCTGTGGAGAGCGATATGCTGCCTGCAGCATCCCTTAGCATGACCGGTTTGGCAGTGGGTCCGTAATGGTGTGGGGTAGCATTTCTTTGGACGGCCACACAGCCCTTCATGTGCTCACCAGAGGTAGCCTGACTGCCATTAGGTACCGAGATGAGATCCTCAGACCCCTTGTGAGACCATATGCTGGTTCGGTTGGCCCTGGGTTCCTCCTAATGCAGTACAATGCCAGACCTCATGTGGCTGGAGTGTGTCAGCAGTTCCTACAAGATGAAGGCATTGAAGCTATGGACTGGCCTGCCCTTTCCCCAGACTTGAATCCGATTGAGCAAATCTGGGACAACATGTCTTGCTCCATCCACCAACATCACGTTGCACCACAGACTGTCCAGGAGTTGACGGATGCTTTAGTCCAAGTCTGGGAGGAGATCCCTCAGGAGAACATCCGCAACCTCATCAGGAGCATGCCCAGGCATTGTAAGGAGGCCATACAGGCACGTGGAGGCCACACACATTACTGAGCATCATTTTGACTTGTTTCCACTTTAATTTTGTCTTGTTTTGATTTTTATTTTGACTTGTTTCCACTTTCATTTTGGGGGGTCTCCCTAAATCCAGGCCTCCATTGGTTCAACAATTTGATTTCCATTGATGATTTTTGTGTGATTATGTTGACAGCACATTCAACTTTGTACAGAACAAAGTATTCAATGAGAATATTTCATTCATTTAGATCTAGGATGTGTTATTTGAGTGTTCCCTTTATTTTTTTGATCAGTGTACAGTCATGGACAAAAGTTTTGAGAATGACATAAATATTAATTTTTACAAAGTCTACTGCTTCACTTTTTCTAATGGCAATTTGCATATACTCCAGAATATTATAAAGAGTGATCAGCTTAACAGCAATTACTTGCAAAGTCAATATTTGGCTAGAAAATGAACTTTATCCCCCAAAATACATTTCAACATCATTGCAGCCCTGCCTTAAAAGGACCAGCTAACCTCTTTTCAGTGATTGCTCCATTAACACAGGTGTGGGTGTTGATGAGGACATGGCTGGAGATCAATCTGTCATGATTAAGTAAGAATGACACCACTGGACACTTTAGAATAGTACCAGAATGTCCTCCAAGAGCAACTTCTCCCAACCCTCCAAGAGCAGTTTGGCGATCAACAATGCCTTTTCCAGCATGATGGAGCACCTTGCCATAAAGCAAAGGTGATAACTAAATGGCTCAGGGAACAAAACATAGAGATTTTGGGTCCATGGCCTGGAAACTCCCCAGATCTTAATCCCATTGAGAACTTGTGGTCAATCTCAAGAGACGGGTGGACAAACAAAAACCTAAAAATTCTGACAAAATGAAAGCATTGATTGTGCAAGAATGGACTGCTATCAGTCAGGATTTGGTCCAGAAGTTGATTGAGAGCATGCCAGGGAGAATTGCAGAGGTCCTGAAGAAGAAGGGTCAACACTGCAAATATTGACTTGCTGCATTAACTCATTCTAACTGTCAATATAAGATTTTGTTACTCATATGTTTGCAATTATATTTCTGTCTGTGATAAAAAACATCTGTCAAACACACATAAAAACCAGAGGGCAGCAGATCATGTGAAAATATAATATTTGTGTCATTCTCAAAACTTTTGGCCATGACTGTATATTGCAGTCATCATATTATATAGAACTGAGTACTTACAATTGCTCTTTTAGCCCATCTCCCCAGCTCATTCTTCTCTTTGCTCTGCTCTATGTAGAAACAGGAAGTCTCTTGTCCCTGCATTTATCATTCACCTCTCCACCTTCTGACCCAGTTGCACCCTCCTCACCTCTGCAATGACTTTTACAGTGACTTATGACTCATACAGGGAAAATTTAACCTCCTTTTTCTAAAAGATCTTAGAATGATTTAGCTAGTCTGTTTCTAATCACTTGATGTCATAGACATAAGGGAAAACCGATTAATTAACTGGGTAGAAAGGCAAAATGAGCAATTGTAAGTACAAATATAAGGATACAAATTTTGATGTGAGTGCTTCTTAAAGATAGAATCACATAGCATGAAGTAGCACCTGCGTTATACAGTACAAAATTCTATGCAGTAGACATTATCATCTCTTACTATCAAACATCCACAGTAGATTCTTTAAAGAGGACCAGTCACCTGGATCAAAGTGACCAGTTTTAGCTCTTGTTTTATTTCTTTTTATTTTGTTGTTGCCCTGAGTTTTCAGGTTTTGGGGGGGTAGGATACAAATTTTGATGTGAGTGCTTCTTAAAGATAGCATCACATAGCATGAAGTAGCACCTGCGTTATACAGTACAAAATGCTATGCAGCAGACATTATCATGTCTTACTATCAAACATCCACAGTAGATTCTTTAAAGAGTCACCTGGTTAAAAGTGACCAGTTTTAGCTCTTGTTTTATTTCTTTTTATTTCTATTTTTGCCCTGAGTTTTTAGGTTTTGGGGGTAGTGGTTTCCACCATATGGTTCCAGAGATATGGGACTCTTTGTTTAATGCTACTGTTTATGGTCATTACAAGGGAGACTGGCTTACATAATTTTCTGGGATATGTATTTAGGCTGCTCTGCCCTATGAGTAAGAATGACAGGACACGTGAAAGTTTGGGTTCGTCGGATTCAGCTAGACTTTAGTCCAAAATTTGGTTCTGGTACCGGAATTGACCCCTGACAAGAACCCCATATACAGTAAGTCAACATGTAAGTCAAAGGGGACCTAAACTTTGGTGCTGTAAAATGGCTGCAAAATAGTCAAAGGGTTAGGGGGCAGAAACAAACAAATGTGGATAGGGAAATTACTTAAAATTACATAGAATAAATAAAGAGAAAAAATAATATTCTTGAACCAGGAGGCGGAGGTCCAAGTGGAGCAGTGTCTTGCTTGGGTATTTTACTTTACTTGTTAATAAAGAAATGTAAAAAATTACACGAGGTCTCCCCTATTTTTAATAACCAGCCAAGGGAAAGTAGACAGCTGTGAGCTGGTCTTATGTTGGGAAGGGAACAATATCCATAGACCTTCTGAGCCTAATAATATCAGTCACCATCTGTCTGCTTTGACTTTGTTGGTTATTAAAAATGGGGGACTCGCAAAAAAATTACATTTGGTCCTCCTTTTTTTAATACAATGAACATTGTCCCCTTCCCAGCCTAATAAGGCCAGCCCTCAGCCATCCAAGAAATGGTGCATCCATTAGATGCAAAAATTCTGGTGCTTAGCCTCGGCTCTTCCCGATTACCCTGGTGCCATGGCAATTGGGTTACTGGGATTGTGGAGTTGATGTCAACAGCTGGCGCTGACATCAATTAACACCATTCTCATTGTACTACCATCTCAGCTGTGTAGGACCTGTTCATGCATAGTTTGACAAAGGACGCCTAGAGCGTTTGAAACGTGTAACTATATCTTGCCATGTGAACTTTGCCATTGCCATGGTTTTTTAAGAAGCATTTTCTAATAAATTTTTGGATTCAAAGAAGCTGGAACACATCTTCTATTTCTCATCAGTACTACAAGTGTGACCACATGAGTTCCGTGCTTCAGCAAGCCATATGCCGCCGTGGGTGAACTGGTTCATTCTTTTTTCTTTGTTTCACTATCTGTTTTTGTTACCATTCCCACCATCAGTTATTCAGGGTTTTTTTCCTGACATGCAATTTTTGTAAAACGCTGCAGCAATTTTCTGGCTTGTGGTATTTTTCGTTATTTAAAACCAAGATGGCTGATGGTATTCCTGACAGGCAGCATAAAGTTGAACAAGTGTTTTCACTTAATTTGAACATTAATTCACAGAATGGTGGTATGGCACTGGATATGAAAAAATTGGAAAAACTCGTGAAAAATGAGACTAAGATATGGTGGGACTATACTACTCTTGATAATTATATTCAGAAAAACATGATACCAAGAGGTTTGAGAAACAAAAAGATTCCCACCACTATTTATTCCAGTGCATTTGTTGATGAGTGGAATCAGGCATTATCCATTTGCTCCTTGAATTTAAAGGGTACCTGTCACCAGATTTGTGACATAGCAGCTAACAATGTCACCTTATTCAGTGTCTGCGCTGCATTCCGTAAATCCGTATAGAACCCCCTGACTCTACTTGTATACTCCCAAAAAACTTTTTTCATGTCTCCCGCGCTGTATGGTAATCTTCTCATTCCGGTCCGATGGGTGTGGTTTTGGGCCTCTACATCACTCCATCGGCTGTTGCTCGCCGTCCTACTTCATGGCTAATGCCTCTTGCACCATGCGACATCTCGCGCCTGCTCTGAAATATTGCATTTCCCATCTGTGCAATATGCTTTGCCAAACTTTGGACAAAGCCGAAAAACAGAAGTGTCATGTGCATACACATGAACTTCCGATTCATGTACCTGAACTACGATTGCCAGCGCATGTGCACTTCTGTTTTTCAGCTTGCTTTGCCTGCAGTTGGGCAAAGCATACTGTGCAGGAACAAAACACAATATTTCTGAGCAGGTGCGATATGTCGTATGGCGATGTGGATCATTATCCATGTCAGGAGGACGGTGAGCAGAAGCTGTGGGGAGGGATGCAGAAGCCTGAATCCACGCCCATCGGGCCGGACTGAGAAGATTACCATACAGCGCGGAAGACATTAAAAAACATTTTCGTGAGTATACAAGGGGAGTCAGGGGGTTCTGTAAAGAATAAGGGAATGCAGCGCAGATGCTGAATAAAGCAATATTTTTAGCTGCTATGTTACAAAACTGGAGACAGGTTACCTTTAATGCGTTTGATTATAAAGCATGAAGAGCAAAAACTTAAGGAAATACAAACTAATATCACTACGGTCAAAAATGATTTTCAAAAATTTAAAGATGATCGTAAATATGATGAATCATTGCAAAATATACAGCATTCTATTTCCAAATTAGAAAGCACTATTATGGCTCGGAAAAAGTCCAAATTTCAAAGAGATATCAAGGATTACCAGGAGAGACAGGTTTATAAATGGGGTAGATGGCAAAAAAGCCTAAAACATTACGCCCCATTCTGAAATGCAATAATAATGCCAATGCAAATTCATCTGGCTTACCTGTTTCTTATAGTTCATCAGACCAGGAATCCCTTATGGCAATTCTATTGAAGCTCATGTTGAAGACACTCCAAGTGAAGTCTCATATTATTGCAAATGAAAAATCGAATATTGTCAAAAAATGCAAAAGGCGCGGGGGCCGCAAACATTCCAACCGCCACAGGAATGGCCACCCGTTACAGGAAGAATTTTTTAAATCAGAGACGTCACCACTTAATGTTTTAAATCTATCTAATCATGCATTGACTACGACACAAATTGTTTTGAATTTTGTGCCAGATCAACAATTTAATTTATTTCTAACACTATTGGACATCAATAAGTTCATCAGGAATCTTACAGTTAAAAAACATTTTTTTTTCAATCGAGTGCACAGTAACTGATCAGAATTTTTCTGTTCCAATAATAAATTTCAGAAATTAAAATTTGCAGAACAAGTTTCTCTGAGAGATCTTCAGGATTTACATACAATTAGTTCACCAAAGGAGAAGACTGTGAGTACAGCTTCACACTTGGCCACCAGAAACCCCTTTTTTTACACTGTTCACTCAAGAGTTGACTGTATGGAACATTTTCAAATGGTTATGGAAAGAGAATTAAGACATTTGAACATGATTGCTAAAGGGTATGCCACACTAAACAATATCGCTAACGGGATCGCTAAAAAACGTCACTATTTAGCGATCCCGTTAGCGATGTTGTTCAGTGCGGCATCTGCCAGCGACGAGCTTCCTGCTGTGATCTCGCTCGTCGCTGGAATCGCTCCGGACCCTATTTCATCGCTGGCGCTCCCGCTGGGTAAGTATCTTATCGCTGTGTGGCACCTTTTCTTAGCGATTTAGCGGTACTTTTGTACCGCTAAAGTCGTTAAGAAGATCGCTAACGGCGATAGCGTCGTTAACTATATCGCTAAATGTGGCCGCATTTAGCGATATAGAAACGATCCCGCTAGCGATCGCATTAGTATGCAACGCTAACGAGATCGCTAGCGGGATTGTTTAGTGTGGCAGTACCTTAAGAGTACCAGATGACATTCCAATTTAAAATCCCTCACAGTCTGCAGCAGTTCAAAAACTGAAGCACATGTCTGAATTAACTATTAAAATGGCTAACAAGGGTGGTCTTGTCATGGTTATGGACACTGACAGATACAGAGGTCAGATCAATTCTCTTTTGCAGGATGAAACCACGTATAGGAAACTTTCTATTGATCCTTCCAAAAAATTTCAGGTGGAGATGCATAAATTGATGGATGAGAGATTTTCTTTGGGTGAGCTTTCAAAGGCACAGATTGATCACCCAGTGCTTCCTATTATGCACGCACTACCAAAAGTCCACAAGAATGTGTCACCACCACCAATGAGACTGATAATCTCTGGCTTTGGGTCCATTACCGAACACTTGATTGAATGGCTGGACTCACTTATTCAACCATTATGTGTGAGAATGCTGGGTTTTCCTTAAAGACTCCAGAGATGTCTTGGATCCATTTACCGACATCATCTGGAGAGATGATTTTTCATGGTTCAGTTGTGATGTAACAGCTCTGTATATGTTCATTCCTCAAACTGTGGCTATTGAGGCACTTGAATAACATTTACATAAAATTAGTGATTTTTCATCTGATTTGTGTATGTATATGATCCAAGGTTACACACTTCCTGATGAACTACAATTATTTTTGCTTTGACAGCCAGTGCTATTTACAATGCAGTGGAGTGTCGATGGGTGGGAAGCACTCACCCTCACTCGCCAATTTAGTGATGGCTTATTGGAAGGAGAAGTTTTTGTACACAATGAAAATCCTTTTTTGTCACACATTTTCTGGTAAACAAAGATGGGAAAAAAAATGGATTCACTGTGCTGCTTGAAGGATAAAGTCCAGATGGTTTATGTGGTTTTATTTTACACGTTTTAAAGCGCTAAAGGTTCTTCATCAGGATACTACAAATGTATATACAGAAATAGAGGTTTGACTGTTCTTAAATACATGCCTGATTCAAATTTCGGCACCAACACTGTCACATGACAAGTCAAAGTTCATAGACAAAAAAAAAGAAAAAAGTCCGTTGTCATGTAGCATTATCCACTACAAATTGATTAATTTCTAACATAGTCCTTTACATTGCAATTGTAGGACCTGGAAAAACAAGAGAAACCAAGAAAAACAGAAAGAAAAAAAATACACAACAGGACATGAACCTACAGATCAAAAAGGGACGTTTCTCAAAAGAGGATTCACGATCCAACTGTCTTATTCAGGCACGCCACCAAACATGTCAATATCTTTCAATTCAAATGAAAATGTATTAAAACCAATACAGTTTATTAAATATGTGTTAGAATTAGAGAAAATAAAGAAAATAAAAATAAAACAAATGTTCTTTTCATTATTTTTACAAAGGAATGAAAATAATTTTTTCTATATATAAAAAAATATATTTAGAGGCACTGGGGTTACGAAGGATTGCACCCTAAAAAATCAGTAAACATCTGCTTGGTTATTTGTATAAAACTTTAAAAAACCATAAAAATGTGATTAAAATATACATTAATAGGTCCCATCTATTTAAGAAAAAATATATATATACACATTACGAACCACCACATGGCTTAAGACACAGAGATGCACACCGACATCCGAAAGAAAAAAAAAAAGAGAGACTCCCAGCGATCATCAGGTTCGGGTCAGAAAGCAGGAACCCTCAGCGAATAAACCGCCTGATTTTATATTTTTAACAAGGAGATTTTTGGTGGAAATTAAAGTCCAAATTCACTGACAGGGAGCTCTGATAGTGGGATAGAGTAGTGTAATAAAGCACACTCCACTAATAAGATAAGCGACCAGTACAGGTCACAGATGATACCACGCACACTATCAGAGGCTGAAATATCCAGGGGAGAAAGAATCTTAGCTCGTTAAAGAAAAGATATATATATAAACATTTATACTCTCATTAGTGTCCATAATCATAGTGAAAAATGTCCATAGGAGGTGAAGTGAATAAATATTATACTTACACTAGAAAAAAACAATCACTCATACGAAGTGTAAAAATATATATTATATATATATATATATATATATATATATATATATATATATATATAGTACAGACCAAAAGTTTGGACACACCTTCTCATTCAAAGATTTTTCTGTATTTTCATGACTATGAACATTGTAGAATCACACTGAAGGCATCAAAACTATGAATTATCACATGTGGAATTATATATTACACTTTACAAAAAAGTGTGAAACAACTGAAAATATGTCTTATATTCTAGGTTCTTCAAAGTGGCCACCTTTTGCTTTGATTACTGCTTTGCACGCAGAAAAGGTGAACGGCTGGACTCTACATGCCTGGTTCCCACCATGAAGCATGTATGAGGTGTTGTGATGGTGTGGGGGTGCTTTGCTGGTGACACTGTTGGGGATTTATTCACTGGGAAATATTATTTCACCTAGCCTCTCTAATCTCACAGCCAGACAAAAGACATGGTTAAACCATCCGGGTTTCTTTGGCTGCGGAGGATCTAGATGTAGAACATGTAAACATTCTGCAACAACTCGCACATTCTCCAAATTCAATAACACCCAACAATTTAAAATTCAACAATATATAAACTGCAACTCTCGCAATGTTATATACATGATTAAGGGCATTGAATCCAATCAAATGTATATAGGTTGCACCACCCGCAGTTTAAAGGTCAGAATCTATGAACCATATTTTTTGAATTATAAGACGCACTTTTTTCCCCAAAATTTGGGGGAAATGGGGTGAGTCTTATACTGTGGATATACCTTACTGGCTGCGGTGGAGCAGGGTCCCAGGGTTGCTGCTGGCGCAGGAAAGAGGGGACTCAGGCTGGGATGAGGGGGTGTTTGGATGTGCAGATCACTGATGCAGGTGTCCGGTGCTGCTGGTGTCCGCCGCTGCGGGGGCTCTGCCGACATTTTGTAAGAGACCAGAGCCCTGGCAGTTCCATGGTTTCCTATGCGGTGGACTCTAGGAAAATGGCTGCTGGGGGCGGCGCATGCACAGATGGAGATCTCAGCACCAAGCTCTCGGGAGATGAGATTTATTTCTTTTGACTACTGGGTTAATAATGGGGGTGTCTGACAGATGTCTCTCCATTGCTAACCATTGCACTTGAGGTCAGACATCAACTCCATAATCCTATTACCCCGATTACTATTGCACCAGGGCAATTAGGAAGAGCAGAGGCCAAGTGCAAGAATTAGCACATCAAATGTTGCATGGATATTGGCCACTTTCCAGCATAATGAGACCAGCTAACAGCTTTCTACTTTCCCTTGGATGGTTATAAAAATAGGGGGGAATGCATATCATTTTTTTATTATTTATTTATTTCACAACGTCATGCTTGGTCACGTGATACACTTTTGGCTGGTGAGGGGTCAATATCCATGGTCCTTCCCTGCCTATTAATAACAGCCCCAAGCTGTCTGATCTGCTTTAGCTGATTATTAAAAATAGGGGTGATTCAAACAAGAAAAAATAGAAAGGCAGCACTCACTGATTGATTGGACTCGTAGAAACGCCAGCTGTGCATGAAGCAGCCTTTATCCTTCCATCTCCTTGCATTTCCCCCCTCACACGCCGCTATGCCGCTTTGGATGTCCATATGAATTGAAAAAAAAGGACTTTTTTCACCACAGGAAACAGTGCTGCCTTTTTTTTTTTTTTTTGTATACTACTTTATGACTACTGTACAACAAGCATCAAAAGACTCCTGTATAGCTGTTATTGGTTTTTAAAACAGTTTATCCACTGGTGCCTACATATTTCTCACCTGAAAAATAGGAAAAATAGGATTGAATCCTTGTCATTTATTTTAGGGTCCCCTGATTTTTACCCAGTAAAAGTAAAGCAGACATATGGGTGCTGATATTAATAAGCTGGAAAAGTCCATAGATATTGACCCCTTCCTAGCATTATTATGCTCACAGCTGTCTGCTTTACCTTGGCAAGTTATTAAAAATAGGAGGGACCCCACGTCATTTTTTTAAATTATTTATTTTACTCTCAAGCAGCATCACCACCCATGATACAGCAGTTATACAGGCCGGATCACTGGTGGCGCAAGCCAATCACAGCCATGCCTTTCATCAACATTTATTAAGCATCCAAACTCTGAACAGCAACATGAACTTCCTGGAGAAGTCCATTTTCAGAGCTCAGCACCAGACACTAGTTGTCTGGTATGAACACCTACCTTTACAGTTTGGGTTCACTCATTCCTACCTGTGAGCAACACTCCATTAAAAATTAGCAGTGAATAAAAAGACCTAAATATCTGCAACATATGATGGGTTTAAAAAAATGGAATAATATGGATAATAGCGAGAATAAAAGGACAGTAAACTGGCATCTTTTGACCCAGTGACTGGTCCTCTTTAAGACACAGATACTTTCAATACTTTTATGATAGTGAATTATTGATTAGATTCATTTTATATTCTTTGTTATATTAATTGTACATACTTGTCATGTATTTTATTTACCTGCTGTTGCTGATTGGGTATTTAGTAAATTATCCACATTTTTACATTGTGATACATTTCTATAAAAATAAACTTACTATTATCTTTTTAACCACTTTATGACATGCGCCATACATGTAAGGCACATGTCTGCTCTCCCATTTGATGTGGGCTCCAGCTCTGACCCCACATCTTTTACAGCAGATGTCAGCAGATTTCATCAGCTGATATACACCCCTAACAACTATGGGTGAAATCGCGATCCACCTGCTAGACGCTGTCATTTGAACCATTATCACATTGGAAGCTCATCACTAATCCCGCCCATCGGCATCCGTGTCACATTACACGCAGGTCACTGATGGGTTGGCATGACAAGTCGGTGACTGCAGGAGGCCCCTGTGGTTGTCATTGCTGGATAGCTATGAGCGCCACTTTGAGGTCGGCACTCATAGCAAATGAACATTTTTCTGTAGCACAAGTGATCAGATGATCACAGTTTCCAGCTTTCTATGGAGACTATAGAAGCTAGTAAATAGTAAAAAAAAGTTTTGAAAAATATTTAAAAAATTTCAAAGATATGAACGTTTAATCACCCCTCACTCACCCTATTCAAAATAAAACAATTAAAAACATATAAACAAACACATATTTGGTATCACCACATTCATATTTGCCTGATCTATGAATATATAAAAAGAATTAATCCGATTGGTAAATGGCGTAACGAGAAAAAAGTAAAACGCCAGCATTACTATTTTTTGTTGCGGCAATTGCATTAAAATGCAATAACAGGCAATTAAAACATTGTGTCTTCACCAATATAGTATCAGTAAAAATGTCAGCTCTGAGCAAAAAATAAGCCCTCACCCAGCCCCAGATTACAAAACATGGAAATGCTACAAGTCTCGCAAAATGAAACAATTTTTTTTTAACAAACTCTGGATTTTTTTTTCACCATTTAAATCAAAAATAATCTATGCATATTTGGTATCTATAAACTCACAATGACCTGGAGAATCATAATGGCGGGTCAGTTTAAGCATTTGGCGCATATGGTAAAAAATATGGCAAAAAAAAACACAAAAAAAATTGTGAAGTTGCACTTTTTTTGCAATTTCATAGCACTTGGAATTTTTTTTCTGTTTTCCAGTACACTACATGTTGAAATCAATGGTGTCATTCTAAAGTACAGCTCATCCTACAAAAAATAAAACCCTCACATGGCCATATTGACGGAAAAATAAAAAAGGTATAATTCTGGGAAGAAGAGGAGCAAAAAAACAGAAACTCAAAAAACAGAAAATGGCCTGGGGGTGAAGGGGTTAAGGAACATATGCATTTTATCAATTGTGGCTCCTGTAATATTATGTAATTAATAATTGTCTACAATTATGACATCTCACATTTGAGACTGAAAAACGTATTAATTTCAGCAATAGAGAAAAGACACTGTATCAGACCTGATACTGCATATTTTCATATTCTATAACAGAAATAATACAGAAGAGAAAATGTATTTATCATTGAGTATATGCAAATAAATTACATACTTATTGACAGTATCTGGCTTGCTATTTAGTCTCCAACACATACATACCCAATATATGAAATCCTGTAGTTTTAGCTTCAGAAAACTTGAAAGGCAAAAGATAAAATATGAGCTACCCAGCAAGCATATATAGTACACAGCGGGTAACACTTGATCACCGGCAAAGCTAATCAGAGTGGGTGACAACCTATTTCATTTAATGACAGACTGACATATTATTGTACCAGCTCCTTTGGAGTGATTTATCATATCAATCCAAGTACTCCTTTGCCACAGAGAGAGTTGTATATTCCGTTTTGCAAATTTCATTATTTTATTTGCAAGTTGAAATAATTAGCGATTTTGCCAAAAATATGGAAAACATATGCCAAAAAATATTGTTAACCTTTGCAAACATCTACATCTCATTGTAATATTTTGGAGAGCGAAGATAGAGTAAATCCATATATATTTGCAGTGTCAATCAAATATGTGATTATATATGTACATAGTAAGTAATCTTAAAAGATGCTGTGAATAGTCGGATCATCACCAGTATTGCCTATATTTAAAAAGCACAGATGATTGAGGATAAAGGAAAAAAAATACAATTAATAGTTATACTAGAAGAATTTGAAAAACTGAAATGATTTTAATGCACCTTAGTATGAAAGGAGAAAAAATTCTATCTCCATTTTGTTTTTACAGAAATCAATTTTGAATCAACTATTAAACATTATTTCTACAATCTATGACATATTCTTTTTTTTCTGAAATATTTTATTATATTGCAAAATGCAAATAAGGTTTTTTGAAAAAATGCATCTATTTTTTCAAATATTCTGCAAACTGGTACTTGGTTTTCTTTGTCCATAGTATTAACATCTTCATACTTGAATGACAGCATTTATTCCTTTAAGTTTCTGAAGCATATGATGTAAATGGCTCATCTTCATTCCTTTTATGTATGAAATGCCTCGTCAACAGACCTCTTACATAGATGTTAGTAAGTTAAACTGCATTTGGCAGAGGCTATTCCAGAATATTTTATCATGCATGAAGATTATCTTTTCAACCATAAGGAGAAAAAGGCACAGAGAGTCAACAGCTTTTTCCTTAGGGAATCCCCAAGGAAATAAAGTAGACTTTTCTTTCATTTCTTACTTGTACACCCCAGAGAGAAGGGGATAGTGCAGGTTTACTACAATGCCAAGCATTCAGTTAGTGAAGCAGTGGAAACAGGGACTTGGGCTCCAGGTTTTTGTTTAATTTGAAGAAATTTAAAAAGTAAATCTCTTTAACACTAGTAAAGCTTCAGAGGAATACATAAATGACAGGTCAATACCAGGAACAAGGAGTGGGAAATCAATAGGAAAGTAATTTGTTTTGCATAATAAAATTTATAATTCAAGCACCACTCCTGTGGGGGGGTTTAGCCTTGGAGTGGTGCTTCTAATGTAAGGTCACTGCTCCTGGTCTTATACTCACCCTCCAGCATCTTCATCTTTTCTCGGCACCATTCTAGTCCTCCAGCGCCGTCTTGTGAATGCAGCTTCGTACTGACCAGAATTCAGAAGATGCGTCAAGTTCTCAATGCCAATCTATGTGAGCCAGAACGAGGCACCTCCATGTTGCTCCATGAAACACTTGAGCGATCTGGCAGGTCACAAACTGCGAGAAATCAATGCTAGCAGAGGTGATGAAAGGTAAAGATGATGGCAGATGAGTATAAGAGTAGGGTCAAGGACCTTACATTTGAAGCATCTCTCCAGCGGTAAAATTAAAAACAAATACTAGAGTGGTGCATTAATAGCATATATTAAAGGAAGTGATGTGAAAAACTGATGTAATACCTATAATAATATTTTTAAAGAAATATTTTAATGAGATTCGAAAAGTTCTATGTCCACTTTTTTTTATTGGTGTTGAAACTTCAATTTGCACTGTGCATCTCTCTTTTAACAGACTACAAGTAAACCTTGTGACCTCATCCTGCAGTCATAATGTTTCCCATAATTTTTCCCACGTGTCTTTACTTCTTGCTAAATTTCAAGCTATAATGAAGTTAGGTAAGGTAAAATGACTACAAGATCAGCATGAACACATTGTTTTGATGCTGTTACTTTGGGGACATATGGGTCAATATGGGAGATGAGACACACTGGCAGCATGAATCAGATGATGACTGCATGATTGCTGCCCAGTACAAGGTTCTCCACAATCCTACGGCTAGGGCTCTGAAACTCGTTCAGCTGTGCTCCCATCAGGTTCTTCTGCACGCTTCTTCTGGTGATTGACAGGTCTCTCACTAGTCTGTGTATAGGGAAAGACCTCTCAATCGGAGCCTGTCTGCAGGCCATAACCTGAAATGAGGAGCATAACACATAAAGAAAACTGTAACACATGACACAAAAGTGAATACATCCAAATTAAAAGAAAATATTATGGAGTATAAAACAAATTCATCTTTTGTTACTTTATTAGTGTGAACAGTTACAGTTTTTTTTCAGCTTTGGTAGAATATTCTTTATTCAAAGGTAAAAATTTCTAGTATCACTAATTCTTGTACAATTTTATAATACAATGCAGATTGGAAGAAGAAGAAAATCCTTAAAGAGAGCACTCAAAACTCTAGTACAATTTATGCTATGCTACCAAGAAATGGTTAAGCTGAAGGGTTTTGCTAAGGGGATTGTAAGAATGTATCAAATGGATAAAGAAACATTGCTGTGCAGATTGCCTACTAGTCAAGGTTAATTAAGAATCAATCTTCCTTCTAGCTCCCCAACGGAAGATAATTTCTTGATTGCTTATTAATTAAGAGTGTAAAATGTGAATAGGTTTGTCTGAATAATTGCTCTCTAATGTGCAACCAATGCTTCAGAGGTTTACACTGTGATAGAATGGGTTATCCATCATGCTCAACAACCTATTTTGTACACAAGAACATGATTTTTAAATATCTCAATTGACAACACATATTATTTGAAAAATGGTTTAATATATTGCATTTCAGTTTAAAAAAAATGAGCACTGCAGAATAAAATAAATACATTTACACTGCCATTGTAATTATTATTTAGAAAAGTCCTGAAATTCCCTAAAGATTCTTTTTATTTAAGCCCAGCTGTTCTTTACAAGTGGAGGGTTTACCAGTGGCAGTTCAAGCTGCAAAACTTCAGCAAAAATAAGAGTCAGTCTCTGATTTATACCTTGGTTTTCCTAATATGCAAATTGCCTCTTCAAACAAAGAGGACTTGTACTCTATAGCGCCACCTATTGGAAGTAGCGATCCTACAAGTCACAATCAACCCTTTAACGAGTCTTGTAATATGACTTAGGATAAAAGCCAAATCAGAATCTCCATTTGCAGACACAGTGTTTCGGACTGTTGGTCCTCGTCAGTGCAAAGTAGGAGAGATCTGATTTGGCTAGATGAGAGGCTCTGGACTGGGGTCTGGGGGGTAAGGTTTCTCCTTGTGGAGAGTGACATACCAGCTCTGGCGTGTCGAGGTAAGGAGGTTTATTCGCCGTGCAATGCTCCTCTGGGAAATTTTAATATGCAAATTGCCTCTTCAAACAAAGAGGACTTGTACTCTATAGCGCCACCTATTGGAAGTAGCGATCCTACAAGTCACAATCAACCCTTTAACGAGTCTTGTAATATGACTTAGGATAAAAGCCAAATCAGAATCTCCATTTGCAGACACGGTGTTTCGGACTGTTGGTCCTCGTCAGTGGAAAGTAGGAGAGATCTGATTTGGCTAGATGAGAGGCTCTGGACTGGGGTCTGGGGGGTAAGGTTTCTCCTTGTGGAGAGTGACATACCAGCTCTGGCGTGTCGAGGTAAGGAGGTTTATTCGCCGTGCAATGCTCCTCTGGGAAATTTTAATATGCAAATTGCCTCTTCAAACAAAGAGGACTTGTACTCTATAGCGCCACCTATTGGAAGTAGCGATCCTACAAGTCACAATCAACCCTTTAACGAGTCTTGTAATATGACTTAGGATAAAAGCCAAATCAGAATCTCCATTTGCAGACACAGTGTTTCGGACTGTTGGTTTTCCTAGCAAGTCAGCATCAGATTTTTATGAATTTTAAAACCTTGAAGAGATTGGCCACACTAAGGGACAAATTTCTTTTTACTTTAAATCACTTTTCCAAATGGGTTTCATTACAAATTTGGCACCATTTGGCATTTACAGGTTCTTTGTTTCCAGACACATTCACTTTAAGCTATGTGCCCATGATGAGCTTTTGAGTTTACGTAAATTAGGTTACTTGCGATTTTATCACGTTTTTGACACTGCAATTTTGTCTCTTTTTAATGTGACATGTTTTAAATAAACATACAAGTTCTTCAGCACACTGCGGCTTATGAATAAATCAACTAAAATATTGCTGCAAAATGTTAAAAATATAACTTACTTAGTTAGGATTTTTTTTATCAAAGAACGCAATAACCATCCAACCACATCAAGGTGACCTTTTAATATGGTTGGTCCCTAGCCATTAAATGTCTTACCTCTCTATGTTTCAAACCAGCCTCATGTGCACATAGAATGAAAAGGAAATCAGGCATTGCATACAATAAAAAACGTACGTAGGAAAGATGGGTGGAAAAGGCTACGTTCCCACAATGAGCTTGTATCTCTTTTTTTATGCCACATGTTCCTTTGCATCAAAAATGCAGCGTCTTACAGTTCAAGCATAGTGAATGGAATTTCTAGAAATTAAAAGTCCACTGTGCTTTTTATTAACCCCTTCATGACCCAGCCTATTTTGACCTTAAAGACCTTGCCATTTTTTGCAATTCTGACCAGTGTCCCTTTATGAGGTAATAACTCAGGAACGCTTCAACGGATCCTAGCGATTCTGAGATTGTTTTTTCGTGACATATTGGGCTTCATGTTGGTGGTAAATTTAGGTTGATAACTTTTGCGTTTATTTGTGACAAAAATGGAAATTTGGCGAAAATTTAGAAAATTTTGTAATTTTCAAATTTTTAATTTTTATTCTGTTAAACCAGAGAGTTATGTGACAAAAAATAGTTAATAAATAACATTTCCCACATGTCTACTTTACATCAGCACAATTTTGGGAACAACATTTTTTTTTTTTAGGAAGTTATAAGGGTTAAAATTTGACCAGCAATTTCTCATTTTTACAGCAAAATTTACAAAACCATTTTTTTTAGGGACCACCTCACATTTGAAGTCACTTTGAGGGGTCTATATGGCAGAAAATACCCAAAAGTGACACCATTATAAAACCTGCACCCCTCAAGCTACTCAAAACTACATTCAAGAAGATTATTAACCCTTCAGGTGCTTCACAGGAACTAAAGCAACGTGGAAGGAAAAAAATGGACATTTTAATTTTTCCAACAAAAATTTTCTTTTAGCATCAATTTTTTCATTTTTACATGGGCAACAGGATAAAATGGATCCTAAAATTTGTTGGGCAATTTCTCCTGAGTACATAGATACCTCATATGTGGTCATAAACTACTGTTTGGGCGCACGGCAGGGCTCAGAAGGGAAGGAGCGCCATTTGACTTTTTGAATGGAAAATATGCTGGAATATTTAGAGGTTGCTGTGTCGCATTTGGAGAGTCCCTGTGTGCCTAAACATTGGAGCTCCCCCACAAGTGACCCCATTTTGGAAACTAGACCCCCTAAGGAGCTTATCTAGATGCATAGTGAGCACTTTGAACCCCCAGGTGCTTCACAAATTGATCCGTAAAAAAAAGAAAGTACTTTTTTTTTACAAAAAATTTCTATTAGCCTCAGTTTTTTCATTTTCACATGGGCAACAGTATAAATTGGATCCTAAAATTTGTTGGGCAGTTTCTCCTGAGTACACAGATACCTCATATGTGGTCATAAACCACTGTTTGGGCGCACGGCAGGGCTCAGAAGGGAAGGAGCACCATTTGACTTTTTGAATGGAAAATATGCTGGAATATTTAGCGGTTGCCATGTCGCATTTGGAGAGTCCCTGTGTGCCTAAACATTGGAGCTCCCCCACAAGTGACCCCATTTTGGAAACTAGACCCCCTAAGGAACTTATCTAGATGCATAGTGAGCACTTTGAACCCCCAGGTGCTTCACAAATTGATCCGTAAAAAAAAGAAAGTACTTTTTTTTCACAAAAATTTTCTTTTAGCCTCAGTTTTTTCATTTTCACATGGGCAACAGTATAAATTGGATCCTAAAATTTGTTGGGCAATTTCTCCTGAGTACACAGATACCTCATATGTGGTCATGAACCACTGTTTGGGCACACGGCAGGGCTCAGAAGGGAAGGAGCACCATTTGACTTTTTGAATGGAAAATATGCTGGAATATTTAGCGGTTGCCATGTCGCATTTGGAGAGTCCCTGTGTGCCTAAACATTGGAGCTCCCCCACAAGTGACCCCATTTTGGAAACTAGCCCCCCTAAGAACTTATCTAGATGCATAGTGAGCACTTTGAACCCCCAGGTGCTTCACAAATTGATCCGTAAAAAAAATAAAGTACTTTTTTTTCACAAAAATTTTTTTTAGCCTCAGTTTTTTCATTTTCACATGGGCAACAGTATAAATTGGATCCTAAAATTTGTTGGGCAATTTCTCCTGAGTACACAGATACCTCATATGTGGTCATAAACCACTGTTTGGGTGCACGGCAGGGCTCAGAAGGGAAGGAGCACCATTTGACTTTTTGAATGGAAAATATGCTGGAATATTTAGCGGTTGCCTTGTTGCATTTGGAGAGTCCCTGTGTGCCTAAACATTGGAGCTCCCCCACAAGTGACCCCATTTTGGAAACTAGACCCCCTAAGGAACTTATCTAAATGCATAGTGAGCACTTTGAACCCCCAGGTGCTTCACAAATTGATCCGTAAAAAAAAGAAAGTACTTTTTTTTCACAAAAATTTTCTTTTAGCCTCAGTTTTTTCATTTTCACATGGGCAACAGTATAAATTGGATCCTAAAATTTGTTGGGCAATTTCACCTGAGTACACAGATACCTCATATGTGGTCATAAACCACTGTTTGGGCGGACGGCAGGGCTCAGAAGGGAAGGAGCGCCATTTGACTTTTTGAATGGAAAATTAGCTCCAATCGTTAGCGGTCACCATGTCGTGTTTGGAGAGCCCCTGTGTGCCTAAAGTTTAGAGCTCCTCCACAAATGACCCCATTTTGTAAACTAGACCCCCAAAGGAACTTATCCAGATGTGTGGTGAGCACCTTGAACCCCCAAGTGCTTCACAGAAGTTTATAATGCAGAGCAGTGAAAATAAAAACTCATTTTTATCCTCAAAAACTGATTTTTTTAACCCGCAATTTTTTATTTTCACAAGGGTAACAGGAGAAATTGGACCACAAAAGTTGTTGTACAGTTTGTCCTGAGTACACTGGTACACCATATGTGGGGGGGAACCACTGTTTTGGCACACGTTGGGGCTCGGAAGGGAAGTAGTAACGTTTTGAAATGCTCACTTGATGGAATGATCTGCGGGCGTCATGTTAGGTTTGCAGAGCCCCTGATGTGCCTAAACAGTAGAAACTCTCCACAAGTGACCCCATTTTGGAAACTAGACCCCACAAAGAACTTATCTAGATGTGTGGTGAGCACTTTGAATCCCCAAGGGCTACACAGCAGTTTATAACGCCCGGGCATGAAAATAAAAAAATCATATTTCTTCCATAATCACGATCTTTTAGTCCCCAATTTTTTTATTTTCCCAAGGGTAACAGGAGAAATTAGACCCCAAAAGTTGTTGTCCAATTTGTCCTGAGTACGCTGATACCCATATGTGGGAGAAAACTACTGTATGGGCGCACGTCGGGGCTCGGAAGGGAAGTAGTGTCGTTTTGAAATGCCCACTTGATGGAATGGTCTGCGGGCGTCATGTTACGTTTGCAGAGCCCCTGATGTGCCTAAACTGTAGAAACTCCCCACAAGTGACCCCATTTTGGAAACTAGAACCGCAAATAACTTATCTAGATGTGTAGTGAGCACTTTGAACCTCCAAGGGCTACACAGAAGTTTATAACGCCCGGGCATGAAAATAAAAAAATCATATTTTTTCCACAAACATGATCTTTAGTCCCCAATTTTTTTATTTTCCCAATGTTAACAGGAGAAATTAGACCCCCAAAGTTGTTGTGCAATTTTTCCAGAGTACGCTGATACCCCATATGTGGGGGTAAACCACTGTTTGGGCATAAGTCGGGGCTTGGAATAAAGGGAGCACTGTTTGACTTTTTGAACGCAAAATTTGCAGGAATCAATGGTGGCGCCATGTCACGTATTGAGACCCCCTGATGTGCCTAAATAGTGGAAATCCCTCAATTCTAACTCCAACCCTAACCCCAACACACCCTAACCCCAACCCTAACCCCTACACACCCTAACCCTAATACAAACCCTAACCATAACCCTAACCCCAACACACCCCAAACCCTAATCCCAACTCTAACCATAAACCTAACCACAAGCCTAACCCTAATCCCAACCCTAACCCCAAAACACCCTAATACTTATCCTAACTCTAACCCTAACCACAAACCTAACCCTAATCCCAACCCTAACCCTAATTCCAACCCTAACCCAAATTCCAACCCTTACCCAAATTCTAACCGTAACCCAAATTCTAACCCTAACCCTAAGGCTGGGTTCATATTGCGTTTTACCAGCCCGTTTAACACGTAGCGTTGACCGGCTGGTAATGGTATAGCATAACGCGATCGCGTTATGCTATACCCGCTAGCGCAGATGAATCATCAGATGATTCATCTGCGCTAGCGGTGATGGAGCCAAGACACTGCAGCCCGTGTCCGAGGCTCCGTCACTGAATGACAGCATGTCGCGAACGCATGCCGCTTTACGGCATGCGTTGCGATGCGCACACAAATGGGGTGAATGGCAGCGTTAACGGACTGCTTTACACCGCGTTATACTGCGGTGAAACGCAGTCCATCTAACGGACTGCCATAATGCAATATGAACCCAGCCTAACCCTGAGGCCCCGTGCACACGTTGCGGATTCACTTGCGGATTTTTCTAAAATCCGCAGGTAAAATGACCTGCCTTTTACCTGTGAATTTAGCGCGGATTTGGTGCGGTTTTTCCCTGCGGTTTTACAACTATAATGGAATAGGTGTAAAACCGCTGCGGAATCCGCAGAAAGAGTTGACATGCTGCGGATTTAAAACCGCAGCAATCCGCGCTGAAAAATCCGCAACATGTGCACAGCGTTTTTTTACCATTTATTTGCATTGCACTGTACATGGTTTCTGGATCGCTGCGGATCCGCAGCGAAATCAGCTGCGGATCAGCAGCAAAATCAGCTGCGGATCAGCAGCGAAATCCGCTGCGGATCAGCAGCGAAATCCGGTGCGGATCAGCAGCGAAATCCGCTGCGGATCAGCAGCGAAATCCGGTGCGGATCAGCAGCGAAATCCGCTGCGGATCAGCAGCGAAATCAGCTGCGGATCAGCAGCGAAATCCGCTGCGGATCAGCAGCGAAATCCATTGCGGATCAGCAGCGAAATCCGCTGCGGATCAGCAGCGAAATCAGCTGCGGATCAGTAGCGAAATCAGCTGCGGATCAGCAGCAAAATCCGCTGCGGAGTCAGTAGCGAAATCAGCTGCGGATCAGCAGCGAAATCCGCCATGGCGGATACGCAGCGAAATCCGCTGCGGGGATCAGCAGCGAAATCAGCTGCGGATCCGCCGTGAAATCCGCAATGTGTGGACAGGGCCTAAAAGGAAAAAAAAAATTCTTTATTTTATTTTTTGTCCCTACCTATGACAGGGGGGGGTTCATTTACTTTTATTTTGATCACTGTGAGAGTTTATCACAGTGATCAAAATAAATTGTACTTTGAAAGGCGCACTGCGCATGCGCCGGCCGGCGGGCGCACTGCGCATGCACCCGCCATTTTCCAAGATGGCGGCGCCCATGAAGAGTCCCGGGTGGACGCCAGGACGGATCAAGAGGCTGCAGAAGACCGGAGGAGGTGAGGACAGGCGTGGGGGGGTGACCGGAGGGCGGGGGGAGCGGAGCACACCGGAGGGGAGAGGATCGGAGTGGCCAGGAGATGATAGTAACGGCAGTGACCGTTCGCCGCCATGAATCGGCGGCGGCCGATCACCACCGTTACTCGGTGTGGGGAGGGTGGGAACACAATGTCCAGCCATGGCCGATGTATTGCAGCATCGGCCATGGCTGGATTGTAATATTTCACCACTTTTCAGTGGTGAAATATTACTAATCGCTCTGATTGGCTGTTTCACTTTTAAAGCCAATCAGCGCGATCGTAACCACGTGGGGGTTAAGCCACCCCCACTGTGGTGATGCACAAGGGGTCCTGTGCCTGCGGGTCGGATGACCTTTCAGTGATTCCGGTCACCCGACCGCAGGAATATGATTTATAGCATGACGCCTACGTTGGCGTCATGGGTCGGGATGGCACAGGTTTTCATGACGCCAACGTAGGCGTCATGGGTCGGGAAGGGGTTAACATTACGTAAACTCACCTGAGATGCATTTTTCAAATCCGCATGATGTCAATTTTTCTTGCGGGTATGCTGAGTTTTCTGTGAAGATTTTCCCCATAGATTTAAATTAGATGTGGAAATTCCACAAGTAAAAAATGCATATGCGTTTTTAGTGCATTTCCACTGTGGATCAAAAACACATGTAATCCACACCTACATACTGAATATCAATAAAGTCTAGTGAAATCACCAGAAAGTTTAAAAAAATAAATCAGCTTTATTTAAAGAATGACACCCCGGAAAACAAAAAGCAGTGTAAAAAAAAAATTATTATAATGCATGTTTAAAAAAAAGCACAGAAAACACAATGAAAAAACACAGGTAACCTAAACTAAATAATAGGTGCAAAAATGGTGCAGTCATTCTGCAACATCAAAAAAGCACCAAACTTAGAGATGGGCGAACCCAATAAGAAAAGTTCAGGGTCCATGCATGGACCCCGAACATGACTTCTCTTGGAAGTCTGTGTTACTGTTCAGGCTCGGCACCCAAACAACTTCTGTAGGCACTTAGCTACAAAAGCTTGAAGAATTGAATTTTTTTATGTATATGATATGTATGTTGTATATTTCATAAAAAAAATTCCAGCTTACACAAAGCTATGTCAAGTATTGTCTTGGCTGTAATTGGCCTGGCACACACTGTGTAAAAAAAAACGGTGAGAGGTCGCATAACTTATTGACCACTCAACAAACCATCCGGATTGTCGTGGGACTGGGCTTTATGATTATTGGCGGAAGGTGAGTATAACTTTATTTTTAATTTTTGTTGAATAAATGGGTAAAAGAGGGTCTGGGAGTTTTACTTCAAATAAAGGACTGTGTATGTTTAGTTCAATTAAAGTATCTTACTTAGTCTGTGTCTTTATTAAATATGATTAAGGGGTTAGCAATGGGGGTATCTGATAGACTCCTCTCCATTACTAACCCTGGGCTCGATGTCAGCAAACATAAAACAGCTGACATCAACCCCACAACAATCTGAGGAGGGAGCAGAATTAAGCATTCTTGAGAAATTAATGGGTCTGGGAGAGGCTCCTCCTCTATTTCTATATGTCAGGGGCTTCGGAACTACATGAAGCCGAGTCACTGACAGCCCAGGCAAGTGGGAATTAAGCTCCAGGAAGCATGTGGAAGCAGTCTCCCCAGCCTCACGAGGAAGGAGAAGAAACGGACACCTAAAGAGGATAACTGTATTACCCTCCTTATAATTTTTTTCTGTCTTTGCACTTTGTGCAAAGCCTTTATGAGTGTAAGAGTACAGCAACTACACTTTTATAAAATATTTGAATGAGACCCGCCAGTTGTTGCATTTCAAGGGGTCTAAGGATGACTTTATGGCCCTCTTTATAATTTTTCCTGGTTTTGCACTTTCTGCAAAGCCTTTATGACTGCAGAAGTACATCAACTACAATTTCAAAATATTTACATTCCAAAAATTTTTTTTGGGATTCAATTAGTCATCCATACAGTTTAACGCAGTTATTGTTACATTATGGTACTATCTAAAACTAAAAAAAGTTCAGTATTTTTTTCTGTATTCAATTAGTCATCTATACAGTTTAACGTGCTTAGTGTAAAATTATGGTGGGTTAAAATTTTTGGAAAACCTGGTACAGTAACAAAATAGTTTTGTTCCAAAAATTGAGTATTGTCTTGTACAATATACTGTAGAACCTGCTAAATGTGAAATTTTGTTGGTTTGAAATATAAACAAAAAATGGCCTGCTGCAGGTTGGTTGTTCAAATATTTATTATTGTCATACAGTACAGACCAAAAGTTTGGACACATCTTCTCATTCAAAGATTTTTCTGTATTTTCATGACTATGAAAATTGTACATTCACACTGAAGGCATCAAAGCTATGAATTAACACATGTGGAATTATACACTTAGCAAAAAAGTGTGAAACAACTGAAAATATGTCTTATATTCTAGGTTCTTCAAAGTAGCCACCTTTTGCTTTGATTACTGCTTTGCACACTCTTGGCATTCTTTGATGACCTTCAAGAGGCAGTCACCAGAAATGGTCTTCCAACAGTCTTGAAGGAGTTCCCAGAGATGCTTAGCACTTGTTGGCCCTTTTGCCTTCACTCTGCGGTCCAGCTCACCCCAAACCATCTCGATTAGGTTCAGGTCTGGTGACTGTGGAGGCCAGGTCATCTGGCGTAGCAAACCATCACTCTCCTTCTTGGTCAAATAGCCCTTACACAGCCTGGAGGTGTGTTTGGGTCATTGTCCTGTTGAAAAATAAATGATGGTCCAACTAAACGCAAACCGGATGGAATAGCATGCCGCTGCAAGATGCTGTGGAAGCTATGCTGGTTCAGTATGCTTTCAATTTTGAATAAATCCCCAACAGTGTCACCAGCAAAGCACCCCCACACCATCACACCTCCTCCTCCATGCTTCACGGTGGGAACCAGGCATGTAGAGTCCATCCGTTCACCTTTTCTGCGTCGCACAAAGACACGGTGATTGGAACCAAAGATCTCAAATTTGAACTCATCAGACCTAAGCACAGATTTCCACTGGTCTAATGTCCATTCCTTGGGTTCTTTAGCCCAAACAAGTCTCTTCTGCTTGTTGCCTGTCCTTATCAGTGGTTTCCTAGCAGCTATTTTACCATGAGGCCTGCTGCACAAAGTCTCCTCTTAACAGTTGTTGAAGAGATGTGTCTGCTGCTAGAACTCTGTGTGGCATTGACCAGGTCTCTAATCTGAGCTGCTGTTAACCTGCGATTTCTGAGGCTGGTGACTCGGATAAACTTATCCTCAGAAGCAGAAGTGACTCTTGGTCTTCCTTTCCTGGAGAGTTCCTCATGTGAGCCAAGTTTCTTTGTAGCGCTTGATGGTTTTTCAACTGCACTTGGGGACACTTTCAAAGTTTTCCCAATTTTTCGGACTGACTGACCTTCTGTTAGGGGTCGAGTTCCCGCTTCTGCATGGGGGGAATCTGAGCCATACCTGCTGCGGTCTCCCATCTGTCTCCGGCCGCAGTGGACTCTGCTCAGCATAGACGTCGGTCCCAGCGTCTCGCCCAGTCTGACGTTGTGCAGAGGATTGCTGTTGCCTCTCCGGGTTCTGCTGTTGTGGCCGGTGCTGGTTAGCGGTGAGCAGACGTCTTTGGGACAAAGTCCTTGCTTTCCTCTTCTGAGCATGCCCAGGGTAAGATCTCTCATTGGAGATCAGGGGTCACATGCTCAGGTACTGCAGCAGCTCCTATTGGTCCGCCAGGAAGGTCCTGAAACCACTTGTGTTCTGGAGCAGTTTCCTATTGGTCCTTATCTGGCAGGTCCTGTAGTTGCTACTATAAAAGGGTGGCATGGTCGTGACGTCATGCGCTAGTATCAATTACATTATGTGCTTTGCGCCAGTGTGATCTTGCACGCATGTGTTAGGGCTCGGCTGAAATAAGCCCCTAGAATACCGGCACCTCCGGTGAGGAGATTGTATGCACGTGTTTAGGGCTTGGCTGAAATAAGCCCCTAGAATACCGGCTTCTTCGGTGAGGAGATTGTCTGTTTGCGTTGTCATGTGTTTACTGCGGACTGCTGTCCGCACAGCAGTTGTCTGTGCATTCCTGTGGAGTTAACAGGACACAGTCCATATCTCTGCGTCTCTACCTTAGCGACACTGTGATGTAACAGAGTTCGCTTATACCGCCGTATAGGGCCACAGTGTCTAAAATTGCTACTCTGTGAAGTAACAGGGTTCACCTTGCCGCCCTCTTACCAGCAGCAGGCTCAGCCTGCACGGTGGGCCCGGGTTGCGAACGCACTTATTATTTATATAATTTTGTGCGTTCTGCCAGCCCTAACAGTATACTAGCGCCTGGGTCTGGCTGGTAAAATGGCGGACTGACCAGCGTCTGCAGCGGTACATCCAGCAGCTGGAGGGTAGGTTGGCAACTCTAGAGCGCACAACCTCAGCTGTGGATGTTACCGCAGTCGCGGTTCAGGCTGCTAGTGTGGCCGCAGCCAGTTTGTCCTCTGCCACCCCTGCTCCGACTATTTCCCGCCTCCCACTTCTAGACAAGTTTACCGGTGACAGGAAACAATGTCGGGTTTTCGTCAGTCAGTGCTCCATACATTTAGAGCTTCTGGCTGCATGTTTTCCCACGGAGCAGGCGACAGTGCGTTTTATCATATCCCTTTGTCAGGCAGGGCGTTGGAGTGGGCAACGCCGTTGTGGGAGCGCGATGATCGTGTGGTGCAGAGTGCTCCTCTCTTCTTGGACACTCTGAAACAGGTCTTTTTAGGACCTCACGTCACCCACGATACGGCTCTCCAACTGTTGGCAATCACCCAGGGTTCATCCATGGTCAGCCAGTTCGCCGTCCAATTTCGGACTCTGGCCTCTGAGCTGGAGTGGCCAGATTAAGTCCTTATACCAGTGTACTGGAGGGGACTGGCAGACCACGTGAAGGACGCCTTGTCCACCAGGGAGATTCCTGCCACACTGGAGGAGCTCATTACCATATCCACCCGCATCGACCTCCGTTTTAACGAGCGGAGGTTGGAACGGGCCCAGTGTAGGCAGAGGTTCCGGCTGGCACCCACCTTCGCCAGACCTCTTGAATCTTCCAGTCAGGCACCCGATTCCCCTGAGGCCATGGAGATTTCTCGAACGAGACCTAAGTCTCGGGCCGCTCGTGTACCTGTGACGTGTAATGCTTGCCAACAAGTAGGGCATTATGCTAATAAATGTCCACAGCGGTCGGGAAACGACCGCGTCTAGTAACCATTGGAGGGGGTTCACTAGACACAGCAGTGCACGCCTCCAAGTTGTCCTTTAGGGGGACAATCAATTTTGGCTCATCCACTTTAACAGTCACGCTTTGTGTGGACTCTGGAGCCGAAGGAAATTTCATGTCCTCTATCTTCGCTCTCCGCCACTCTATACCTCTGGTGATGCTCGCCAAACCCGTGACTGTTCGAGTAGTGAATGGGTCGACACTGCCTTCACCAATCACAGATCAGACCATCCCTTTCACTTTGTCAATGTCCCCTTCCCATCAGGAGATTATCTCACTTCTGGTCATTCCCGAGGGAATAGACGAGATTTTACTGGGGAAGCCCGGAGCAGAACCTCCTCGGGGACGAATCTATCCCCTTTCTCTCCAGGAGACGGAGGATATGTCTCAATATATTCAGGAGAACCTGGCAAGAGGATTCATTAGGAAGTCAGTGTCACCTGCAGGGGCGGGGTTCTTCTTCGTGCAGAAGAAGAACGGAGAATTACATCCATGCATCGATTACAGGGGTCTTAATGCCATCAACATCAAGAATAAATACCCGTTGCCCCTGATTTCTGAGCTCTCTGATAGGCTACGGGGGGCAAGGGTATTTACAAAATTAGATCTGCGGGGTGCTTATAACCTGATTCGCATCCGTGAGGGGGACGAATGGAAGACGGCTTTTAATACCAAGGACGGGCACTATGTGTTAGAAATCTCCTGTTAGGTTTTTTTCTATCTTGTTGGTCACATGACCTTTATTGGCTATTTAATCCTGCTCCGCCCTTCTGGCTTTGCTGGACTTCATTGTAATTTCTACTCTTAAGCTAGCCAGGTGCTTTGTTACCTTACTCAATTAGTTTTGCTTGGTCTTCGGACCTTTATGTTCTATGTTGTTTGATTGTCTGTTACTGCTACAATTTCTGTTAGGTGTCCATCTTTTCTCCCAGTCCCTAGTTCTTGTAGGGATCCCTCCCTCGCATCTATAGGTCTTCATACAGACTAGCTGAGGACTTTAGCGGGTCTGATCTCAGGATCAGGTTCCCCGTTACATCGTAGGGATCAAGCTTAGTTCTATTGTAGGGACAGATATCCCTCTTTCCTTAGTGCTTGTAGCAGAACATAACTGTAAGTCCAGCCCAAAAATAAAAAAAAATAAAAAATCTCTAAGGAAAATTTCCAATTTCCATCATGGTGTCGGTTCAGGACTTGGCTCAACGCCTGCAGGGACTCTATCTGGAGGTGGTCGAGCTCCAGCATCACGTGAGTAGCTGTTCTGGAGCACATTTCGTGGAGCCAAAGGTACGTTTGCCTGATTTATTTTTTGGTGAACAACAAGATTTTTTTTCTTTTAAAAATGCTTACTTGTTGTATTTTCGTTTGAGACTCAGATCCTCTGGTGATGAATTGCAGCGCATAGGGTTCATAATGTCACTTTTGCGCAAAGAACCTCAGGATTGGGCCTTTTCTCTGCAACCTAGTGATCCATGCTTTAGATCAGTAGATAGTTTTTTTTCTGCTTTGGGGTTATTGTATGATGATCCTGATCGTGTCTCATCAGCTGAGACAGAATTGAGATTTTTGAGGCAGGGATCAGGTAATGTGGAAAAATATTGTACTCACTTCCGACGTTGGTCTACTCAGGTGGGGTGGAACGATTCAGCTTTGAAAAGTTTGTTTCTTGCAGGGCTAGGTGAAAGGGTTAAAGATTTGCTGATTGCTTATCCCATATCTGGTAACTTGCAGGAGGCTATGCAATTAGCTATACGGGTGGATAGGAGACAGCGTGCAAGGGTTAATGAGAGTAAATCCTCTGTCATGTCAGCTCCAAGTCTTGAGAGGGTCTGTACTGACATTGGAGAGCCGATGGAGATTGGAGCGATGGTACCCGCTCTCAGGAAAAAGACCGCAGTTTTTCTGAAGGATTGTGATTTCATTGCGGCAAATCTGACCATTTCATTAAGAACTGTGTGCTTCGTATGAACAAATAAAAAAATAAAAGGTCAGTTCCGCCCGTATAGCCTGTTTAAACACTAAGGGTGTCTTTCTTTCTGCCTCTACTGCTGCTCAGGAAGAATTAATGGAATTTCGGGTATTTGTCGATTGTGGTTCTATTCTGAATGTGATTGATGGGGGATTCTTGGAAAAACTTAAATTAAAACCCAAACCTTTGTCATCCCCTATTGCCGTGGTTTCTGTTGATGGCTCTCCCTTGAAGAATGTTACTCACAAGGTCTGTGAATTTCCCCTCACTATTAATGGTGTTCACCAAGAGAATTTGGATTTGGTAGTATTGAATAATTTGCCTTCTCCGGTGGTTTTGGGGTTGCCCTGGTTGAAATTGCACAATCCTGTACTGGATTGGTCTACCAATGAAATTAAGTCCTGGAGCCCTAAGTGTTATGACAAGTGTTGTAACGGGCGTATTGCTGCTGTGGATAAAGGGGAACTACCTGTACCTATTCAGGATTTTTGGAAAGTTTTTTCTGAGAAGGAATCGCAGATTTTACCTCCCCATAGAGACTATGATTGTACTATTGAATTTGTCCGTGGAGCGACTCTTCCAAAAAGTTGTTTATTTAATCTTACTATTCCGAGAGAAAGGCTTTGGAGGAATACATACAGACAAGCTTGGCCGCCGGTCACATTAGGCCTTCCAAGTCTCCTGTGGCTGTTGGATTTTTTTTTGTTAAAAAAAAGGACGGCGGTTTACGTCCTTGTCTGGACTTTCGTGAGATTAATAAAATTACTGTACGCAATCCTTACCCACTGCCATTGATTCCTGATTTGTTTAACCAGTTAGCGGGGGGCCAAGTGGTTCTCTAAAATTGATCTTCGGGGGCAGGGTCGGATTAAGAACATGATGGGCCTGGAGCTGAAGGGGCGGGCAAGGGGCGGGGAAAGGGGTGGGGCCAAACACGGCAATTCACAAAGGCCAAAATGTAACGTAAAAGATATAAACAAAGTAAATATATGATACATGCCTAATATAAATACAGTGGATATAGAAAGTCTGTTATGTTATGCTTGCAAATTCCTCAATTGTAGAATTAAGATTAAGCTCATTCAGCAATCTATTTTCAATACATAACAGAGAGAGGGCCCTTAAAACGCTCCTGGCCCATTCTAGTATATGGTGCAGCATTGAATGTCCCATAGTAATATAGGGCAACATTGAGAGGCCCATTCTAGTATATAGCGCAGCATTGAATGGCCCATAGTATATATAGCGCAGCATAGAATGCCCATAGTATATATAATGCAGCATTGAGAGGCCCATATAGCGCAGCATTGCATGGCCCATAGTATATATAGCGCAGCATAGAATGGCCCATAGTATATATAATGTAGCATTGAGAGGCCCATATAGCGCAGCATTGCATGGCCCATAGTATATGTAGCGCAGCATTGAATGGCCCATAGTTGCGCAGCATTGAATGGCCCATAATATATATAATGCAGCATTGAGAGGCCCATATAGCGCAGCATTGAATGGCCCATAGTATATATAGCGCAGCATTGAATGGCCCATAGTTGCGCAGCATTGAATGGCCCATAGTATATATAATGCAGCATTGAATGGCCCATATAGCGCAGCATTGAATGGCCCATAGTATATATAATGCAGCATTGAGAGACCCATATAGCGCAGCATTGCATGGCCCATAGTATATATAGCGCAGCATTGAGAGGCCCATTCTAGTATATAGCGCAGCATTGCATGGCCCATAGTATATATAGCGCAGCATTGAGAGGCCCATTCTAGTATATAGCGCAGCATTGAATGGCCCATAGTATATATAGGCAGCATTGAGAGGCCCATTCTAGTATATAGCGCAGCATTGAATGGCCCATAGTATATATAGGCAGCATTGAGAGGCCCATTCTAGTATATAGCGCAGCATTGAATGGCCCAAAGTATATATAGGCAGCATTGAGAGGCCCATTCTAGTATATAGCGCAGCATTGAATGGCCCATAGTATATATAGGCAGCATGAGGCCATTCGTATATGCGCAGCATGAAGGCCAAGTATATATACCACATGGGGCTCATGCTGCCCTATATTACTATGGGCCATTCAATGCTACTGATGGAATTTGTCAGAAACCACACACTTTACAACACAAACCTGTGCAGAGACTTCAGGATTCTCCATCTGCTTTCACT
This sequence comes from Oophaga sylvatica, assembly GCA_033576555.1. NCBI lineage: Eukaryota > Metazoa > Chordata > Amphibia > Anura > Dendrobatidae > Oophaga > Oophaga sylvatica. The sequence continues at coordinate 188,031,213 of JARQOD010000006.1, read as the reverse complement.
GTAATATGGCTGGGATTCTTGTAACAGCACACACACCTCTGCCTGCCTGTCTCTAACTCTCTCCTCCAGACAGGGACCGTCACTACAATACACTGAACACAGGGCAGGATGCCAATAGGCAAAGATGTAAGAAGACAGTGCATGTATGAGGACAAGTGAAACTTGAGCTGTGACTGGCTGCTCTGTGGTCACATGTTCTGCCTTCATTTACATCCTGCTTCTGTATTGGGTGAATGAGATAACACTGTGCTGCTGCCGACTCCTCTCCTACAGTACTTTCAGCAGCAGCTTTCCTCTCTCCCCCTCCAGCACACAGTCTCTCCTGGCTGCTCGCCTCCCCCTCCACCACCAGACTGACGTCAGCAGCACAGGGAAGAGAGGAGAGCAGAGAGCAGCCGCGGATGGGCCTATCTCTAACAAGGGGCCTGGAGCTGCAGCTCCATCAGCCCCTACGTTAATCCGGCCCTGTTCGGGGGGCAGACAATTTGTTGCGCATGAAGGAGGGTGACAAATGGAAGACTGCTTTTAACACTCCTGTGGGTCATTTTGAGAATCTGGTTATGCCTTTTGGTCTTACCAATGCTCCTGCATTTTTTCAGAATCTTATTAATTGCATCCTTAGACCTTTGATCGGCAAAAATGTGGTTGTGTATTTGGATGACATTTTGATTTATTCGCCGGATCTGGAGTCTCATTGGCGAAGCGTTCGTGAGGTATTACAGCTATTGATTGACAATTCGATTTTTGCTAAGCTGGAGAAATGTAAGTTCGCTGTACAGAGAATTCGTTTTTTGGGCTACATTATCTCTAGCGAAGGTTTTGAGATGGACCCGGTGAAAGTTCAAGCTGTGCAGGAATGGCCTAGGCCTATTGGTTAGAAATCGTTACAGAGGTTTCTGGGTTTCGCCAATTATTATAGAAAATTCATTAAAAAATGTTCTATTATTGTCAAACCACTGACCGATCTCACCAGGAAAGGTGCTAATGCGATTCAGTGGACTACTGAGGCCATTGAAGCTTTTGTGTTTCTAAAGGAGAGGTTCAGCTCTGCTCCCATCCTTATGCAGCCTGATGTGACTAAACCGTTTTTGGTTGAGACTGATGCTTCTTCTGTGGGGGTCGGCGTGGTGTTGTTTCAGGAAAACAGGGATGGAGTACATCCTTGTGCCTTTTTTTCAAAAAAATTTTCTGAGACTGAACTGAATTACGATATTGGTAATCGGGAATTGTTGGCGATTAAACTCGCATTTGAACACTGGCGTCATCTCTTGGAAGGTGCTGAATTTCCCGTTCAGGTTTTCAGTGATCATAAAAATCTGATCTATCTTGATGCTGCCAAACGCTTGAATGCCCATCAGGCTAGGTGGGCACTGTTTTTCTCGCGGTTTAATTTTTCCGTTACTTACATCCCAGGCACTAAGAATGTTAAAGCCGATGCTTTGTCTCGCAGCTTTTCTCCCATGGTTGGTGCTGAGGAGGAGGAGAACATTTTACAAGAAGGGGTTGTGATTGCTGCTTTGGACTCTCTGTTGGAAGATGAGATTCTTAAAGCACAGGAGAATGCCCCATCTAACACTCCCTATGGGAGGATGTTTGTGCCTGGGACCTTTAGGAGAGATTTGTTTGTTGAGTGTCATGAGTCTCGGTTGGCAGGTCATCCTGGAATTTCTGAGACCAAGAGACTTGTGGGTCACAGTTTTTGGTGGCCTGGATGGCAGAAGGAAGTCATTAAGTGGGTGCGTCAATGCACTGTGTGTGCTAGATCACATACTCCTGCTGCGGGGTTGCTTTGCCCTCTGGAGATCCCTAGTGCGCCTTGGACACATTTGGCTATGGACTTTATTACTGACCTTCCCTCCTCTGAGGGTTTCACTGTCATCTGGGTGGTCGTGGACCGTTTTAGCAAGATGTGTCACTTGGTTCCTTTCATCAAACTGCCCTGCGCTAAAACTCTCGCTAAGGCCTTTGTCAAGGAAATTGTCAGATTACATGGCGTTCCTACTGACATCGTTTCTGATAGGGGACCTCAGTTCGTGGCTCGTTTTTGGCGCGCCTTTTGTGACAGGTTGGGAGTTCATTTGTCGTTTTCATCTGGATATCATCCTGAGTCTAATGGCCAGACAGAAAGGAAAAACGAGGATGTTGAGCAGTTTTTGCGTTGTTTTGTGGCAGACAATCAAGAGGGGTGGTCGGAGTTTCTGCCACTTGCCGAATTTGCTCTTAACAACCATACATCCTCTTCTGCTGGTTGTTCGTCTTTTTTTGTTGTACTGGGAGACATCCGTTGTTTGGGTCATTCTCCAAATTGGTATCGGCCATGCCTGAAGAGGAGAATTTTTCTGGTGATTTGGAGAGAGTTTGGACGGATGTGCGTGGTAATCTTCAGGAGGCTAACAGAAAATCTAAAAGGTACTTTGAAAGGAAATGGCAAGAGGTTTTGTTTGCTATTGGTGACATGGTTTGGTTGTCCTCTAAGAATCTGCGGTTGAGGATTCCTTCTAAAAAATTGGGTCCCAAGTTTGTAAGACCCTTTAAGGTGCTTCAGGTTGTTAACCAATCGGCTGTTAGGTTGGAGGTTCCTACCTCCTAGAAGATTAATCCGGTGTTTCATGTTTCTCTGTTGAAAAGAGCTGATGTGTCGGATGGAGACGCCTCTGCCACTGTTCCTCCGGTGGTGGAGGACGGGGAATATGACATTTCCCGCATCCTAAATTCTAGACGGTATAGAGGGAGTTTGCAGTATCTCGTCGCTTGGAAGGGTTTTGGACCCGAGGATAACTCATGGGTGAGGGCGGATGATGTTTCTGCATCCAGACTTGTCAGAGCGTTTCACAAGAGGTTTCCGGGTAAGCCTGGGGCTAGGGGATCCGGAGGATCCTCTTAGAAGGGGGGGCACTGTTAGAACTCTCCTGTTAGGTTTCTTCTATCTTGTTGGTCGCATGACCTTTTTTGGCTATTTAATCCTGCTCCGCCCTTCCAGCTTTGCTGGACTTCATTGTAATTTCTACTCTTAAGCTAGCCAGGTGCTTTGTTACCTTACTCAATTAGTTTTGCTTGGTCTTCGGACCTTTATGTTCTTTGTTGTTTGTTTTTCTGTTACTGCTACAATTTCTGTTAGGAGGTGTCCATCTTTTCTCCCAGTCCCTAGTTCTTGTAGGGATCCCTCCCTCGCATCTATAGGTCTTCGTACAGACTAGCTGAGGACTTTAGCGGGTCTGATCGCTGGATCAGGTTCCCCGTTACATTGTAGGGATCAAGCTTAGTTCTATTGTAGGGACAGATATCCCTCTTTCCTTAGTGCTTGTAGCAGAACATAACACTATGAATATCTGGTGATGGCCTTCGGGCTCTGTAATGCCCCAGCCATCTTCCAAGACTTTGTTAATGACATCTTCCGGGATATTTTAGTCTCAGCCATGAGTCTGACCAAGACGTGTCTGACCATCCATCTTTCAACTTCCATCTTTCAAATTACAGATTTCTAATTACTATTCTCTGAATTAGACTAGAATTCTAGAATGCATTTGGCCACTCATCGCTCCTGCAATATCATCTGTACCACTCTAATCAAGCTGTTTCTCCTCTTCCTACAGGTATGCACCAAATTTCCTCAGCTTTGCCAAATTCCTGTGACTGTTTTTTGTGAACTGCATCAGTAAAGATGTATATCTTTGTACCGTGTTAGCCGTGTTAGCCAGTAGATAGAAAAATATTTAGAGTTGAGAGTCCAGTGTGTGGTGTATAAATATGTGATTCTTCAGATTTTGTATTAGTTTAGCCTGATGAAGAGACCTGAGTAGTCTCGAAAGCTTGCAATTTGTTACCATCTTTTCAGTTAGCCATTAAAAGGTATCAACCACTGAGGACTCTCAACTCTAAATATTTTTCTTGTGAACTGCATTAACTTTGCATGGTATGCACCAAATTTCCTCAGCTTTGCCAAATTCCTGTGACTGTGTTTTGTGAACTGCATTAACTTTGGATGCTTTCCCACCGCTTGTGAGTGTCTATGAAGTGCATATAATCTCTAGCATTTCACTACTTACCATTTTTCTCTTTGCACAATATATCCTCTCCCCCTGTGTCTCTCATGCATACCTGAGTTGCCAGTCCCTTCCCCCTCTTTTATTAGCTTTGCTTATCTGTGACCATGTGGTCTGGGTAATCACGCCCACAACCCCCCTCACAGCTGCTTCCTCTCAAGTGCACATTTAGTCTCAGCCATGAGTCTGACCAAGACGTGTCTGACCATCCATCTTTCAACTTCCATCTTTCAAATTACAGATTTCTAATTACTATTCTCTGAATTAGACTAGAATTGGACTGGAATTTGACTGTAAGTTGACAAAATATATAACCACTACCATGTTTCCTTTTCTTTTCACTATCACCCCCATACTACTTACTTTCTTCCTATTCCCTGCAATCCCCTCACTAAGTAAGGAATTATTCATTTCCCCCTCCATCCTCCCCAGCCATCTCACCTTTTCCTCAGAACTGTTCCTCCACGTACAATCCTTTTTCTCCAGAAACACACGGCCACACCATGTCTTATCCTGTTCCCACCTTCTAACGCTCTGTCTATTACTCCTCATTGCTGGTGACATATCCCCAAATCCTGGCCCTCCTCAACTCATCCTGACACTCACTTCTATCACCCTGCCACGATCCTCTACACATCTTCGCAACCATGATAACCTCATATCCATTCACCCAGCCCCCACTCCTCCGGTCCCCCTACCTGGAGCACTATGGCGCGCACGCTCTGTCTGAAATAAACTGTCATTTATCCACGACCTCTTCATCACCAATAAACTCTCATTCCTTGGCATCACCGAAATCTGGCTCACACCCTCTGACTCAGCCTCACCAACAGCACTCTCATACAGTGGATTCCACCTATCTCACACCCCCCGCCCCAGCAACAAACATGGTGGAGGAGTTGGTTTGCTCCTATCTGATACCTGCTCCTTTACCCCAATTCCACTACCCCCTCCGCTACTATTCCCTCATTTGAGGTGCACTCCGTCCGCATCTACTCCCCCTCCAACCTCCAGCTGGCTGTCATCTACCGCCCCCCAGAACTTGCCATCTCCACCTTTCTCGATCACTTCACCACCTGGCTGCTCCATTTCCTCTCTGTTGACATCCCCACTATCATCATGAGTGACTTCAACATCCCCATTGATGCTTCCACCCCAGCGGCCTCTAAACTTTTATCGCTCACTGCCTCCTTTGGCCTCACTCAATGGTCCTCTGCGGCCACTCACAAAGATGGTCGCATGCTCGACCTTATCTTCACCCGCCTCTGTTCCCTTACTAATCTCACTAACTCACCCCTTCCCCTGTCTGACCACAACCTACTGACTTCTCTTCTCTCTCCTCTTCTAATGCACAACCCCCACTCCACAAACTCACTCACCCTCGCAGAAATCTCAATTTACCAATGCTCTCTGAGTCCCTCGACCCTCTTACAGACATATCTTCACTTCACGACACAGATTCTGCTGCCACTTTTATAACACTACAATAACAGCAGCACTTGATTCGGCTGCCCCCCTCACACATAGCAAAACTTGTACAATCAACAGGCAGCCCTGGCTGACCAGCCTCACCAAAGAACTGAGACGGGTTCCAGGGTTGCTGAGCGGAGATGGAAAAAATCCCGCTCTGCCGAGCACCTAACCGCATACAAGCAGTCCCTCACCAGCTTCAAGTCCACGCTCACTGCTGCAAAGCTAACTTACTTCTCATCTCTCATATCCTCCCTGTCTCACAACCCTAAACAGCTCTTCAAAACTTTCAATTCTCTACTCTGTCCCCCAGCACCTCCTCCTTCTCCTCTCATTTCTGCTGAAAACTTTGCCTCTTTCTTTAAGCAGAAGATCGATATGATCAGAGAAAACTTTGGCCCACAGCCCCCATTGCCCCTCTTAGCTGCTCAACCCTCTTCCTCCAAAACTAACTTCTCCACCTTGACAGAAGATCAGCTTTCCACCCTCCTATCAAGATCACACCTCACCACTTGCATGCTTGACCCGCTCCCATCCCACCTCATCCCTAGCCTCGCCACCGTCTTCACCCCTACTCTAACACACCTCTTCAACCTCTCACTTACAAATGGTGTCTTCCCCTCATCCTTCAAACATGCCTCGATCACACCCATTCTCAAAAAGACCTCCCTTGACCCATCCTCTGTGCCTAGCTATCGCCCGATATCTCTTCTCCCTTATGCCTCAAAACTACTGGAACAGCATGTCCATCTGTCATGTATAGTGTACAGTTCCTATAGCGTCTTGTGCTTGGGTGCGAGGAAAACACAGGAGACATAGGTTGAAATGAAATGACTTGTATTACTTCATACAAGCATGCTGAAAAGTTCACACAGTTTGCAGGAACAGAGACAGGAGACACAGCAGGCCAGAGTAACTTCAAGCACTACAATAAATCTCCAAAGCAGGTTCAGGATCTCTTCTCTGTACCGTAATTCCTCTGCAAACATGGATTCACCAAACAGCAGGTTTCCAGAGTCCAAAAGTGTTCCAAGGTTCCTCAGTAGGGAATAGCTGGAGTACAAGTCCAAGGTTTCCAGGAGTCAGGTCACAGACTGACTGAGGCTTGATTCAGGAGCACTGATTGTTCAGCTGAGGCTGCTTAAGAAGCAAGAGGGAAGAATCAGGGCGGGAACATGAAAACTGGAAACTCCATATTAACTGAGGGCAAGAGCTGCAGAAAGACAGAAAGAAAATGGCCAACGGAAAACTGAGTTTCAAGGAACATGTCAACAGAGACAAAGAACCTTACATTACTCCCCCCTTAGGGACAACCTCCGGATGACCTCAGACCAGGCTTGTCAGGGTACCTCTGATGAAACTGGCGGAGCAGGCGAGGAGCATTTACATTATTGACTGGTTCCCATGAATTGTCCTCCACTGGGTAGCCCTGCCATTTAATCAAATATTGCAACTGATTTCTGTACAACCTGGAATCTAGAATCCTTTCCACCATAAATTCTTCCTGACCATCGACCAGCACTGGGTCAGGGCAAGGAGAAGAACGTCCAGAAACGTATTGGGTGTTGCAGCCTTTAGTAGGGATACATGAAAGACAGGGTGGATTCTCATAGTTCTGGGCAATTGAAGACGACAAGCAACAGCACTTATAATCTTACTGATCTTATAAGGTCCAATGTACTTATGTCCCAATTTAGACAATGGAATCTTTAATTTAAGATTTCTGGTTGACAGCCAGACCAAATCTCCTACCTTGAAAGCTGGTGCAGGTTTACGAAATTTATCTGCTGCTTTCTTGTACCTTTCCTGAGCCAATTCTAGATTTTCCTTTAGAAGATCCATATTCTTTTGTAAAGAAGTGATTCTTTCAGCCACTGCCGGCAAGGGCGTATCTATGGGAAATCGAGGAAGAATGTTAGGATGATAACCTAGATTGGAGTAAAAAGGAGACTGCTTAGTGGAAGCGCTCTGAGAGTTGTTATAAGAGAACTCAGCCAGTGGAAGTAGATCCACCCAATCATCCTGTAGGTGGCAGATAAAACAGCGGAGATACTGCTCCAGGGTCTGATTGGTTCGTTCTGTCTGTCCATTAGTCTGGGGATGAAAAGCAGAAGAAAGGTTTACTTTAATGTCCAATGCTGCACAGAAATTTTGCCAAAACCTTGAAGTGAATTGCACCCCTCGATCCGAAATGACCTCATCCGGTACTCCATGTAAGCGAAACACATTCTTAATCATCAAGTCTGATGTCTGTTTTGCAGTGGGTAAGCCGACACAAGGGATAAAATGAGCTGCCTTTGTTAGACGGTCAACCACCACTAGAATGGTGTTCTTCCCTTGAGAGGTTGGTAACTCCACAATGAAGTCCATAGAAATGGATCCCCACGGGCGGGACGGGGTGGGAAGAGGTTGCAACAGACCAGTTGGTGAGGAGCGAGGTGTTTTGCATTTTGCACAGACTTCACATGAAGTGACATAGTTTAAAACATTTTTCCTGTAAGTGGGCCACCAAAAGAAACGAGAAAGAAATTCTTGTGTCTTTAGAATTCCCCTATGCCCGGCTATCTTGGAATCGTGGATTAGTTGCAATACTCTCAATCTGACTGTTTCAGGTATATACAGACGTTGTCCCTGAATCCACACACCATTCTTAAAGACAAGACTTACGTCCCTTGGGGGTTGAGCCAACAAAGAATCCGCATGGTATGCTTCCTTGATGTCCTTAAGTAGGTCTTGATTATGAATCACTCCCAGGAATCTAGAGTCAGGAAGAATAGTCTTAGGAGGAGTAAGTGGACGTGTCTCTGCTGAATGAATTCTAGAGAGTGCATCAGCCTTTCCATTGCGCGATCCTGGTCTATAAGAAATGACAAAATTAAATTGGTTTAGGAAAAGATTCCAGCGAGCCTGGCGAGGAGTCAGGCACTTAGCCGACCTGATAAATTCAAGGTTACGATGGTCTGTCAGGACGACTATTTGCTGTGCAGCTCCCTGAAGAAGGTGTCTCCATTCCTTGAAGGCGGCAATAATGGCCAACAATTCTCTATTGCCCACATCGTAGTTCCTCTCAGCCGAAGACAACTGCTGGGAAAAGAAGGCACAGGGATGCAAGACATTCTTCTCACCTGTTCTCTGAGAGAGTATGGCTCCAACGGCACAGTCTGAAGCATCCACCTCTATTATGAAGGCAAGCTCGGGGTTGGGATGTACTAAGATAGGTGCGGTGGTAAATTTATCCTTTAAACAGGAAAATGCTTCCTGAGCTTGCGGGGTCCAGGAGAACCTAGACTGTTTCCGGGTAAGTTGGGTGATAGGTGACACTACCTCAGAAAAATTCTTAATGAAACGTCTATAGAAGTTGGCAAACCCGATGAAGCGCTGCACCTCCTTCACATTTCTAGGAATTGGCCAATCCTTGATGGCTTGGGTCTTGCTTCCATCCATACTAATCCCTTGCGTAGATAGTACATACCCCAGAAATTGAATTTCGGTCCTATGGAATTCACACTTTTCAAGTTTGATGTAGAGATGGTTTTGTCTTAGGCGTTCTAAGACCATTCTCACATGTCCATGATGTTCCTCTGTGGAGTTAGAAAAAATTAGAATATCATCCAGATAAATCACCACAAATGTATCTAGGAGATCCCTGAAGATATCATTCACGAAGTGTTGGAAAGTGGCTGGGGCGGTACTCAGACCAAAAGGCATAACTAGATATTCAAAGTGTCCATAGCGTGAACTGAAAGCAGTCTTCCATTCATCCCCAGGTCTAATACGGACCAAGTTATAGGCCCCACGGAGATCCAGTTTAGAGAAAATTTTTGCATGCCGCACTCTCTCCAACAACTCAGGGATTAAAGGCAATGGATAACGGTTTCTAATAGTAACCTTATTGAGTTCCCTATAGTCTATGCAGGGTCTCAGAGATCCATCTTTCTTCTTCACAAAGAAGATGGGTGCACCTGCGGGAGATGAAGAGGGGCGTATGAAGCCCTTGGCTAAATTTTCGTCTATATAATCCTTCAAAGCTTTTAGCTCGGGCCCCGCTAGGGGGTAGATCTTACCAAAAGGTATCTCGGCTCCAGGCAATAATTCAATTGGACAATCATATGGACGGTGAGGAGGAAGCTGATCAGCGTTCTTCTTGTCACATAAATCCACATAGTCCTGGTATACAGCTGGTAGTTCAGGGACTGACATGGTTCCTTTAGGAACAGAGCAAGCTGAAACTCCTTGACTCATCTGTTCTCCGGAAAGTGTAATTCCTTGGTCTCCCAGTTAATCGTAGGATTCTGCGCCTGCAGCCATGGTAGCCCTAGAATAATGGGAAAGTGGGGAGAAGAGATAAGCATAAAAGACATTTTCTCCTGATGATCTTTACCCATAAGGACCCTCAAAGGCTCTGTTTCTTGATCCACTGGTCCAGAAGTCAGTAAGAGAGCCATCCACAGTCTCCATCTGTACTGGAGTAGCCTTCTTCACTGAATGTATCCCCTGTTTCAGAGCAAAGGAGATATCCATAAAATTTCCACTTGCTCCTGAGTCGATCATAGCAGAGCTAGACACCCAGACTGAGTCAACCCAGAGTTTGATGGAAAGGAAGCAATGAGAATTGTTTCTTTTACAACTCAGCTGGGACACCGCTGAGGAAACTTGAAAAATTGCAGCGTTTATACCGTCATCGTCCCAGAACTAACAGAGTTTAAGTCCGAGAAATCAAGATCTCTTGCAGCAGATCTCTCTGGAGCCTGAGGCTCGGACATGACAGAGCTCCTCTCGCAACACTCACAGTGAATGACTGCTGCAGTAGTCTTACGAGAACGGCTGGGGCAGTTTATAATGAAGTGCCCTGACTTACCACAGTAGAAACATAGATTTTCCTTTATACGATGTTCTTTGCGTGCATCACTAACCCGTCTTTGTAAAGAGTCCACCTGCATGGGTTCAGGTTCTGGTTCCCTTGTGATCCTTCTCAAAGGTTCCTTAGCTGAGGAGGGAGGTAGTAAAAGGTTAGTGCGATTATTTTCGAACCATCTCTCTTGTCTGCGTTCAGTCAGACGAGCATCAATACGGATACAATAGTTAATAAAGTCACCTAACGCAATGGGAGGGTCGGCACGAGCAAGTTCATCCTTAATCAGTGGAGACAACCCTTTCCGAAAAATAGATTTTTTAGCGGAAGTGTCCCAAGTGGTATCAAGAGCCCATCTCCTGAAATCCAGGCATATTCGGCTACTGAACGCTTACCTTGGCGCAAAGTTAACATGGCTGCTTCAGCTGTTGCACCTCGATTGGGGTCATCAAACACCTGCCCCATGGCTGAAATAAAAGCATCAAGGTGATTCAAACAATCATCCTCAGTCTCAATCAGAGGGTTTGCCCACATCAAAGCCTTATTGGTAAGCAACATGATTATAGTAAGCACTTTGGATCGTTCAGTGGGAAATTGTGAAGCATGTGCAGAGAAAAATAAATTGCATTGTTTAATAAATCCCCTGAATTTCTCACGTTCACCGCCAAAACGAAAAGGAGGTAATTTGGGGATTATGGCAGGAGCCTGGGCTCGTTCCTCTAGAGCCTCAATCCTGGCTCGCAATTCCTGGGTAGTCTGTCCAAACACTTGCAAATTATGATTAGTGAGGTCCTGTAGGCTTGCAAAACGGGTTTTTAAAGTCTGTACATCTGAAAGGATTGTATCAGTCACTCCGCAAAGTTCCTTTATGCGGGCCTCCATATTCCAGATCTTTTAAGGCAGAAGTGCTGGAAGGAGAAGAGGAAAGGAAAAAAAAAAAAAAAAACATAGTGTTTACCTGTGGTAACACTCCAGAGTAAAATTTTAAGGGAATGCACTCACCTGGAATGGTTGTGAGAAGTCACAACCACTGTCATCACATAAGGTATTAAACGGACATCTGATATCCACAGTCACAGCAGACACGGCTTTCCAGACCCAGCAGACACTAAACATTGGCTCCTGAATCTTGTCATGTATAGTGTACAGTTCCTATAGCGTCTTGTGCTTGGGTGCGAGGAAAACACAGGAGACATAGGTTGAAATGAAATGACTTGTATTACTTCATACAAGCATGCTGAAAAGTTCACACAGTTTGCAGGAACAGAGACAGGAGACACAGCAGGCCAGAGTAACTTCAAGCACTACAATAAATCTCCAAGGCAGGTTCAGGATCTCTTCTCTGTACCGTAATTCCTCTGCAAACATGGATTCACCAAACAGCAGGTTTCCAGAGTCCAAAAGTGTTCCAAGGTTCCTCAGTAGGGAATAGCTGGAGTACAAGTCCAAGGTTTCCAGGAGTCAGGTCACAGACTGACTGAGGCTTGATTCAGGAGCACTGATTGTTCAGCTGAGGCTGCTTAAGAAGCAAGAGGGAAGAATCAGGGCGGGAACATGAAAACTGGAAACTCCATATTAACTGAGGGCAAGAGCTGCAGAAAGACAGAAAGCAAAATGGCCGACGGAAAACTGAGTTTCAAGGAACATGTCAACAGAGACAAAGAACCTTACACCATCTTGATCTGTCCTCCCACCTCTCCTCCTGCTCCCTCTTTGACCGCTTACAATCAGGCTTCCGACTGCATCACTCAACTGAAACTGCCCTAACTAAAGTCACCAACGACCTACTAACCGCCAAGAGCAAGCGTCACTACTCTGTCCTCCTTCTCCTGGATCTGTCTTCTGCCTTCGACACTGTGGACCATTCCCTCCTGTTACAGATTCTTTCATCTCTTGGCATCACAGGCTTGGCCCTATCCTGGATTTCATCATATCTAACAAACCGAACATTCAGTGTCTCCCTCTCCCACACCACCTCCTCACCTCGCCCCCTGTCTGTCGGTGTTCCCCAAGGCTCAGTTCTTGGACCACTACTCTTCTACATCTACACCCTCGGCCTGGGACAGCTCATAGAATCCCATGGTTTTCAGTATCATCTCTACGCCGACGACACGCAGATCTACCTATCTGGACCTGACCTCACCTCCTTACTGACCAAAATCCCACAATGTCTGTCTGCTATTTCTGCTTTCTTCTCTGCTCGCTTTCTAAATCTGAACATGGACAAAACAGAATTCATCATCTTTCCCCCATCTCACTCTACCCCCCTCACCAGACCTGTCCATTAACGTCAATGGCTGCTCACTTTCCCCAGTCCCGCTCGCTCGGTGCCTCGGAGTGATCCTCGACTCTGCCCTCTCTTTCAAGCCACATGTCCAAACCCTTGCCTCCTCCTGCCGTCTCAAACTCAAAAATATTTCCCGGATCTGTGCATTCCTTGACCATGAAAGTACAAAAACACTAGTGCATGCCCTCATCATCTCCCGCCTCGACTACTGCAACCTCCTACTCTCTGGCCTTCCCTCTAGCAATCTGGCACCACTCCAATCCATCCTGCACTCTGCTGCCCGACTAATACACCTGTCTCCCCGTTATTCCCCAGCCTCTCCTCTCTGCCAAGCCCTTCATTGGCTTCCTATCGTCCAGAGGCTCCAGTTCAAAACCCTAACCATGACCTACAAAGCCATCCACAATCTGTCTCCTCCATACATCTGTGACATGGTCTCCCGGTACATACCCACAGGCAACCTTCGATCCTCTCAAGATCTCCTCCTCTACTCCCCTCTTATCTCTTCTTCCCACAACCGCATACAAAGCTTCTCCCGTGCCTCTCCCATACTCTAAACTCTCTACCCCAACACATCAGACTCGCGCCTACCATGGAAACCTTCAAAAAGAACCTGAAGACCCACCTCTTCCGACAAGCCTACAACCTGCAGTGATCATCAGTCTACTGAACCACCGCACGACCAGCTCTACCCTCTCCTAGTGTATCCTTACCCATCACTGTAGACTGTAAGCCCTTGCGGGCAGGGTCCTCTCTCCTTCTGTACTTGTGTGTGCCTTGTATTGCTCATGTTTACTGTACTTGTCTATATTTGCCCCTCTTCACATGTAAAGCACCATGGAATAAATGGAGCTATAAAAATCTATAATAATAAAATAATAATATGCTCTCCACCTCAGTCGTAGTCTATCTGGATGATATTCTCATCTTTTCCTCAGATATTGACTCCCACCGGAGAGATGTCTGCAGAGTCTTCAACCTCTTATGGGCAAATTCCCTCTACGCAAAGTTGGAGAAATGTGTGTTTGAGCAGGAGTCCTTACCCTTCCTGGGCTATATCATCTCCGCCCATGGATTGGCTATGGATCCTGCCAAACTACAGGTGGTGATGGACTGGCAAGAACCCCATTCTCTGAAGGCTGTGCAGTGCTTTATGGGGTTCATTAATTACTACCGCCAGTTTATTCCTCACTTCTCAACTTTGGTAGCTGCCATGGTAGCCATCACCAAAAAGGGAGCAAATCCCAAATTGTGGTCTGAAGAGGTCTCCAAGGCCTTCACTTCTATTAAGTCCCATTTTGCTAGCGCTCCCATTCTACATCGCCCCGATGTTGATAAGCCATTTATAATGGAGGTGGATGCCTCGTCCATTGGTGCTGGAACAGTCCTCTTCCAAAAGGATGCTCAAGGTCGGAAGCACCCGTGCTTCTTTTTCTCCAAGACCTTCACACCAGCGGAGAGGAATTATTCCATCGGGGACAGGGAGTTGCTAGCAATGAAGTTGGCCTTCTCAGAGTGGAGACATCTGTTGGAGGGGGCTCGCTTTCCCTTCCAAGTCTTCACGGATCACAAAAATCTGGTGTATTTACAAACTGCCCAGCGGCTAAATTCCCGTCAGGCCAGATGGTCCTTGTTTTTCTCACGCTTTCACTTCACCCTCCATTTTCTGTCGGGAGAGAAGAACATTCGGGCTGACGCTCTCTCTCGCTACCTTGTGTCTTCTTCTTCTGAGGAGGAGGGGCCACGGGTTATTGTCCCCTCTGAAAGCCTGAGAACTGTAGCTCCGGTGTCGCTAGAGTCTGTCCCTCGGGCAAGATCTTTGTACCATCTAATTTGCGACCGAAGGTTCTCTCTTGGGCCCATTCGTCCAGGGTGGGTGGACATTTTGGGAAAAAAAGGACAACTGAGCTACTCGCGAGGACATACTGGTGGCCGCATATGGTCCGGGACGTTGGAGACTATATTCGAGCATGTGTCTCCTGTGCCAAAAAAAGTCCCCTCGTCAACGGCCAGCTGGGTTACTTTACCCATTGCCGGTGGCAGACAGGCCTTGGGAAATGGTCGGGATGGACTTTGTGGTAGGCTTGTCCAAATCTCGTGGGTGCACCATCATATGGGTAATCACCAATCACTTCTCCAAAATGGTGCACTTGGTGCCGCTACCCCGGTTACCCTCTGCACGGGCCTTGGCACACTGTTTATCAAACATATCTTCCGCTTACACGGTATGCCGGACAAAATTGTCAGCGACCGGGGTCCCCAGTTTGAGTCTCGGTTCTGGAGAGAGCTTTGTCGCCTTCTCAGTGTTGAGTTAAATCTCTCTTCTGCTTATCACCCCGAGACGAATGGGTTGGTAGAGAAGGCCAACCAGACCTTGGTTACATATCTGCAACATTTTGTTTCATGATTTTAAAACAAGTAGTTTGCGCACATAAAAACTAGAAACAAAACAGTGTAAATATATAGTATGTATTAAGAAAAATAAAAATAAACATTAAACAATAAAATAATCCTACAATAAGTAAATATGCAATTGTGAAATTGGACTACGCCCAGTGAGAAAGTGATAAAAGAAAGCCTATTTAGGAAATAACCACTCCCATAGTGAATTGATTCATAAATCTGTTTATATCACATTAGGTCAGAATATAGAATTGGTAGTGAAGGACAAAAATAAGAATGTATATATCAAATATGTCCCGGTACCTATGTATATAGGAAAAAAGCTCAAAGATGTTGAGTAAATGTATTGCACAAAACTATTCCAACCGGCAATCGTTCATAGGTAGGTGAATCCAGTAAAGTTGAAATCCAACCTGCAAACTCAGGTGTTACCTTACAATCTCGTAAAAACAATCCTCCTTCCGCTCCCTAGTCCTGGAGCAGAGTAAAACTTGAATCCGCCTCCCTTGGCTTGGTGGAAATCCTGATGTCGGTAGCTGGGAACCGATGAAATGCAAATCCCTGCAGTGTATAAGAACCGTCCGTTGAATTGAATAAAACAATCCGGGCAGGACCTGCCGTGACAGGCCAGATCACGTGCCTCCAGGAAAGTCCAAAAACGGCAGTGTGAAAATAGAGTATATCGTAGTCCCTCCGCTGACTGTACAAGTGCGGACAGGACCTGCCGTGACGTGGGAGTCACGTAACTCAGCACAAGAGCCCTGGTACGGATCACAGAAAGGACCAAAAGACATCTAACGCGTTTCGGAAAACCCGGTTTCCTTCTTCTCCGAAGTTTTTATGTGCGCAAACTACTTGTTTTAAAATCAATTTACTTATATTGGCACTTTTGAGTGGTAGTGCTCTTGTTTGCTGCACTATTAACTTTATTCACTAGAGCGCCGCTGATTTTCATAATAAACATTTTGTTTCAGCTAGGCAGGATGACTGGGCATCCTTGTTACCGTGGGTGGAGTTTGCATTAAATAACGCTGTGGCTGATTCCACTGGACAAACCCCATTACTCCTTAATTACGGCCAGCATCCGCAGGTTCCCGTACCTATACCCGTGTCTTCCGCTGACTCCAGGGTGGCAGACTGGGCTGTGGAGGCACGGGACATTTGGGACCGCACTCAGGATACCATTCAGGCCTCCAAGGAGAGAATGAGGTCATCCGCCGAGCACATCAGCGCCCCGCTCCGACTTTTGCCCCTGGCGACTTAGTGTGGCTCTCCGCCCGTAACATCAGGCTGCGAGTAGAGTCCACTAAGTTCGCACCTCGCTTCTTGGGTCCCTTCAAGGTCCTCGAACAGGTCAATCCTGTGGTCTATCGGTTAGCCTTTCCGCCATGCCTGGGTATCACCGACACATTCCATTTCTCCCTCCTGAAACCCGTATATTTGTCCCGGTTTTCCGAGTCATCTGCCAGGACATTGGGTTCATCTATGGACGATTATGAGGTGAATGCTATTCTGGGGTGCAAGGTGGTACATGGCAAAAAGTTTTATTTGGTGGATTGATTATGGGCCTGAGGATAGGTCATGGGAGCCTGCTGAGCGTATTCAGGCTCCGCAGCTCATTGCTGCCTTCGAGCGTAAAGAGGCCAAAGGAAGGAGGGGTCCTAGAGGGGGGGTAATGTTAGGGGTCAAGTTCCCGCTTCTGCACGGGGGGAATCTCGAGCCGTCCCTGCTGCAGTCTCCCATCCGTCTCCGGCCGCAGTGGACTCTACTCAGCATAGACGTCGGTCCCAGCGTCTCACCCAGTCTGACATTGTGCAGAGGATTGCTGCTGCCTCTCCTGGTTCTGCTGTTGTGGCCGGTGCTGGTTAGCGGCGAGCAGACATCTTTGGGACAAAGTCCTTGCTTTCCCTTCTGAGCATGCCCAGGGTAAGATCTCTCATTGGAGATCAGGGGTCACACGCTCAGGTACTGCAGCAGCTCCTATTGGTCCGCCAGGAAGGTCCTGAAACCACTTGTGTTCTGGAGTAGTTTCCTATTGGTCCTTATCTGGCAGGTCCTGTAGTTGCTACTATAAAAGGGTGGCATGGTGTAGCGCCCGCGTCCCTGCCTGCTGCCAGACAGGGACGTCGCTCTCCTCACCTGCGCTCAGCGTCCTCAGTGCTCCCAGCCTCCTCTGCGCCTCTGGCATCCTCGGCGTCCTCCTTCCGCCCTGCTGGTCCCGCGTGCTCCTTCCCTGCTGCTGGCCTTAGGGCGCGCGCCCGCACCCTCCCCCGCTCTTAAAGGAGCCGCGCGCATTTTCCAAATCAGTCTCCAGCCAATGCTGGTGGACTCCACCCTATATTAAGGGCTTCCTCCTTAATGGAGGTGCCCGAGCAATGTTGTTTCTGTGCAGTCTAACTCTGCTTCAGCCATCAGCTCCTGTTTCCAGTTGCCTGCCTGTTACCTGTCTGTTTGCCTGTCGGCCATCTGACTGCAGCTCTATCCAGAGGTTCGGACATCTTCAGCAGAGATCCCCGGCTGTTGCCTGCTCACCTGGGAGCGATCATCTGCCATCCGACTGCAGCTCTATCCAGAGGTTCGGACATCATCAGCAGAGATCCCCGGCTATTCCAGAGACTCTTGCCTGCTCACCTGGGAGCGATCATCTGCCATCCGACTGCAGCCTACCAGGAGCTCCACCAGCTCAGGCGTATATGCCTGTTTGTCTAGAGACTGCCTTGGTCACTTACCGTGACAAACCTGCCTGTCCAGAGACTGCCCTGGTCACTTGCCGTGACAAACCTGCCTGCCCAGAAACTGCCTTGGTCACTTGCCGTGACAACCTGCCTGTCCAGAGACTGCCCTGGTCACTTGCCGTGACAACCTGCCTGTCCAGAGACTGCCCAGGTCACTTGCCGTGACAACCTGCCTGTCCAGAGACTGCCCAGGTCACTTGCCGTGACAACCTGCCTGTCCAGAGACTGCCCAGGTCACTTGCCGTGACAACCTGCCTGTCCAGAGACTTCCTTGGTCACTTGCTGTGACAACCTGCCTGTCCAGAGACTGCCTGGCTAATTGCCATGATTCCCTGTCCTATTCCCGGATGCCACCCGCTCTCTTGCAAGTAAATTGTCTTGTATAATAAAGCTTAGTGGTTCCATCAACCAGACCCGTTTCCGTCAGTGGTTCCACCTACCAGACCCGTTACAGTTTGCTCGGGCCATGGAACCCGGTGGCACCCAAACCCCTTCACTTCCGGAACTGTGTCATGAGCTGTCTCGCCAGAGGTCTCAACAGGAGGCTATCCTGGGTCACCTGCGGAACGTCAATTCCCGCTTGGACACTCTGAATCCATCACCAGCAACCACCGCTGGAGCCATGACTCATAATCCGGCAGTCCCGCTGACTCCCAATTCCGTGGTTTCCATTCCCGGTCCCCGACTTTCAGCTCCTCCTAGGTATGGAGGCGACCCTGTTATGGCTCGGGGTTTCATTAACCAGTGCACCCTGCATTTCGAACTCCTGGCACACCAGTTTAATTCTGACCGGGCCAAAATTGCCTTCATTATGTCCCATCTCACCGGAGAGGCTCTGGCCTGGCTTAATCCTCTCTGGGAGAGAAAAGATCCTCTGGTGTCAGACCTGCCTGCTTTTCTCTCGGCCTTCCGGAGGGTATTCGACGAACCTGGACGGAGGACCTCCTCTGCATCATCTCTGTTGCGTCTCCGTCAGGGAAGTCTCACCGTTGGTCAATATGCCATACGGTTCCGTACTCTAGCCTCAGAACTGGCTTGGGACAATGAAGCTCTAATTTCGGTCTTCTGGGAGGGTCTGTCCGGCTGTATTAAAGACGAACTTGCCGGTCGGGACATTCCAACCTCGCTTGATGATTTAATAAATCTTGCCAATCGAATTGATCTACGGTTCCAGGAACGAGCCAAAGAGGTCACCCGTGAAAAAAAGTTTCCTCATTTAACCCCTTCCGTTTCTCCCCAGGTGCACACTGCTGAGCCTATGCAGGTCGACCAGACCAAGATGGTCAAAGCCCGTCAGGACTCACGCCGTGCCGAGAAAAGTTGCTTCTACTGCGGCAGTAAGGAGCACTGGATCCGAACCTGTCCGGAGAGGTCGGGAAACGCCTGTGTCTAGGTTCGCTCGGAGAGGTCAATCTAGACAAAAATAAATCCTCTTCATCTCTGCTGCTCTCGGTCTCAATTCTTCTCGGTAAGAACCGTTACTTCGAGATGGCCCAACTTGATTCTGGAGCAGCTGGGAATCTCGTGTCACAGGCTCTAGTAGAGAAGTATCGCATTCCCACCAAACCTCTTGTTGAACCAGTATCTGTTGCTGCTGTGGATGGGGGTCTCCTACCTCGTCCCATCCGACTTATCACCGAAGCCATAACCCTGCAGGTGGGAATGTTGCATTCTGAGAGCATCTCATTTCATGTTTTACCTGGACTCTCTCATGCTTTCTTACTAGGTCTGCCTTGGCTCCAAAAGCATGCACCTGTGCTTGACTGGCAGAATGGAGAGATTCTTCGCTGGGGACAGGACTGTCATAAAACGTGTCTGGTGCCTGTTCATCCCGTCTGTCCTTCTCCTACTCCTGCTAATCTACCAGGACTCCCGATTCCATATTGGTCATTTGCTGATGTCTTCAATAAAAAGGAAGCAGAGACATTACCCCCGCATAGACCATATGATTGCCCGATCGACCTGCTACCCGGTACCACGCCTCCCCGTGGGCGTATTTACCCGTTGTCCGCTGCTGAGACCAGGTCGATGTCCGAATATATCGAGGAGAACTTAGCAAAAGGATTCATCCGGAAATCTACCTCCCCAGCGGGAGCAGGTTTCTTCTTCGTAAAAAAGAAGGACGGATCTCTCCGTCCCTGTATTGACTACAGAGGCCTAAATTTGATCACGGTGAAGAATAAGTACCCTCTTCCGCTCATTCCAGAATTGTTTGATCGTCTTAGAGGGGCTAGAGTCTTCACCAAACTAGATCTTCGTGGAGCATACAACCTGGTTCGTATCCGTCGAGGAGATGAATGGAAGACGGCATTCAACACCCGGGACGGCCACTACGAGTACTTGGTGATGCCCTTTGGTCTCTGTAATGCTCCAGCAGTCTTTCAGGAGTTGGTCAATGACATCT
>JARQOD010000006.1:187943836-188010919 GCA_033576555.1 Oophaga sylvatica | reverse complement strand
AGCTAGGGGCTGCGCTGCTTCACGGATGTGTGATCAGCAGTATAAAAGGCTGGGCCTGCCATTTAGCCTCACTCTACTGTGAAAGCAGATAGGGATAGGTTGCTGTTGGAGATAGGGAGAGATCTTGAATCTAATAGTGAAATTGCCTTTCTGAATCCATCAATAGAGATGAAGGCAGGGAGTAAGGGACGTCCCCGTGGCGGCCGCGGAAGAGGTGCATCAGCAGCTAGACATGGTGAACATCCAGAGCAAGCAGCAGGCCCAAGTCACTCAGCATCTACTTTCACCCGGCAGCAGTAAATTTATGCGCAGCTTGTTAGGAGCACGGGGCCCATAGGCTGATAAGAGAGGATCAAGTAGAACCCGTTGTTGGTTGGATGGCAGCTGAGGTATCCACCTCAATGAGCGCAGCATCCCCAGACCTCTTCACCACATCGGGTCAGGCCACTGAAGAGCAGCACCCATCTGCTTCTTCATCGCCCACTAAATTGCCCAGACATTCAGAAGGCCAGGAGCCAAACTTAATCCTCTTCTCAGAATCTGTTGGCTTGGAATCTGTGTGCCAGCCAGACAGCATTCCTGCAGCTGAAGAAGAGGTAGTGTGCACAGATGTGCAACCACTGTGTGCGTCTGAGGAAGAAGTGGAGGGTGGGCCAGTGCCCACAGTGACCAGACCCCAGTCAGCAGATGATGATGAAACTCAGCTGCCAGTTTCTGCTGATGAAAGTGTATTGGATGACAAGGTCCTTGACCATCATGGCATGATGAGGGGCAGCAAGCAAGTAGGGATAGCTCAGAGGAAGAGCTTGCGGGTGTGGCGCAGCGTGGCCATCCACGTGGGAGAGGAAGAGGGAGAAATGTGTTGTCTGCTCCTCAACTTCAGCACCCGTTAGGAGCAGGGCTCTTTTAAAGAGCACAAGGGGTGCGCCCAAGAGTTGTGGTGCATGGGCCTTTTTAGACCAAGTTGCAGATGACATTACAGTAGTCAGATGCAAGCTTTGTCGACAACTGTGCGGAAAGGGAAGAACGTCAGCAACCTTAATACCACCAATATGTTGACGCATGTCAGGAAGAGGCACCCTGTGGATTGGCAGCATC
Source organism: Oophaga sylvatica (assembly GCA_033576555.1). Lineage (NCBI taxonomy): Eukaryota > Metazoa > Chordata > Amphibia > Anura > Dendrobatidae > Oophaga > Oophaga sylvatica. The sequence goes on along the minus strand of JARQOD010000006.1, from coordinate 188,009,821 downwards.
ACACCCAAGATGATTCGCCACCTGCAGCTGGTTCCTCACCTTTCATCTCTTCAACCACCTCTTTCCCCAGCTCACAAACAGCTGCTCCCGCTTCCTCGCCAGAATGCCAGGGTGCTCTGCAGGCAGTGTTGTACTGCGGCACACTGTCTGTACTTCGTCAGCATCAGCATCCCAATCGCTGGCATCCTCACACTCCCAATCCAGTGTGCAGCCATCTGTCACACAGGTGTGGAGAAAAGGCGCCCGTACTCGGCAATCAACCATGAGCACGGGGCATGAATTCTCGCATTGCCAAACTGCTTGCAGTGGAAATGCTACCATTCTGGCTGGTGAGCAAGCCAGCCTTTATCGATATGTTGGGGTTTGCAATCCCACAATACAGCATTCCCAGCCGCTTCTACTTCAGCAGGCAAGCCGTCCCCGCCCTGCAAAAGCATGTGGAGCGTAAAATTAAGCATGTGCTACAAAATGCAGTTAGTAGCAAGGTCCACCTTGACCACCGAAGCGTGGACCAGTCAGCATGGCCAGGGACACTACATTTCCATCACCGCCCATTGGGTAAATGTTTGTTGAGCCTGGAACTGAAGTAGACAGTGCAAGGGCGCGGGTCCTGCAAACTCCACGGATTGCAGGCCTCTCCTTCGTAAAATTGGCTCCTCCTCATACTCCTCGTCAGACTCGCCTGCACCCAGACGTACCACAACAACGGATTTCAGCACTGCATCGGCCAAACATCAACAGGCCATGTTGAAATTGGTTTATCTAGGGTAATGTTAGCCACACCGCAACTGAGCTGTGGAACATGCTCAAGGAGCAGAGCGACATGTGGCTTGCGCCGCTCAACCTCCAGCCAGGTATGGTGGTGTGTGACAACGGCCGAAACCTGGTCTGGTCTGGGTCTAGGTGGTCTGACTCACATTCCATGCCTTGCCCATGTCCTAAACTTGGTGGTGCAGAGTTTCCTTAGGAACTATCCTGACGTTGAGCAGCTGCTGCACAAAGTCAGATTACGAGTGTTCTCATTTGCGGCGTTCAAGCATGGCTGCATCGCGCCTTTCAGCCATGCAGCGGAGATTGGGCCTGCCCGAGCACCGCATCATTCTTGACCTCCCCACCAGGTGGAATTCGACTTTGCATATGCTGCGGCGGCTGTGTGAGCAGCAACCTGCATTATGGAGTTGCAGCTGCAGCAGGCGCAAAGTAGGCGACACACATCTCAGCCTCCCACTTTACAACCACAGAGTGGGCAACCATGAAGGACATATGCACCATTTTGAAGTGCTTCGAGGACTCCACTCTGATGGTGAGCACAGATGCTGCCCTACTCAGCCTGACTATTCCCCTTATATGCCTTATAGAATCATCACTTAGAGGACTAAGGGATGAGGTTTCTCAGGAGGAGGAGGAGTATGATGAGACACTTGCACCAACCAGGCAATCTTCATCAGCCCGGTTGGTACAAAGCTCTGTGGATGCCTCACAAAGGTCCAGGCAGGACACAGCAAACGAGGAGGATGAGGAGGACTATGAGGATGAGCTAGAGGAGGAAAGTACACAGCGCTCTACTAGTAGTCACCAGATAGAGCGTGGATGGGGTGATGCAGATCAGCCAGAGCACATTCCTCCAGCTAGTGACAGCGATGCATGGCCAGTTGGCAGCCTTCAGCACATGAGGGACTTCATGCTGCAGTGTCTGAGAAAAGACCCACGCGTGGCTCGTATTCTCCACACAAATGACTACTGGGTGGCCACCCTCTTAGATCCATGTTACCGGGACAGCCTTGAAAGCCTATTAACACCATTGAACCGGGCACGTAAAATGCAGGAGTACCAAGAAGCACTGGTTAATTCACTCATGTACTCTTTTCCACCACATAGCAGTGATGCGCGTGCACTAGCAGGCACCTCAGTATGTTCTGGGCCCAGCAGAATCCGTTCAGAAGTCGGTAGCAGAAGCAGTACATCTGCTACTGACAGGTTCAGTATACCCAACCTGTTCCAACGGTTTCTGAACCCGCAAAACAGTTCGGGCCCATCAGCACAGACAGTAATGTAATTCCGATTTTTTTCTCCCATTGACTTGCATTGATATCGGAAATCGGAAATTCCGATATCCGATATTTTTCCAATATCGGAAATTGGAATTCCGATATGATTTCGGGCAATATCGCTCATCCCTAGACAGCAGCCAAACATAAAAAAATTAAATAAATCTGGTATTGCTGTAATCGCACCGACCCAAAGAATAAAGTCATCTTATCATTTCTACTGCATGAGTAGCAGCGAAAAAAGTAAATAAATCCAATTTTTTACCTGCTGCTGATTTTTTCATTCTGCCTCCCAAAGATCGCAGTAAGGCTCAGCTTAAATTTATCCTGCACTCTACACTGAGCGCTCACACCGGAGTTTCCATGTAAATCTCTGAAATACATGATTCAGATGGAACCGCCTTTAGAAGAATCCCTATAATGAGAAAGATGAAGGAACTGTGAACATCGTCTGGCCTGTAGTCCGGCAGTGTTTATCTTTTGAAGCGTGCATAAAAGTGCGGTCAGCCAAAGTTTTGTGCACCTCTGAAAAAAAGGATATGGCTGAACAGAGGACAGACGGAGTCCAGAGTAAGAAGAAAAGGAAGTAGTCGACAGCACTCTTCGCAGTGGGGCGCAGTACCAGATCCAAGGAACCAACTCGGAGATACAATGTAAGGAAAAAGATGAACAGCGCTCCATCCAGGTGAGTTCAGTAGAAAAAACTTTATTCAAGCCATCAAACACAACGTTTCGACCTGTTGAGGTCTTTTTCAAGTATAGTCCGCAAACTATTCTATGATAATTTTGTTCTCCAAGAATCAAATAGCGCTCCTTTCATCTGAGTCTCGCCATGTGGCTAAGCAGCACAGTACAGCAACATATGGGGAATTGCCACGTTCAGCAGAAATTGTGTGACACATTTTGGTGCTATTTCTACCAATTTCCCTTGTGAAAATGTAAAACTATTTTTTGTGGTAAAAATGTAATTATTTTTTCTTCATCTCCCAATGGTTTAAAATTCTGTGTCACACATGTGGTGTCAATATGATCACTGCACCCGTAGATGAATTTATGGAGAGGTGTAGCTGTAAAATAGGATCACTTATGAGTTCTGCTGTTTGGGGACCTCAGGGGCTCTGCCAATGTAACATGCATCCGCAAACCACAACAGCAAAATCTGCCCTGTAATATGGTGCTCCTTCCCTTTTGAGCTTTTCACTGTGCCTCAAAAATAGTTTTTGACCACTTATGGGTATTGATGAGAAATTGCATAACAAATTGTGCTGTTCATTTTCTCGTATTAGCCCTTTTGAACATTGGCTTTAAAGCAACATTTTAGTGGAAAAAATAGTAATATTTCATTTCCTCAGCCCAATGTTATACAAGTTTGTGAATCGTCTGAGGGTTAAAATTACTCACTACTTCCATAGATAAATTCTTTGAAAGGTGCAGTTTCCAAAATGGGGTCAATTGTGGGGGGTTTCTGCTGTTTTGGCATGTCAGGGGTTCTTCAAATAAGACATGGTATCCATAACCTATTCCCTGTTTACCCTCAAGCAGTCCTTTTCCACTACATATAAGGTATCGTACTCAGCAAAAATTGCACAACACATTTTGGCATCCATTTTCTCCTGTTACCCTAGTGAAAATAAAAAAAATGGGCTAAAACAACATTTTTGTAGGAAAAATTTGATTTTTTATTTTTATTATATTTATTATTTTATTACAGCTCAACAATATAAAACGCTGTGAAGCAACTGAGGGTTTAAGGCGCTCACCACAAATCTAGATAAATTGTCTAGTTTCCAAAATTGGGTCACTTGTGGGGGTTTCTATTGTTTAGGCACCTCAGGGGCTCCACAAACGCAACATAGTGTTCGCTCTTGATTCCACACAATTTTGCATTTGAAAAAGTCAAATGATGCTCCTTCCCTTCCGAGCCCTGCCGTGCAAACAGAAAAGCCCCTGAGGGTTAAGGTGCTCACTACACATCTAGATAAATTCCTTTAGGGGTTTAGTTTCCAAAATGGGGTCACTTGTGGAGGGTTTCCATTTTATAGGCACTTCAGTGGCTCTCCAAATGCGACATGGTATCCGATATCACATTCCAAAACTCAAATGGTGCTTTTTCCCTTCAAAGCCCTGCCATGTGACCAAACAGTAGTTTTCCACCACATATGGGATATCAGTGTATTCAGGAGAAATTGCGCAACAAATTTTATGGTGCAGTTTTTCCTGTTACCCTTTTGAAAATGAGAAATTTGGGGTTAAAATACACTTTTGTGGGGAAAAATTAAAACTGTCATTTTTGCCATCCACATTGCTTTAGCTCCTGTGAACCACTTAAAGAGTTAATAAACTTCTAGAATGTGGCTTTGAGCAGATTCATGTGTGCAGTTTTCAAAATGGTTTCACTTTGGGGTATTTTCTGCTATATAAGCCCTCAAAGTCACTTCAAATGTGATGTGGTCCCTAAAAAAAATTGGTTTTGTAAATTTTGTTGGAAAAATCAGAAATTGCTGATCAACTTTTAACCTTTCTAACTTCCTAACAAAAACAATTATGTTTCAAAAATTGTGCTGTTGTAAAGTAGATATGTGAGAAATGTTATGCATTAACTATTTTGTGTGGCATAACCCTTTAGTTTTAGGTACTAAAAATTAAAGGTTTGAAAGATGCAAAATGTTCAATATTTTAAAAAATAAACGCCAGCTATATTAACCCCTTAATGTCCACTGACGTGCAGAGTCCGTCATGGCAAGGTGTCAGTTCCGGCACCAGGACGGACTCTGCACGTCATGGCTTTGATCTACCACTGCGTGTAAACACCTACGGGAAGCTGCTGTGATCATGGTCACAGCAGCTTCCACTATAGTTGCAATGCATTGCAATAAAAAGTAAAAAAAGTGAAAGTCCATAAAGGAACAAGTTAAAAAAAATCATTTTTTAAAAAAAATTGTAAAAAAAATATTAAAAAATAATTAGAAAAAAAATCCCCTAAAAAATACACATTTTTATGTAATAAAAAAAATAAAAAACAAAAAACATACACATGATAGGTATCGCCATGTCCGTAAAAATCCCATCTATAAAAGCGTAACCCTAGTTAACCCCTTCAGTGAAAGCCGTAAAAAAAAACACAAAAAAGTAGTAAATTATACTTTTTCCAAGCGGTATCATTATACCGCTTGGAAAAAGTGCAATAACACGCGATCAAAAAGTCAGATATAAATAATCATGGTACCGCTGAAAATGTCATCTTGTCCCGCAAAAAACAAGCTGCTATACAGCATCATCAGCGAAAAAATAAAAAAGTTATAGCTCGCGGAATAAACTGATGCAAAAATAATTATTTTTTCTATAAAATTTTTTATTGTGTAAAAAACGCCAAAACATAAAAAAAAATATATAAATGAGGAATCGCCGTAACCGTAGTGACCCGAAGAATAAAGCTGCTTTATCAATTTTACCACACATGGAACGGAGGAAAAAAAAAAAAAAAACAATTCCTGAATTGCTGGTTTTTGTTCATTCTGATTCCACAAAAATCGGAATAGGAAACGATCAAAAAACGTTATGTGCCTGAATATGGTACCAATAAAAACGTCAGCTCGTCCTGCAAAAAATAAGCCCACAGATAACTCTGTCGGCCGAAATATGGAAAAATTATAGCTCTCAAAATACGGCGATGCAAAACATTTCTTACAAAAAATTATTCCAAGAAAAAGCATCTTTTAGTGTGTGACAGAAGCTAAACATGAAAAAAGGGTGTAAATCTGGTATCGCTGTAATCGCACCGATCCGAGGAATAAAGTCGCCTAATCACTAATACCGCACGAGGAACGGCGTAAAAAAGAAAACCAATTCTTCACCTTTTGTGGATTTGTTCATTGTGCCTCCCAAAGATCGCAGTAAGGCGATCACAGTGGTTCCCCCCCACATATGGGGTATCAGCGTACTCAGGACAAAATGCACAATAGCTTTTGGGGTCCTATTTCTCCTGTTACCCTTAGAAAAATAAAAATTTGGGGCAAAAAGGTAATTTTTGTGGAAAAAAATATGATTTTTTTATTTTCACGGCTCTACATTATAAACTTCTGTGAAGCCCTTGGGGGTTCAAAGTGCTGACCACACATCTAGATAAGTTCCTTGGGGGGTCTAGTTTGCAAAATGGGGTAATTTGTGGGGGGTTTCTACTGTTTAGGCACATCAGGGGCTCTCCAAGCGCGACATGACACCCGCAGACCATTCCATCAAAGTCTGCATTTAAAAACGGTGCTCCTTCCCTTCCGAGCTCTGCCATGCATCAAAATAGTGGTGCCCCCCCACATATGGGATATCAGCGTACTCAGGACAAATTGCACAATAGCTTTTGGGGTCCTATTTCTCCTGTTACCTTATAAAAATAAAAATTTGGGGGCAAAAAGATTATTTTTGTGGAAAAAAATATGATATTTTTATTTTCACGGCTCTACGTTATAAACTTCTGTGAAGCACTTGGGGGTTCAAAGTGCTCACCACACATCTAGATAAGTTTCCTTGGGGGGTCTAGTTTCCAAAATGGAGTCACTTGTGGGGGGTTTCTACTGTTTAGGCACATCAGGGGCTCTCCAAACGTGACATGACACCCGCAGACCATTCCATCAAAATCAGCATTTGAAAAAGGCGCTCCTTCCCTTTCCAGCTCTGCCATGCGTCAAAATAGTGGTTTACCCCCACATATGGGGTATCAGCATACTCAGGACAAATTGCACAATAACTTTTGGGGTCCTGTTACCCTTTGGAAAATAACAATTGGGGGTGGAAAGATCATTTTTGTGGAAAAGATATGATTTTTTAATTTTACTGCTCTACGTTATAACCTTCTGTGAAGCCCTTGGGGGTTCAAAGCTTTCACCAGACATCTATATAAGTTCATTGGGGGGTCTAGTTTCCAAAATGGGGTCACTTGTGGGGGTTTCCACTGTTTAGGCACACAGGGACTCTCCAAATGCGACATGGCGTCCAATCTCAATTCCAGCCAAAAAAGTCAAATGGCGCTGCTTCCCTTCCAAGCTCTGCCATGCGCCCAAATAGTGGTTTACCCCACATATGGGGTATCAGCGTACTCAGGACAAATTGCACAATAACTTTTGGGGTCCTTTTACCCTTTGGGAAATAAAAATTGGGGGTGGAAAGATCATTTTAGTGGAAAAGATATGATTTTTTAATTTTACAGCTCTACGTTATAACCTTCTGTTAAGCCCTTGGGGGTTCAAAGCTCTCACCACACATCTAGATAAGTTCCTTGGGGGGTCTAGTTTCCAAAATGGGGTTACTTGTGGGGGGTATTCACTGTTTAGGCACACAGGGGCTCTCCAAATACGACATGGAGTCCAATCTCAATTCCAGCCAAAAAAGTCAAATGGCGCTGCTTCCCTTCCGAGCTCTGCCATGCACCCAAATAGTGGTTTACCCCCACATATGGGGTATCAGCATACTCAGGACTAATTGCACAATAACTTTTGGGGTCCTTTTATCCTTTGGAAAATAAAAATTGGGATGAAAAGATCATTTTTGTGGAAAAAACATGATTTTTTAATTTTACGTCTCTACGTTATAACCTTCTGTGAAGCCCTTGGGGTTAAAAGCTCTCACAACACATTTAGATAAGTTACTTGGGGGGTCTAGTTTCCAAAATGGGGTCACTTGTGGGGGATTTCCACTGTTTAGGCACACAGGGACTCTCCAAATGCGACATGGCGTCCAATCTCAATTCCAGCCAAAAAAGTCAAATGGCGCTGCTTCCCTTCCGAGCTCTGCCATGCGCCCAAATAGTGGTTACCCCACACATGGGGTATCGATGCACTCAGGAGAAATTGTACAACAAATATTGTGGTTCATTTTCTACTGATACCCTTGACAAAATTTTAAAAAATTGTGTCGAAAGAAAAATTTTGGGAAAAAAAGTTAAATGTTAATTTTTTCCTTCCACATTGCTTCAATTCTTGTGAAGTACCTAAAGGGTTAATAAACTTCTTGAATGTGGCTTTGAACACGTTGAGGGGTGCAGTTTTTAGAATGGTGTCACTTTTGGGTATTTTCTGTCATATTGACCCCTCAAATTCACTTCAAATATGAGGTGGCCCCTAAAAAAAATGATTTTGTAAATTTTGTTGGAAAAATGAGAAATTGCTGGTCAACTTTTAACACTTATAACTTCCTAACAAAAAAAATTTTGGTTCCAAAATTGTGCTGATGTAAAGTAGACATGTGGTAAATGTTATTTATTAACTAATTTTTGTGACATATCTCTCTGATTTAATGGCATAAAAATTAAAAGTTTGAAAATTGCAAAATTTTCAAAATTTTTGCCATATTTCCGTTTTTTTCATAAATAAACCAAGTTATATTGAAGAAATTTTACCACTATCATGAAGTACAATATGTCTCGAGAAAACAATCTCAGAATCGCCAAGATCCGTTGAAGCGTTCCAGAGTTATAACCTCATAAAGAGACAGTGGTCAGAAATGTAAAAATTGGCCTGGTCTTTAACCTACAAAATGGCTTGGTCGTTAAGGGGTTAAACTAATATTACCACTATCATGAAGTACAATATTTCACGAAAAAACAATATCAGAATCACTGAGATCCATTGAAGCATTCAAGAGTTATTACCTTATAATTTGACACTGTCACAATTGAAAAAATTAGCTGGTCAAAAAGGCAAAAACAGGCTCCGGCATGAAAGAGTTAAAGGGAACCATTTGAAAAAAACGCTATTAACTTGAAGCTATGGGGTTAATATGCAGATTAATAATGTTCTGAACCTGCCTGGTGCTGGCACATAGACCCCACTGCTGGGAGAAAATGTACTATTCCTCCAGATAGAGTTCGGGTTCAGTCACGCCGGCGGGGTTTCAGTCACTACTCTGTGTATAGAGAGCAGCGGTTCTAAGTAAGAACCCGGCATTGAATGACAGTACATGCCCAAAAGTTCCCTCATCAAAAATGTCTTCCTGGAAATGACCCATATATTATGGTTGTTAGAGAAAGCCTATACATACAGTACTGTCCCTCCTAGCAGAGTGAAATCACTCAGTCATAGTTGGCACTGAATTGTATTTCCATCAGGGTATTGCCAAGTATAGAAACACTGTACCTGTCAGCATTATGAGGCTATAGGCCGTTCCAGTGAGGTCACTATGGCAATTATCATGTTGTCACTCGAATAATGGTATAGCATTACTTTTGAATGGACTTTTTTCTGCATACTTAAATATTGTATTTTTTATATTTCCTGTGTCTTTCTGTAATATAGTATATACATGGTGAAAACTTGTAGAATTATACATCATTCAATAATTTAATAATTTAGCACAGAATGTGCCTATTTAGTTACTTCCATTTTATAACTCAAGCAAAAAAGCTAAATTATATTATGTGATTCAAATCTAATTTGAGTCAATATTTTTAGGTTAGCACCTGAGCCAAATTAATTATTTTTCACTATGAGGCATGATAATCTTATTAGACAGAATTTACAGTGAATGAGGGAAAACATAACATTGCTGTGTACAACTTTGTCATTTTCTGATGGGAAAACATAATGAAAAAAATAATTGGAACCATGGTTACTCAAGCTTCATAAATTAAATAAATAATAAATAATAATAGTAATAATGATAATAACAGGATATATTATGTTTTTATCTCTTGTGTTTCTCTAGTGTATGATGCTTCTGTTTTTCATTTCATTTTTGTGTGTCATGATATTTTGTTACTATAAAGCGCAAAACAAAGTCCATTCTAATCAATAGTTCTTGGAACAAAAATAATTTTCACAATTAAATGTGTTAAAAAAATGTTCCTGTGCTGGAATCAACTTCTAAATGAGCCCCTGCTATGTACTGTGTAATGGCTGTGTATGACCATGCAGGAATATGGTCTAATGATAGACAGATAGAGAGATAGATAGATAGATAGATAGATAGATAGATAGATAGATATGATAGATAGTAAAAGATGAAGATAGCACTCCTTCTTAGAAAAAATAAAGTGGTTTATTAGCCCATATGGGCTGCTGCGACATTTAGGCTCAAGGTATGAGCCTTTCTCAAGCGGCTCAACGCTTGAGAAAGGCTCACGCCTTGAGCCAAAACGTTGCAAGACCCCATTTGGGCTAATAAACCACTATATTTTTCTAAGAAGGAGTGCTATCTTCATCTTTTTTGTACTATATTGAGGATCGGTCTATGCTTGGAAGGTCTGGTACCCATTTTTCACATACTGCTTGCTAGTGCTGCTTTTCAACTTCCTTAGAAAGATAGATAGATAGATAGATAGATAGAAGATAGATAGATAGATAGATAGATAGGACAGATATATAATAGATACATAGATAGATAGATAGATAGATAGATAGATAGATAGATAGATAGATAGATAGATACCGTATTTTTCAGACTATAAGATGCACTTTTTTCCCAAAAACTTTCGGGGGAAAATGGGGGTGCATCTTATAGTCGGAATATGCTTATAAATACTGGGGTGGCACATGCTCAGACTGAGATCTCGGCAACGAGATCTCGTCTCTCGAGATCTCAGGATGACATCTCGTTGAAGAGATCTCAATCTGCTGCAATGCGGTGGCCACCGGGAAAATGGCCGACATGGGCAGCGCATGCTCTCAATCTGAGCATGCACTACCCCCAGTGGCCATTTTCTCGGAGGCCACCGCATCACAGCTATGGATATATGGGGCCCCCTGGCATTCGCAAGATGCTGGCAGAGCCCCCGCACCACAGAGCACCACTGCCGAACCTGCTGCACCAGCCGCACAAGCCTGGGATAGGATTTCCAGGAGGCCACCGCATCGCACCAATGGATATGCGGGGCCTCCAGGCTTTCACAAGATACCGGCGGAGACCCGAGCACCACCGCTGAACCTGCCACACCAGCCTAGGATGGGATTTCCCGGAGGCCACCGCACCTGTCGCACCAGTCTGGGGTGGGAGTCATATCGCCAAACCACTAAACACCCCCTGTGACCCCGCTCCACCAGCTGACCCCTCCTGAAAATTTGCGATGCGTCTTATGGTCCGGTGCGTCTTACAGTCAGAAAAATACGGTAGGTAGTAGTAGATAGATAGATAGATAGATAGATAGATAGATAGATAGATAGATAGATAGATAGATAGATAGATAAAATTTAGTTATTTATTAGTAGGATCGCTGAGACTGTGTGAGTTCTGGTGGGAAAAGTTGTGTTTACAGAAGAAAAAAAATGAAAAGGATAAAAAGACTGAGAGTGTTTAAATCAGTGCTTGCTGATTTCTCTAATAGTCACATAGCATTTGTCAGGCAAGTAGCCCAAAGCTGCCCTTGAGCACCAAATGCATATTTCTGATGCACTTAGGAAATAACTTATTCATTTCAAATCCACTGAATACAATGGAAATAAGGTGCATTATGTTAGAAAGCATTTTATTGCTCTGTTAGGATCTTATTTTATGCAAAAACTAGCAAATGGGTTACTTTCTAATGACATAGTCATGTTATTATCAAAGAGTATATTGCCTCATCCAAGATGAAAGTAGTGTGTTTGGGAATTCAATTACAAATTCTTTCAATCAAACATGCCGCAAAAGCATACGAATCTGATCTGTTTTTTTCTGACCTGAAAATATTAAAACTACAGGTATATTATGCATTTAACACATGAATAGCCTTTGTGCATTTTCAATAGTCAGGAAAATACAGGCCTGGCAAGATTTAAGAAATGTGATGGTTTGTCAACATGAAATGTCCACTGAAATATGGTTAGCTTTCTAAAACTTTATGACACTGACAGTAGTGTTCCCAGTCCATAGCTAGTTGGTCCTTTAATGATTTGACATTTGATATATTCATTGATGTATGCTAAAACATTATCTTGGTGTAAAGTTAGACAAAAGTGTATAAAGAGTATGTAAATAAATAAATGCAGCCAGTTTATGGGACAAACCAATCCAATCCTTTGTATAAGCCACAGAAAAGAGATCATGAGTTGCCGTGTATCATCATACACAAAAGCACAGGCACTTTTTGATTAGCTATGACACTTTACTGCATTGAGGCAATTTATTATTGACTGTTGGTTTGTTTACAAACGCATTTGCACTTTATCATCTTCCTGAGACAAACCACAGAGGAGGAATAACAGTCCTTCGAATAGGTTGTTTTTTTTCTATGGTCCCAATAGGCATCACGGAGATGCATTGCTAATTTTTCACGTGTCTCATATATTGAACAAGAGACCATGTGTGACTAAAACCTTGGTTGGGTTTGTTTATACTTCCATCTTTGGGATCTTGTATTCATATATGTATAGTTATTGCAATATACATTGCTGACAATAAGATTAAGAAGAAATTATTTACCTATTCCCCATTTTTTTGTTATGGTGCTTTTTGGTGTATTGACTTGTTTCGATATCCGTGGACCCAGAACTAGGAACATTTAAGGATATACAGCTCTGGCAAAAATTAAGAGACCACTTTCAAATGTTCAGTTTGTCTGATTTTTCTCTTTATAGGTATATTTTTGAGTAAAATGTAAATTGTTCTTTTAGTCTATAAACTTCTGACAACATGTCTCCGAATTTCCAAGCAAAAATGTTTGTATTTTTTTCTGACAACGAAAAATGGTCAAACTTTAAAAAAAAAAACAGAGCTTTCAGACCTCAAATAATGCAAGGAAATGTTAATGTTTAATGCTAATGTTTTAACTCAGGAAGAGTTCTGAAATCAATATTTTGTAGAGTAACCGTGATTTTAAAAAAAACAGCTTTCATGCGTCTTGGCATGCTTGCCACCAGTCTTGTGTTTCTTCAAATATTTTGTTACACCAGCCTGATGCCAACCTCCCCAGCAAGGTAGACCCAGAGAATAGGGCTGCATAAGGAATGTATAATAGAATGGGAAATTATCTAGTATATGTTTGGTTGTTCCTGAGCCTTTTCCCTGCCGACTGATTCACCATCTTTGCGGTCGGTAGATGAGTTTTTTGCGGCATTGGCGCTTGTGTATGGTTATCCTGATGGCGTCTCCCTGGCTGAGTCCCGACTCCATAAGATCAAGCAAGGGGGCCGGCTGCTGAGGAGTACTGCTCAAAGTTGAGGAGGTGGGCCACTGACACGCTATGGAATGACTCTGCCCTTAGGAGCCATTTTTGTCAGGGTTCGTCTCCTAGGTTTCAGGATAATCTGGTGCAGTACGCTGCTCCCAAGTCGTTGGAGGCTGCCGTGTCCCTTGCTATCCGGGTGGATAAATGCCTCAGGGAGAGAGGCATGCACCAAGTCTGCCCCCTGTTTTCCTTGCTAGAGAGGACATACCGCTGCAGGCGGACGAACCCATGCAGGTTGGAGAGTTGGGTCCCAAACGGGGTTGTCTGCAGTTCGCTGTGGTGTGGGGGCATGTTTTACCTGTGGGCAGACTGGGCATTTTATCGGGGTCTACCCAGCTCACGCCAAAGTAGTGCCATCTAAGAAGCCGCATCCCCCTGATCGTGTGGAGGGAAGCAACCAGGGAGTATATATTTCCTCCATTTTTTTTCTCCTCAGTGTACCTTGTCTGCTAAAGTGGTGTTTGGCGGGGTAACTGAGAGTATACCGGTGCTTGTGGCCAGTGGAGCAGGTGTCAGTCTGGTGGATGCTCCCTTTGTCCAGATCCATGGCCTGAGGTGTAGGACGCTAGCAAAACCCCTAAGCGTCCAGGCCATTGACCCTATCCCACTCAGCCAGGGGAAAGTGACCCAAGTCGTATATGATATACACCTGCGTATAGGGACTCATCATGAAGAGTCCCTGTCATGCTACGTCTTGGAGGAATGCCAATACCCATCGTTTTAGGCCTCTCTTGGTTAAAAAGTCATAACCCAGTCATAGATTGGCAGTTCAGGGAAGTAGTCAGCTGGGATCAGTCGTGTGAGTGCTGTTGCTCAGGGGCTATTGTCTCTGCCGTCTTTCTATAACCATCTCATTTTCTGGTGGGGGAAGCAGAGGTGCTGCCAGGGTTTAGGGACAAGTCTCAACCCTCATCACAAGCTAACCGTGAGTGTCGGAGTCCTGTTAGGAGGAGTTGTCAGGGGAGGGTGGTGGTTTCCTCTGAGCATTGTGGGGGTGTAAGTGTGGCGACACAGGGGGATGCCTCTGTTGTTGGTTCCTCGAAGAGTTCACCATCTTATTTCAGATGTATGCATGGCAATAAACGTTCAGGTCAGGACCTGTGTGTAGCTGAGTATGTTTGGGTGTCCACCAAAAACATCTGGTGGAAGTATGCTTCTGGGGACTGGAGTTCTCGGGTGATCGGGCCGTAGCGGGTGTCAGCTATTCTAGGCCCGGGGACATTCCAGATGGAGTTAGCCCCAGTAATGCAGGTCCACAACTCATTTACCAGGTCGGCACTCTGGAGATTTGTGGTGCCTCCAGAAAATATGTTGTCACTTCCATCAGTCCACGTTTGCCATAAACCTGAGGGTCAGGTGACTACTGAGGTGAACTCTTGTGGATCGAGGCATCCTCACCGCAGGTTGTTTTCTGGTGAGGTCCGGTGTTGAGGGTCCAGAGGCCCCTCATTGAAATGGGGTACTGTCACGATTCATGTTTGGATCTGTGGCAGATCTGACTTCTCAGATTAAAACTTTTTTCCTTTCAGGCCATCGGCGGTTAATGTCAGTTCTTTCCCCGCTGGCCTGCTGGTGTAATTGCATTGCTGCTGGAGTCAGCCGATGTGGGTGGTGACCACTCTCACCATCCTTCAAGAATCACCTGATACATCAGCTGAATGTTGGTTATACAGTTCCTTCCTGGAGACCAACCTAGCTGGAGACAGGAGCTACCTGGGTGCAGTGGTGCTTCAGCTGATTACATTGATCTAGTGTCTTTATCCTGCTGTGCGGTTCTTTGCAGCAGAAAGCTGTGTTGTAATTTTGTTTCCCCATTTCCTGTCGTGTCTGTCTTTCGTTTCCTTTGTGTTGTATTAGTGCAGCATGGGACTAGTACTCTCACCTGCCAGCTCCCTACTTAGGGATTAGAGCAGGGCAAGTGAGGGTTTAGGTATCCTGCTCAGCGAAGGGGTGAAAAAAACAGTATAGGGACGATAGGGAGATCAGGATACTTCCACATGTGAGTGCAGGAGGTGTACGTTCCTCCATTTCCTATCAACAGGGCCCACCATTATTATTGTGTCCCTGGTGTTCCCTTGTTTGTTGTGCCGTTTGGTGACCGACCACCCATTGGGTCGTGTCACACGGGATCAGTCACTCCGCGACACAGAGACATGGCTGACACCCTCTGACACCACCTCCCCTGCTGCGCTGTGTTACGGCAGCCTCCATTTCACCTACACTTCTCGCCCTGGAAACAGACACGGTGGAGGAGTGGGTATTCTCCTTTCTTCTAACTGCACCTTTAACCCAATCCCACCTCTTCTCTCCCTAATCCTCCCCTCTTTCAAAGTTCACTCTGTCCGCATTTACTCTCCCTCCAACCTCCAAGTGGCCGTCATATACCGACATCCAGACCCAGCCACTGCCTTTATTGACCAATTCTCTCTCTGACTTATTTACTTTCTTTCCACTGACATCCCCACTATCATCATGGGTGACTTCAACATCCCCTCTGATACCCTTCAGTCAACAGCCTCCAAACTCCTGTCCCTTACTTCATCTTTTGGACTTGCTCATTGGTCTTCCTCAGCCACCCACACAGATGGACATACATTAGACCTGGTCTTCACCCATCTCTGCTCTCTATCTAACTTCGCCACCTCCCCACTCCCTCTTGATCTGACCACCATCTACTCACTTGCTCATTCCTTTTCTCCTCCTATCACCCATGTCCAGCAACAAGCGCATCCCCACAGAAACCTCGCACACCTAGACATCCACACGCTCTCTGACTCTATTCTACCACTGGCATCCATATCCTCACTCCACGACACAGACAGTGCCAATACTTTGTACAATACCACTCTCGCATCAGCTATTGACACGGTTGCCCCTCTCATTCATGGCAGAGTGCGACGATTCAACAGACAACCCTGGCACAATAACACCACTAAAAAGCTCCGGAAAGTGTCCAGGGTTGCAAAGCAGCGTTGGAAGAAAAAAAATTGGCAAGACGAATTCACTGCATTCAAGCAGGCAACACTCGCTTTCAAATCTGCCCTCACCTCTTATAAGCAGGCCTACTTCACAACCCTCGTATCTTCCCTATCCTACAACCCCAAACAATTATTCAAACCTTTTAACTACCTCCTCCACCCACCACTACCACCTCCAACTTCCCTCATCTCTGCTAAGGACTTTGTCACACACTTCAAAAATTAGTTTGACCAAACAAGGAAAGTCTTCATTGTTCAACCACCACAACCACTTTGTATACCAGACCAATGCCCAAACCCCATAACCTCCCTCTTCAACATCACTGAAAGGGAGCTTAATTGTCTCCTCTCCAAATCACACCTCACCACCTGAGCACTCGACCCCATCCCACCTCCTCCCCAACCTCACCACCACTCTTATTCCATTCCTAACCCACCTCTTTAACCTATCACTAATTTCCGTTGCCTTCCCTTCTGCTTTCAAACATGTCACAATCACGCCTATCCTTAAAAAGCCAACCCTGACCCAACCTCTATGTCCAGCTATCACACAATATCCTATCGCTGCTCCTATTCGCTTCCAAACTCCTGAAGCAGCACGTCCATGCTGAACTTTCCTCCCACCTCTCATCTAACTTGCTCTTTGACAATCTACAATCTGGTTTCTGCCCCATCACTCCATTGAGACAGCCCTGATCAAAATTTCTAACGACCTACTTACAGCCAAAGCTAACGGACAATGCTCTTTACTCCTCCTTCTAGACCTGTCCTCTGCTTTCAAAACAGTTGACCACTGCCTCCTACTACAGATCCTCTCCTCCTTTGGCATCAAAGACCTCGCCCTATCCTGAATCTCCTCATACCTTTCCAACCGCACATTCAGCATCTCCCACTCCCACACTACCTCCTACCTCTCTCTGTTAAAGTCCCCCAAGGCTTTCTTCTAGGACCCCTACTCTTCTCAATCTATACACTTGGCCTGGGCAACTCATAAAGTCCCATGGATTTCAGTACCACCTTTATGCTGATGACACTCAGATCTACCTCTCTGGCCCAGACGTCACCTCTCTGCTGTCCAGAATCCCAGAGTATTTATCAGCCATATCCTCCTTTTCTCCCCTTGCTTCCTCAAACTCAATGTGGACAAATCTGAACTAATCATCTTTCCTCCATTTTACAGATCTTCCTTACCTGACCTATCTATCAAAATTAACTACATCATGTTTTCCCCCATACCGGAAGTCTGCTTCCTCGGAGTAACCCTTGACTCTGCCCTGTCCTTCAAAACCACACATCCAAGCTCTTTCCACCTCCTGTCGCCTCAAGCTCAAAAATATTTCCAGAATCTGTCCTTTCCTCAACCCTCAATTTACTAAAATGCTTGTGCATGCCCTCATCATCTCCCGCCTCGACTACTGCAACATCCTTTTCTGTGGCCTCCCTGCTTACACTCTCGCACCTTTCCAGTCCATCCTTAACTCTGCTGCCCGACTAATTCATCTCTACTCCTCGCTACTCCTCCACTTTTCCCTCTTCAAATCTCCTTACTGGCTCCATTCCCTCAGTGTATCCAGTTCAAATTATTATAACTGACCTACAAGGCCATCTATAACCTCTCTCCTCCATATATCTCTGAACTAATATCTCAATATCTTCCCTCACGTAACATCCTGTCCTCCCAAGACCTACTTCTCTCCTCCACACTTATTTGCTCCTCACCCAACCCCCTCCAAGACTTCTCCCCAATATCCCACATCCTCTGGAATTCTTTGCCCCAATATGTCCGACTATAAACCACATTTTGATCCTTCAGATGGAACCTGAAAACTCACCTCTTCAGGAAAGCTTACAGCCTGCAATGATGCCTCTGCCTTCTCACCAATACCAGAGCTACTGCCTCACCAACACCAGAGCTGCTGCAACCCTCCAACTTACTGTCTCCTTCCCCACCATCCTGTAGAATGTAAGCACGCCAGGGAAGGGTCATCTCCCCTCTGTATCAGTTTGTGATTGTTTTGATTACTGTAAGTGATATCTGTAATTTGTATATAACCCCTTCTCATGTACAGCAGCATGAAATCAATGGTGTTATATAAATAATAATAATAATAATAATTTCCTTTTCTACCTCATATGTTTATGTTTATGGGCTGAAGCCTGACACCGCATACACTCAATATAAATTGATCACTATCTTTTCATCCACAGTAATAGTTTTCTTTTATTTTAATATTTTGATAACTTTGTTTAAAAAACCTGATAAAATTTGATGCTTTTATTGATGAATGATGTAAATAAAATATAAATAATAAAATATTGTATATATATTTATATATACAGTGGGTGCAGAAAGTATTCAGACCTCTTTAAATTTTCCACTCTTTGCTTCATTGCAGTCATTGGGTAAATTCAAAAAAGTTCATTTTTTTTCTCATTAATGTACACTCTGCACCCCATCTTGACTGAAAAAAAAAACAGAAATGTTGACATTTTTGCAAATTTATTAAAAAAAGAAAAACTGAAATATGACATGGTCATAAGTATTCAGATCCTTTGCTAAGACTCTCATATTTAAGTCATTTGCTGTCCATTTCCTTGTGATCCTCCGTGAGATGGTTCTACTCCTTCATTGAAGTCTAGCTGTGTTTAATTAAACTGAGAGAACTTGATTTTTAAAGGCACACACCTGTCTACGTAACACCTCACAGCTCACAGTGCATGTCAGATCAAATGAGAATAATGAGGTCAAAGGAACTGGCCAAGGAGCTCAGAGACAGAATTGTGGCAAGGCACAGATCTGGCCAAGGTTACAAAAGAATTTCTGCAGTACTCAAGGTTTCTTAATCCTTTAATGGAAGAAGTTTGGGACCAACAGAAGTCTTGCTAGACCTGGCCGCCCAGCCAAACTGAGCAATCGTGGGAGAAGAGCCTGGGTGAGAGAGGCAAAGATGAACCACCCAAAGATCACTGTGGCTTAGCTCCATAGATGCAGTAGGGAGATGGGAGAAAGTTCAACAAAGTCAACTATCACTGCAGCTCTCCACCAGTCGGGCCTTTGTGGCAGAGTGGCCCGACAGAACCCTCTCCTCAGTGCAAGACATATGAAAACATGCATAGAGTTTGCTAAAAAACACATGAAGGACTCCCAGACTATGAGAAATAAGATTCTCTGGTCTGATGGGAAAAAGATAGAACTTTTTGGTGATAATTCTAAGCAGTATGTGTGGAGAAAACCAGGCACTGCTCATCACCTGTCCAATACAATCCCAACAGTGAAACAGGGTGGTGGCAGCATCATGCTATGAGGGTGTTTTTCAGCTGCAGGGACAGGACAACTGTTTGCAATTGAAGTAAACATGACAAGTACAGAGATATCCTGAATGAAAACCTCTTCCAGAGTGCTCTGGACCTCAGACTTGGCCGAAGGTTCACCTTCCAACAAGACAATGACCCCAAGCACACTGCTAAAATAACAAAGGAGTGGCTTCAGAACAACTCTGTGACCATTCTTGACTGGCCCAGCTAGAGCCCTGACCTAAACCCAATTGAGCATCTCTGGAGAGACCTGAAAATGGCTGTCCACCAGCGTTCACCATCCAACCCAACCGAACTGGAGAGGATCTGCAAGGAAGAATGGCAGACAATTCCCAAATCAGGTGTGAAATGCATCATTTCCAAGAAGCCTCATGGCTGTACTAGCTCAAAAGGGTGCTTCTACTCAATACTGAGCAAAGGGTCTGAATACTTATGACCATGTGATATTTCAGTTTTTCGTTTTTAATAAATTTGCAAAAATCACTACATTTCTGGGTTTTTTTCAGTCAAGATGGGGTGCAGAGTGTACATTAACTCCTTCACCCCCAAGTGGTATCTTTATGAGGTTATAACTCTGGAACGCTTCAACGGATCTTCGCAATTCTGAGATTGTTTTCTCGTGACATATTGTACTTCACGTTAGTGGTAAAATTTCTACGATATAACTTGTGTTTATTTTTGAAAAAAATGCAAATATGGCGAAAATTTTGAAAATTTTGCATTTTTCAAACTTGAATTTTTATTCCCTTAAAACAGAGAAATATGTCACATAAAATAGTTAAAAATTAACATTTCCCACATGTCTACTTTACATCAGCACAATTTTGGAACCAAAATTTTTTTTGTTAGAAATTATGAGGGTTAAAAGTTGACCAGCGATTTCTTATTTTTACAACAAAATTTACAAAGCTATTTTTTTAGGGACCACCTCATATTTGAAGTCACTTTAAGGGGTCTATATGACAGAAAATACCCAAAAGTGACACCATTCTAAAAACTGCACCCCTCAAGGTACTCAAAACCACATTCAAGAAGTTTATTAACCCTTCAGGTGCTTCACAGGAGCTGAAGCAACGTGGAAGGAAAAAATGAATATTTAACTTTTTAGTCACAGAGCTCGTAAGGGAAGGAGCGCCGTTTGACTTTTTCAGACCAAAATTGGCTGGAATTGAGATTGGATGCCATGTCGCGTTTGGAGAGCCTCTGATGCGCCTAAACAGTGGAAACTCCCCACAAGTGACACCATTTTGGAAACTAGACCCACTATGGAACTTATCTAGATCTGTTGTGAGCATTTTGAACCCCAAGTGTTTCACAAAAGTTTATAATGCCTGGGTGTGAAAAAAAAAACTATTTTCCTCAAAAATGATTTTTTAGTCCAAATTTTTGATTTTTCCCAAGGAAATTGGACCCCAAAAGTTGTTGTCCAATTTGTCCTGAGTACACTGATACCCCATATGTGGGGCGAAACTGTTTGGGCACACGCAGGGCTTGGAAAGGAAGTAATAACGTTTTGGAATGCAGACGTTGATGGGGTCATGTTCCGTTTGCAGTGCCCCAGATGAGCCTAAACAGTGGAAATCCCCCACAAGTGACCCCATTTTGGAAACTAGACCCCCTAAGGAACTTATCTAGATCTGTGGTGAGCACTTGGAACCCCCAAGCGCTTCACACAAGTTTATAATGCCCGGGCATGAAAATAAAAATCCTATTTTTTTCCCACTAAAATTATCTTTTAGTCACCAATTTTTTATTTTCCCAAGGGTAACAGGAGAAATTGGACCACAAAAGTTGTTGTCCAATTTGTCCTGAGTATGCTGATACCCCATATGTGAGGGGAACCACTGTTTGGGCGCACGGCAGAGCTCGGAATGGAAGGAGCACCATTTGACTTTTTCCAACCAAAATTGGCTGGAATTGAGATTGGACGCCATATTGCATTTGGAGAGCCCCTGATGTGCCTAAACAGTGGAAACCCCCTACAAGTGACCCCATTTTGGAAACTAGACCCCCTAAGGAACTTATCTAGATCTGTAGTGAGCAATTTGAACCCCCAAGTGCTTCACACAAGTTTATAACGTAGAGCAGTAAAATTAAAAAATCATATTTTTTCCACAAAAATGATCTTTTCACCCCAAGACTCCAAAAGTTATTGTGCAATTTGTCCTGAGTACGCTGATACCCCATATGTGGGGGTAAACCACTGTTTGGGTGCATGGTAGAGCTTGGAAGGGAAGGAGCGCCGTTTGACTTTTTCAACGCAGAATTGGCTGGACGCCATGTTGTGTTTGGAGAGCTCCTGATCTGCCTAAACAGTGGAAACCCGCCGACAAATGACATCATTTTGGAAACTAGACCACTCAAGGAACTTATCTAAATGTGTGGTGAGAACCTTGAACCCCCAGGTGTTTCACTAAAGTTTATAATGCCCGAGCATGAAAATAAAAAATCATATTTTTTCCACAAACATGATCTTTTAGTCCCCAACTTTTTATTTTCCCAATGGTAACAGGAGAATTGGACCCCAAAAGTTGTTGTCCAATTTGTCCTGAGTACGCTGATACCCAATATGTGGGAGAAAACTACTGTATGGGCACACGTCGGTGCTCGGAAGGGAAGTAGTGACGTTTTGGATTGCAGACTTTGATGGAATGGTCTGCGGGCGTCATGTCGCATTTGGAGAGCCCCTGATGTGCCTAAACAGTGGAAACCCCCCACAAGTGACCCAATTTTGGAAAATAGACCCCACAAGGAACTCTTCTAGATGTGTGTTGAGCACTTTGAACCCCAAAGTGCTTCACAGAAGTTTATAACGTACGGCCGTAAAAATAAAAAATCTTTTTTTTTCTTTACAAAAATTATTTTTTCGCCCCCAATATTTTATTTTTGCAATGTTAACAGGAGAAATTGGACCCCAAAAGTTGTTGTACACTTTGTCCTGAGTATGCTGATACCCAATATGTGGGAGAAAACTACTGTATGGGCACACGTCGGGGCTCGGAAGGGAAGTAGTGACATTTTGGATTGCAGACTTTGATGGAATGGTCTGCAGGCGTCATGTCGCATTTGGAGAGCCCCTGATGTGCCTAATCAGTGGAAACCCACCACAAGTGACCTCATTTTGGAAAATAGACCCACAAGGAACTTATCTAGATGTGTGGTGAGCACTATGAAGCCCCAAGTGCTTCACAGAAGTTTATAACGTACAGCTGTAAAAACAAAAAAAATCATTTTTTTTTTACAAAAATGATATTTTTGCCCCCAATTTTTTATTTTCCCAAGGGTAACAAAAGAAATTGGACCCCAAGAGTTATTGTGCAATATGTCCTGAGTACGCTGATACCCCATATGTGGGGTTAAACTACTGTTTGGGTGCATGGCAGAGCTCAGAAGTGAAGGAGCACCGTTTTACTTTTTCAACGCAGAATTGGCTGGAATTGAGATCAGACGCCATGTCACATTTGAAGAGCCCCTGATGTGCCTAAACAGCGGAAACCCCCCAATTCTAACTCAACCCTAACCCCAACACACCACTAACCCTAGTCCCAACCCTGACCATAACCCTAACCACAAACCTAACCTTAACACACCCCTAACCCTAATCCCAACCCTAACCCTAATCCTAACTTTAAGCACAACCCTAACCCTAACGTTAGGCACAACCCTAACCCTAATGGGAAAATAGAAATAAATTCATTTTTTTAATTTTATTATTTTTCCCTAACTAAGGGGGTGATAAAGGGGGGTTTGATTTACTATTTATAGCGGGTTTTTATGATTGGCAGCTGTCACGCTAAAAGATGCTTTTCATTGCAAAAAATTGCTTTTCGCATCACCACATTTTGAGAGCTATAATTTTTGCATATTTTGGCCCATAGAGTCATGTGAGGTCTTATTTTTTGCAATACGAGTTGATGTTTTTATTGGTACCATTTTTGAGCACGTGACATATTTTGATCGCTTTTTATTTCGATTTTTGGGGGGTTAGAATGAACAATAATCAGCAATTCATGAATTTCTTTTGGGAGGGCGTTTATACCGTTCCGCGTGTGGTAAAATTGATAAAGCAGTTTTATTCTTCGGGTCAGTACGATTATGGCGATACCTCATTTATATAATTTTTTTTTGTTTTGGCGCTTTTATACAGTAAAAACAATTTTATATAAAAAATAATTATTTTTGCATCGCTTTATTCTGCGAGCTATAACTTTTTTATTTTTTCGCTGATGATGCTGTATGGCAGCTTGTTTATTTGCGGGACAAGATGACGTTTTCAGCGGTACCATGTTTATTTATATCGGTCTTTTTGATCGCGTGTTATTCCACTTTTTGTTCGGCGGTATGATGATAAAGCATTGATTTTTTTGCTTTTTTTTAAGGGGTTCACTAAAGGGGTTAACTAGTGGGACAGTTTTATAGGGGGGGTTGTTACAGATGCGGCGATACCAAATACGTGTACTTTTATTGTTTTGTGTTTTTTATTTTACAGGAAGAAATGAATTTATTGGGGAATATTTTTTTTTCTTTTTTTATGAATTTTTTTTTACACTTGTTTTTTTAATTTTTTTGACTTTTTTACTTTGTTCCAGGGTGGGACATAACTGTATTTTATCAGATCGCTGGTCTCACAGTGTGCATAGCACTCTGTGAGACCAGCGATCTGACAGGCACTGCTGCAGGCTTCCTCAGCGCCTGCTCTCAGCAGGCACTGAGGAAGCCGCCTCCCTGCAGGACCCGGCGGCCATCTTGGATCCGAGGCCTGCAGGGAAGAAGGCCTCAGAAAAGTGCGATCACATCGCGCTGTTCTGAGGGCCTCAGGGGAGCACGCAGGAGCCCCATCCCTGCACGATGCTCCACTGTGCCCCCAGTACACCGCGATCATGTTTGATTGTGGTGTGCCTGGGGTTAATGTGCCGGGAGCGGTCCGTGACCGCTCCTGGCACATAGTGCCGGGTGTCAGCTGTGATAATCAGCTGACACCCGGCCGCGATTTGTTGTGCTCCCCCAGGGAGCACGTCCGATCGCTTCGACGTACTATCCCGTCCATGGGCAGATTGTCAGGGGTTTCATGGGCAGGATAGTACATCGGATGGCAGAGAGGGGTTAAAGAGAAAAAAATTAACTTTTTTGAATTTACTAAATGGCTGCAATGAAACAAAAAGTGAAAAATTTAAAAGGGTCTGAATACTTTCCGTACCCACTGTGTGTGTATATATATATATATTCAATATATATATATATATTATATATATATATATAATATATATATATATATATATATGTATAGGAATACATATAAATAAAAAAGAGGTATATATAAAAAAAAATATAGAGAAGTTTTTGGGTAGTGTCAATATTAAAATTGAGGTCACAAAGGAGATTTATAAAAATTAGACTTATAAAGGTAGATTACTTGAGGTTCTTATTAACATTGGTATGGCTCTATCGTGTGTCACAGGAAAAAGTTACCATCACAATGGGTACCCGCTTTTTTTTAACTCATATAATGTTGTTGACCTTATGAGGAGCCCCTTAAGAAAGAGACTTCAGATGCTCAATATGTTATCACATGTTGGAAAATTGGGCTGTCTCAGACCAGAGGGTCTCATGATGATTCCTGTTTGGGAGAAAACGTTAGAGATAATTTAAAGGCATTTAATTTGGTCCTGTGATTAAGTCATTTGGGAGCTAAACTGTTGAGCATGAAAATCCACTTGAATTCAATTTTCAACATTTTCTTGAGGTAATCCCCACCCCTCCAGATTTTTGCCTCTGTTTGAATCCCAAAAAACAGGTACCTTTGCAGGACTGATTATGAAATTCTCTGTAATGTCGTGACAATGGATATCCATTATAGCCCTAATTAATGTTAATGTAATGTTCCTTTATTCTTTTAGATATAGCCCGTTTTGTGTGCCCTACATATAGTTTGTTGCATAAACAATGAATTATATATATAACCCCTGATGTATGACATAATTGGCGTCATTGAGTTTGAGACTATCTGTCTCTCTGAGTTTTTAAATGTATACTTGACGGCCCTTGTCATTGGGGTTTTTTACAATAAGAACACCTCCCACATGTAGTAAAACTTGTGTGTGGGGACCTGAAATCCGATAAATATCTCTTTAACTAATCTGTTTATATTTCTGTTTTGTTGTTGGAGATACCAAGTTGCCTAGTGTCTGAGCCCTCCTATAGGCAAATCTAGGTTGGTTCTGTAAAACTTCCTTAATCGTTTTGTCTTGTTTTAAAATCAACCATAACATATGATAAATTCTTTCAACAGCCCCATAGTTATTATGATATTGGGTGATGGGTAATTGGCCGATTTGAAGAATAATATTCGGAGGTGCCCCAGGTTCCTTATTGGTGTGCACCAGGTCTATCCCAGGGATAAAAAAAAACAGAGAAAAAATAGGAGTTTTTAACCAAATTATCAAAAAGTTTTATTAAACAAAAATAATACAAAAAATAACATAGCATAAAAAACATATAACAAGATGTGTGTTAAAAAGACACCAAAAAACTGTGGACACCCGAATAACATTAAGATGGTATATACATTGTAGTATGTATGGATCACAAATATCACCTATTTGTGATCCATAAATACTACAATGTATATACCATCTTAATGTTATTCGGGTGTCCACAGTTTTTTGGTGTCTTTTTAACACACATCTTGCTATATGTTTTTATGCTATGTTATTTTTTGTATTATTTTTTGTTTAACAAAACTTTTTGATAATTTGGTTAAAAACTCCTATTTTTTCTCTGTTTTTTTCATACTTGAATATGGAGGTATGTGCAGGGTGTTTTTTCACATGCGTATAGGTGGATTCTATCAGTAACTATCTCTTTAATATTTTCCAGTGTTTTCATCTATATGGAGGTATGTGCATGGGATTTTCACTGCGTAATAGATCTGATGTCTATCCCAGGGATAACCTGAATCTCTTTCAAATATTTTTCCAGTTGTTGTTGGTCATAGACTTTGCTTATGAACTGCTGTTTAAAATGATTATCACACGATTAACACACGATTTTAAATTGTTAGTCTCCGTGACATAATGGTCGGTGTACGTACAGTTGCAGCGAATGTGCATGAATTACCCTTTAGAAATGTTGGTTAGCCAGGCCTAAAGGTGGCAACTGGAAAAGTGGATGAAGCTATTTGAATCCACCTCTTTGCGGTAGCTTTTAGTGGCTAGTCGTTTCTGATCTACAAAGATGGTTAAATCAAGAAAATTAACACTGACCTTAATGTACACAGGTGTGAACTCTAGGCCAAAGTCATTCTGCTTGATTGTATTCAGGAAGACAGTCAACTTGTCTTGGGAACCAGAAAAACAATATGTCATACATAAATTGATGCCATAAAATTAATCCTTTGAGTAGTAGGCCTTTGGAATAGATGATCGACTCCTCCAACTTCCCCACATACAGATTGGTGTAGCTTGGGGCAAACTAAATACCCATAGCTGTGCCCCACTTCTGTAAGGAAAACTAGTGATAATATACTAAATAACTCTTCTAGGATGAATTGAATGCTGTTTAATAGGAAATCTATTTGGGTATCATTGTGTATATTGATTTGCCTTAAAAATAGCCCACTACATCACATTCTTTTTCTTGTTCAATCACTGAGTACAATGACTTGATGTCAAGATTTCCCAAGATGTATTCGTTTTTCCATTCAATTGGTTCTAGAATTTTCAGTACATGACCCGTATCTTTCAGATAGGCCTGTAGACATACTGCTTTAGGTGCTTGTCTACATATCAAGATAAATTGGCCATTAGGCAGTTAATGTCAAAAACAATGTTTCCCAAGAGGGCATGTAATACTTTTGTGCATTTTAGGAATATGATGAAATACCACTGTGCTGGGTGTTTTATTGAGCACAAATTTATATTACTTCTTATTAGAATCAGTTTTTAATTTGTGATATGTCTTGAGGTCCCCCAGAAGGTTAAGTGATTCTTCTTGGTACATAGTTTGATCCATGACCATTATACTTTTATTTGCAGGGCGAATTATAATGCCATTATTTTACTGTAGCTGAGTGATGGCTTGTTTTTCGTTATGTGTCATTGTAAGGAGGAAGACCAGGCTGTGAATACCTGCTGAGCTGGGCTTACTAGAAAAACAGCTAGATTAAAAATTAACCTTTAATGATATTTGTTAAAACTTACATAGACAGGTTGCTAAACTAAAAACAAAGACTAGCAGGACTGCTGAATTGATATTAGGGCATAATCTCCAGTCTGTCCTTTATATCCAGAGCTGAAATCAGTAGCTCAGTTATAACCCTAATCTGATACACTGATAATACTTAACCTCATCAGAGTAGGCGAAATATAGTGACTGAATAAAGTGCACAACAATCACAAACACAAACAGCCGTATAGTGCAGAAAGGTGAACTGCCCCTATTACCAAAAATGCCTTACTGTACTCCTACCTAGATGCGGAGGTTGGTACCCTAAGATATAACGAGAATGGCGCCCCCGCTCATACGATGGCTCTCCCTCCTCTCCTATTTAACCCTACAAGACACGATAGTCTGAAACAGAAAGCCAGATGGCCTGTTACTGTCAAATATGAATCATCAGTTCTTCTTGGATATGAGTATGAAGGTATGCAAAAAGGTGTAAGAAAAAGATAGATAGTACAGTCAGCACATTTCAAATATCACTATGGTACACACCGGCTGAGGTTTAAAGAGGCCCCAATATATGATCAGTCACATAGCCGTGTTTAAATAAACTGTACCAAGCTAATACCAAACATTGGCAATTATATACAATAGACACCACCACAGATAGACTCTAACATTAAAAGTGTGCAGTGCTCTCATACCACCGTATGGATTGACCAGATTCACATACCTCCCAACTGTCCCGATTGAGAGGGACAGTCCCGATTCTGACCCCCTGTCCTGCTAAGGACACTTTGTGTCCCGCAGTGAGATGAGCCGCCACGCCCCCCATGCAACCCTTCCTGCCCTCCCTGTCTCTACAGCTCAGCCTCACAGCAGCTAGCAATGACGCTGCTATTGCTGTAATCTTCTGTGTCCACAGGACCTGTGATGAGGTCACAGGAGGGGAGGAGTCAGGGGTCACTTGATCAGTGTCCTCGTTGTGTGCAGGACTCTGCTGTGATGGTTGTCATGGTGCTGGATGAGGGTAAGTGTATGTGGGGTCGGGACTCGGGTTTACAGTGTGGATATAGCAGTGCTGTAGTGTGTACAAGTTGGATGTAGCAGAGTCGTGTGTGTACGAGCGGAGCCGTGTGTGTACGAGGTGTACGGAGCGGAGCCGTGTGTGTACGAGGTATACGGAGCGGAGCCGTTTGTGTACGAGGTGGTTGTAGCAGTGATGTAGTGTGTACGAGGTGTACAGAGCAGAGCCGTGTGTGTACGAGGTGGATGTAGCAGTGCTGTAGTGTGTACGAGGTGTACGGAGCAGAGCCGTGTGTGTACGAGGTGTACGGAGCGGAGCCATGTGTGTACGAGGTGTACGGAGCGGAGTCGTGTGTGTACGAGGTGTACGGAGCGGAGCCGTGTGTGTACGAGGTGTACGGAGCGGAGCCATTTGTGTACGAGGTGGTTGTAGCAGTGATGTAGTGTGTACGAGGTGTACAGAGCAGAGCCGTGTGTGTACGAGGTGGATGTAGCAGTGCTGTAGTGTGTACGAGGTGTACGGAGCAGAGCCGTGTGTGTACGAGTTGGATGGAGCAGAGCCGCGCGTGTACGAGGTGCACGGAGCTAAGCCGCACATGTACGAGGTGCACAGAGCGGAGCCGCGCATGTACGAGGTGCACGGAGCGGAGTCGCACATGTACAAGGTGGATGTAGCAGTGCTGTAGTGTGTACGAGGTGTACAGAGCAGAGCCGTGTGTGTACGAGGTGGATGTAGCAGTGCTGTAGTGTGTACGAGGTGTATGGAGCGGAGCCATGTGTGTACGAGGTGTACGGAGCGGAGCCATGTGTGTACGAGGTGTACGGAGCGGAGTCGTGTGTGTACGAGGTGTACGGAGCGGAGCCGTGTGTGTACGAGGTGTACGGAGCGGAGCCATGTGTGTACGAGGTGTACGGAGCGGAGTCGTGTGTGTACGAGGTGTACGGAGCGGAGCCGTGTGTGTACGAGGTGTACGGAGCGGAGCCATTTGTGTACGAGGTGGTTGTAGCAGTGATGTAGTGTGTACGAGGTGTACAGAGCAGAGCCGTGTGTGTACGAGGTGGATGTAGCAGTGCTGTAGTGTGTACGAGGTGTACGGAGCAGAGCCGTGTGTGTACGAGTTGGATGGAGCAGAGCCGCGCGTGTACGAGGTGCACGGAGCTAAGCCGCACATGTACGAGGTGCACAGAGCGGAGCCGCGCATGTACGAGGTGCACGGAGCGGAGCCGTGCATGTACGAGGTGCACGGAGCGGAGCCACGCGTGTACAAGGTGCACAGAGCAGAGCCGCGCATGTACGAGGTGCACGGAGCGGAGTCGCACATGTACAAGGTGGATGTAGCAGTGCTGTAGTGTGTACGAGGTGTACAGAGCAGAGCCGTGTGTGTACGAGGTGGATGTAGCAGTGCTGTAGTGTGTACGAGGTGTACGGAGCGGAGCCATGTGTGTACGAGGTGTACGGAGCGGAGCCATGTGTGTACGAGGTGTACGGAGCGGAGTCGTGTGTGTACGAGGTGTACGGAGCGGAGCCATGTGTGTACGAGGTGTACGGAGCGGAGTCGTGTGTGTACGAGGTGTACGGAGCGGAGCCGTGTGTGTACGAGGTGCACGGAGCGGAGCCATTTGTGTACGAGGTGGTTGTAGCAGTGATGTAGTGTGTACGAGGTGTACAGAGCAGAGCCGTGTGTGTACGAGGTGGATGTAGCAGTGCTGTAGTGTGTACGAGGTGTACGGAGCAGAGCCGTGTGTGTACGAGTTGGATGGAGCAGAGCCGCGCATGTACGAGGTGCACGGAGCTAAGCCGCACATGTACGAGGTGCACAGAGCGGAGCCGCGCATGTACGAGGTGCACGGAGCGGAGCCGCGCATGTACGAGGTGCACGCAGCGGAGCCGCGCATGTACAAGGTGCACAGAGCAGAGCCGGGCATGTACGAGGTGCACGGAGTGGAGTCGCACATGTACAAGGTGGATGTAGCAGTGCTGTAGTGTGTACGAGGTTTACGGAGCGGAGCCATGTGTGTACGAGGTGTACGGAGCGGAGCCATGTGTGTACGAGGTGTACGGAGCGGAGTCGTGTGTGTACGAGGTGTACGGAGCGGAGCCACGCGTGTACAAGGTGCACAGAGCAGAGCCGCGCATGTACGAGGTGCACGGAGCGGAGTCGCACATGTACAAGGTGGATGTAGCAGTGCTGTAGTGTGTACGAGGTGTACAGAGCAGAGCCGTGTGTGTACGAGGTGGATGTAGCAGTGCTGTAGTGTGTACGAGGTGTACGGAGCGGAGCCATGTGTGTACGAGGTGTACGGAGCGGAGCCATGTGTGTACGAGGTGTACGGAGCGGAGTCGTGTGTGTACGAGGTGTACGGAGCGGAGCCGTGTGTGTACGAGGTGTACGGAGCGGAGCCGTTTGTGTACGAGGTGGTTGTAGCAGTGATGTAGTGTGTATGAGGTGTACAGAGCAGAGCCGTGTGTGTACGAGGTGGATGTAGCAGTGCTGTAGTGTGTACGAGGTGTACGGAGCAGAGCCGTGTGTGTACGAGTTGGATGGAGCAGAGCCGCGCGTGTACTAGGTGCACGGAGCTAAGCCGCACATGTACGAGGTGCACAGAGCAGAGCCGCGCATGTACGAGGTGCACGGAGCGGAGCCGCGCATGTACGAGGTGCACGGAGCGGAGCCGCACGTGTACAAGGTGCACAGAGCAGAGCCGCGCATGTACGAGGTGCACGGAGCGGAGTCGCACATGTACAAGGTGGATGTAGCAGTGCTGTAGTGTGTACGAGGTTTACGGAGCTGAGCAGCGCCGCGCGTACGAGGTTTACGGAGCGGAGCCGTGTGAACGAGGTGGATGTAGCAGTGCTGTGTGTGTACGAAACGGAGCCCTGTGTGTGTGTGAAGTGTACGGAACTGAGCCGATCAGCTCCGTACACACAGGGCTCCGTTCTTGAGCCGTGTGTGTACAGAGCGGAGCAGAGCCGTGTGTGTATGGAGTGGAGTCTTGTGTGTATGTAGTGGAGCCACGTGTGTACGAGATGTACGGAGCAGAACTGCGTGTGTACGAGGTGTATGCTGCAAAGCCGCATGTGTACATGGTTTATGGAGTGGAGTCGTATGTGTACAAGTTGTACAAAGCGTGGCTGCGTGTGTAATAGATGTACGGAGTGGAGCCTTGTGTATACTGAGTGGAGCCTTGTGTGTGCGAGGTGGATGTAGCAGTGCTGTAGTGTGTACGAGGCGTACAGAGCGGAGCCATGTGTGTACGAGGTGTACGGAGCGGAGCCATGTGTGTACGAGGTGTACGGAGCGGAGTCGTGTGTGTACGAGGTGTACGGAGCGGAGCCGTGTGTGTACGAGGTGTACGGAGCGGAGCCGTTTGTGTACGAGGTGGTTGTAGCAGTGATGTAGTGTGTACGAGGTGTACAGAGCAGAACCGTGTGTGTACGAGGTGGATGTAGCAGTGCTGTAGTGTGTACGAGGTGTACGGAGCAGAGCCGTGTGTGTACGAGTTGGATGGAGCAGAGCCGCGCATGTACGAGGTGCACGGAGCGGAGTCGCACATGTATAAGGTGGATGTAGCAGTGCTGTAGTGTGTACGAGGTTTACGGAGCTGAGCCGCGCCGCGCGTGTACGAGGTTTACGGAGCGGAGCCGTGTAAACGAGGTGGATGTAGCAGTGCTGTGTGTGTACGAAACGGAGCCCTGTGTGTGTGTGAAGTGTACGGAGCTGAGCCGCTCAGCTCCGTACACACAGGGCTCCGTTCTTGAGCCGTGTGTGTACAGAGCGGAGCAGAGCCGTGTGTGTATGGAGTGGAGCCTTGTGTGTATGTAGTGGAGTCACGTGTGTACGAGATGTACGGAGCAGAACTGCGTGTGTACGAGGTGTATGCTGCAAAGCCGCATGTGTACATGGTTTATGGAGTGAAGTCGTATGTGTACAAGTTGTACAAAGCGTGGCTGCGTGTGTAATAGATGTACGGAGTGGAGCCTTGTGTATACTGAGTGGAGCCTTGTGTGTGCGAGGTGGACGGAGCTGAGCCGTGTGTGTATGAGGCATACAAAGCGGAACCGTGTTTGTATGAGGTGTGCAGAGCCATGTGTGTACAAGGTGTATGGTGGGGAGCATTCATACCTCCCAACCGTCCTGAATTCAGCGGGACACTCCCGATTTTGGGAGTCTGCCCCGCTGTCCCAGCCGGGAGCTTTTCCCATGGACACAGAAGTACATGCTGGAGCCCCAAGGAGCACTTTAAAATTTGCACGTGATGTTCCACCAAAAGTGACGTGCTGGAAGATGACCGGAAATGAGGTAATTTCGGGAGGAGATTGTGACGGAACCATAGAGGCACTTCAGGAATGCTTCAGATCCATCACTGTGTCCTCGCCTTGGAATCGGGATGTCGGCCATGTGAGCGGATCAAGATATGTCCTGCACCGGAAGGCTCAGGTGGGCACTACAATGGGAGCCGGGCTGCTATAGTATCTTTATAGAATCTTTATTTCTTTCTCTCTCTGTTTCTTTCTCTCTCTCTGTTCGTTCTTTCTCTCTCCTTTCTTTCCCATCTTTCTTTCTCTCTGTTCTTTTTCTTTCTCTCTGTTCTTTCTTTCCCCTCTTCTTTCTATCTCTGTTCTTTCTTTCCTTTCTTTCTTTCTCTCTCTGTTTCTTTCTTTTTCTCTATCTCTCTGTTCTTTCTTTCCCCTCTTTCTTTTCTCTCTCTCTCTCTGTTCTTTCCCCTCTTTCTATCTGTCTCTCTGTTCTTTTTTTCTTTCTCTCTCTCTTTCCCCTCTTTCTCTCTCTCTGTTCTTTCTTTCTTTCCCCTCTTTCTTTCTTTCCCCTCTTTCTTTCTCTCTGTTCTTTCTTTCTCTCTCTGTTCTTTCTTTCCCATCTTTCTTTCTCTCTGTTCTTTTTCTTTCTTTCTCTCTGTTCTTTCTTTCCCCTCTTTCTTTCTATCTCTCTGTTCTTTCTTTCCCCTTTCATTTTCTCTTTCTTTCTTTCTCTCTCTTCTTTCTTCCCCCTCTTTCTTTCTCTTTCTCTCTGTTCTTTCTTTCCCCTCTTTCTTTCTCTCTGTTCTTTCTTTCCCCTCTTTTCTTTCTTCTCTCTGTTCTTTCTTTCTCTTTCTTTCGCTCTCTGTTTCTTTCTTTCTCTCTGTTCTTTTCTTCCTTTCTCTTTCTTTCCCCTTTCTTTCTTTCTTTCTGTTCTTTTTTTCCCATCTTTCTCTCTATCTCTTTTTTCTTTCTTTCGTTCTCTCTTTGTTCTTTCTTTCCCTTCTTTCTCTCTCTCCCTCTGTTGTTTCTTTACCCCTTTCTTTTTTTCTCTCTGTTCTTTTTTTCTGTCCCCTCTTCTTTCTCTCTCTCTGTTTCTTTTTCTCTATCTCTCTGTTCTTTCTTTCCCCTCTTTCTTTCTCTCTCTCTGTTCTTTCCCCTCTTTCTTTCTCTGTTCTTTTTTTCTTTCTCCCTCTCTCTGTTCTTTCTTTCTCTTTCTTTCTTTCTTTCTTTCTTTCTTTCTCTCTCAGTTCTTTCTTTCTTTCCCCTATTTCTTTCTCTCTTTCTTTCTTTCCCCTCGTTCTTTCTCTCTCTATTCTTTCTTTCCCCTCTTTCTCTCTCCCTCTCTGTTCTTTCTTTCTCTCTCTGTTCTTTCTTTCTTTCCCCTCTTTCTCTCTGTTCTTTCTTTCCCCTCTTTCTTTCTCTCTCTATTCTTTCTTTCTTTTTCTCTCTGTTCTTTCTTTCCCTCTCTGTCTTTCTTTCTCTGTTCTTTCTTTCCCCTCTTTCTCTCTCCCTCTCTGTTCTTTCTTTCTCTCTCTGTTCTGTCTTTCCTCTTTCTTTATTTCTCTGTTCTTTCCCATTTGTCTTTCTTTCTCTCTCTGTTCTTTCTTTCCCCTCTTTCTTTCTCTCTCCCTCTCTGTTCTTTCTTTCCCCTCTTTCTTTTTTTCTCTCTGTTCTTTTTTTCTGTCCCCTCTTTCTCTGTTCTTTCTTTCTTTCCCGTATTTCTTTCTTTCTCTCTCTGTTCTTTCTTTCCCGTCTTTCTTTCTTTCTCTCTCTGTTCTTTCTTTCCCCACTTTCTTTCTCCCTCCCTCTCTGTTCTTTCTTTCCCCTCTTTCTTTCTCCGTCTCTGTTCTTTCTTTCCCCTTTCTATGTTTATTTCTTTCTCTCTCTCCTTTCTCTGTTTTCTTTTTTCTCTTCTGTTCTTTCTTTTACTCAGTACCAGTGTGCCCACAGTACCAGTCACTGTGCCCTCAGAACCAGTCAGTGTGATCACCAGTGCTAAATGGGTGTGGTTGGGGCGTGGACATGGGTGGGACTAGTTGGGAAATGGGTGTGGTAGGGGTGTGGCCTAAAATTTGGTGCGGCCCGCTACAACCTTTGTCCCTCTTTCCCATCTTCAAAAGTTGGGAGGTATGGATTCAGCATAAGTATATAGCGATAAACAGTTGCCTTGATACATAACCACGGTACTTATCTGAAGGATCGCTGCACAAGTGTAACCGAGATACCATTATGGCGTCATCTCAAGGTCTCATTTCATCACTCTCAGATTTCATTAAATCACTCTCGACGCGTTTCCCCCTTTCTAAATTGGGTTCCTCAGGAGAGACAGATAATAATGTGGCAGAGATATTCCAATGATGAGGCTGCTGAGCTGGGGCCGAAACTGCTGAGGCTGCGTCCCTTGTTTCCCGGGGAAGGCAAAAAGGCCCAGACAGGTGCTGTGACCCGGAAGCTGGGGGCGCGGTTAAAAGTGAAAGTGCATGCGCAGTGTGCTCCGCAGGGTGCACTGCCGGGCCGAGACGAAAAGAGGCCCGCCATACGCCAGGACGCTGCCAGAGCCTGCTGCAGTAACAGGGAGAGAGCCGGGAGCCCTGTTCAGCTGAGCGCCGCATGAAAGTTTAAGAGCCTGAGAGAACGAGGTGCAATGTGCCCGGTAGTTACCAGAGAGCGAGGTGACGTGTGCTCCGTGATCATGAATACTGCATCCGAGCTGCACAGAGAAAGCAGAGCACTGGACAGACATTTGCAGGCCTACCTTGCCAGTTAACACTTGCTAGTCCACGTAGGGACTTTGATAGTGCTGTGGCCTTGTTTATTCAAAGCTTCAGTTGTGGACTGGGAAGCCTCTGACACAATAAGTGATTTAAGGAACTGACATTATCCTGTTTATTGCTCATTAACTTTGAAGGGAGCAACATGATGTTGTGGGACTGGACTGAAAGAGTTAAGAGCATGCTGCAGATGTACCCAAGGCCCCTGTGCTGCAGGCTGAGATATGATTAATATCCCTAGACGGTGAGGCCCGGTTTTCTGTAATGTTTTGCCCCCCTCATGAACGGGACACGTTGACCAAGCTTTGCAGATCCTAGAGGAAGCGCATGGATATCCCACTGATGTTGGGGAACTGCAGATGCGCTTGTTCCGCATTGTCCAAAGGGAGGGGGAGTCCGTGACACAGTACATTAATGAGCAGCAGGAGGTACAAGCGCTTATCGCCCGCCGGGATAATGTGGGGGTAATCAGAGTGGAGTCCACTGATGTGATATTGAGAGACCAGTTCGTGGCAGGCCTCAGAGACATAGCGCTTAAGCAAGCTTTGCGGGAGCACCTGCGTACTAGGCCGTGTATGACTTTTTAGAAATTGGGTCAGGAGCGCGCATAAGGGAGCAGGAGCAGGGGACCGCAGTCTTCGCTGGGATGGTCTGGAGCCACAAAGTATCTACCCTGAATGCAACAGAGCCAGAGTGGTCCCATGAATTATGGCAGGAAATGTGGAAAATGAGGCAGAAATAGGGAACCTAAAAGAAGCCCTTGCTGCTACCTTGGAGTCCAGTCCCATACACCGGGGTAACTTATGGCAAGAGATAAGAGAAGTTAGAGGAGAGATACGGAGCATAAGAGAAACTCCAGCAGCAGCCCCAGAATCTAATCCTATGTCCCGGGATGAAGAGCGATTACAGAGGGGGTATGCCTCTCCTGGAGGACGGCAATCAAGACCGAATTGCCCACCAGACAGTCGCAGAAGTGAGTGTTGGACTTGTGGAGAAATGGGACACATGTCAAGGAGTTGCCCTACACGAGACAGCCAATGACAAAGATTCGCTCACCCCTCCAAAGGTTATTCTCACTGGAGAGAACGCTGCACCTGGAGGAGACATCCTTGGACAGGGAAACCCACCCCCGAGGAACAAAGTGGAGAGAGAAGGTCCGCCTGTCGCAGAGTGACCATAGAGGATGGACGGACACCTGGAATAAATGGTACTGTGAGTGGAGGGGAGCCTCGCCCAGAGCTAGACAGAGCCATGGCATTGGACAGCAAGAAGTGAGGGAGGAAGAATCATCTACCTGCAGCGCGATGTCAGCGTTACTCAAGAGCACGGAGGTGACTCGAGTGGAGCCGAAGTGCGCCAAGGAAGTTCAAGACGATGGCAGCTCCAGTGAAGAGGCAGAGGTAGGGCTCACATCAAGTGCCCAGTCAGATGATTTAGTGGAGGAGGACATTGGATGCCATGAAGAAGAGCCCGATGTTGAAATTCTGCATGAGGTACCTGAAGTTCTGAGTACTTCTGACAAGAAAATTCCAGAGGTGCCTCAAAGTACTCAGTGTGACCATGCTGGTGTTCCGCCCATGCAATATCTGCAGAACAATTTTCTTTGGCAAAATGAAGTGCAAGAGAGGCAGAAATGGGTGTAAAAACTGTGGGGATCTGGCCCACCTCGTAAGAACATAAAGGAGCACAAAGAGTTCTCGCCCATGGAATGGCGAGCTAAAAGAGAGGGGGAGTGTAAGGAGGAAGACAGGCTTCGAGTACCTGTATTGAGCTGGGGCCAGAAATGCTGAGCCTGCATCCCTTGTTTCTCGGGGGAAGGCAAAAAGGCCCAGACAGGTGCGCTGACCCAGAAGCTGGGGGCGCGGTTAAAAGTGAAAGCGCACACAGCGTCAAGAAGTTTTCCGCCAGCCGTGAGAGAGGCCAGGTGCAGGGGCAGCATGCTCCGCAGGGTGCGCAGCCGGGCCGAGGCCAAACGGGGCCAGCTATACACCAGGACACTGCCGGAGCCTTCTGTAGTAATAGGGAGAGAGCCGGGAGTCCTGTTAAGCTGAGCAACGCATGAAAGTTTAAGAGCCTGAGAGAGCCAGGTGCTTTGTGCCCGGTAGTTACCAGAGAGCAAGGTGACGTGTGCTCTGTAGAGTTGAGCGATACTTTCCGATATCCTAAAGTATCGGAATCGGAATGGTATCGCCGATATCACTAAAATATCGGCGATACCCGATATCGATACCGGAAGTCCCATGTAAGTCTATGGGAACAAAATATCGAAATTAAAAAAAACCCATTCTTGCCTTGTTGGTTAATTGTACATGAAGGAAAACAACAAAGAGTAATGTAGAATGTATTGTGGAAGGTTGAGGAGACATTAAAGGCATAGATGTTTAACCCAATCAAATGGAATAGCATAAATATTTTTTTTTTAAAGATGTTCGGATTGACGAAGAAATTGACAATGTTAACGTTTTTTATATTTTGGCAAATATGTATATTACACAACTTCCATGCTCTTCATCTTCACCTTTTTAACTTTTCACACACTTTCTCCTTCATAATCTTCTGCAGCATCATCTTTTTCATCAAATTATTTTTCATCTTCACCTTCTTTATCTTCTTCTTAAACTTCTTGCTATTCATCTTTGTTAACATTACTCATATTCTTCTTATTAAACTATTATTCTTATTCATATTCTGCTTCATCTTCTTCATCATATTCTTATTTGTGACAGAGAATCCTGTACTTGTAATCTGTCAAAGTATGAATTTTTCATCCTTCCGTTCTTGCTGTCACAAAAGATTTAAATTACAACAGTATTTGTCCGTGTTCAGTTTAGCCTGCAGCAGCAGGCATTTTCCAGGGGCACCACGAGGAGGAACGGACTCACCCCCATACACTGCTTAGTCTTCTTCTGCTTATAATTTAGAGCATATATTTTGCTCTTCATTTTGGTCTTATACTTCATGTTCTTCTGCTTTTAGATCTTCTGCTTATTGTTCTTGTGTCTCTTGTTCCGTATCTTGTATTTGTAGCACAATCTTGTACCAGCTGATGTTACTGGGACACGGTTACTAAGCAGGAGGTACCTGTGCTCCAAAGCACTACCAAGGACCAGCAGACGTTGCTGGAACTCGGATACCGAGATGGAGGCACCTAGGCCAAAGGCACTGCGGAGAACCAGCTGACGGTACTGGAACCCGGAGGGGCAGCAGAAGGAAAAGAGCCAATGGCACAACCGAGGACCAGCTGACGTTACTGGGACACGGTTACTAAGCAGGAGGTACCTGTGCTCCAAAGCACTACCAAGGACCAGCAGACGTTGCTGGAACTCGGATACCAAGATGGAGGCACCTAGGCCAAAGGCACTGCGGAGAACCAGCTGACGGTACTGGAACCCGGAGGGGCAGCAGAAGGAAAAGAGCCAATGGCACAACCGAGGACCAGCTGACGTTACTGAACCCCAGTAACACAGGAGCAAGTGTTGACTGTGCTAACAGCACTTCCGAGCAACAACTGGCGGTGTTGGAGCCCAGGGTCAAGGAGGATGTTTAAATACTAGATAAAGTAATTTCCTTGTTACCTGTCAATTTTAAATGTCTATACTTCAAACAAGAGAAAGATAACCTTTACTACCATAAGATGATGATTTCATTTAAACTAATATCTAGATAAATAAAGAATTGACAAACATAAACACATACATTAACATGTTGAACAGCAATGCAAACCACAAAATAAATTAGTTAAGGAATCTGCTATACGGTTGTACATAAAAGCATACAAGTACATATCTGAATCCATTAATGATGGATAAGTAACAGTATGTACACCATTTTTATTGTATAGACAATGAATGTCTGACTTCAAAACATCATCAGCATTACAAGTTATCTGTGACATTACTAAAATGTTACATTTGCTGAATAATGTCACTAAACAGTTTATACAAAATTATACAATTTCCATCATGTAATACTCATAATATGTGGCAATAATCATGTTTATTAACAAACATAACCTTTAAAAAGTGCATAGTGCATAGTGAAAATTGCTAGTTATGCCTGACTGTCGACTTGCAAGCATGACAACGGATAGATAAGGTATATATAGATGAGACTGCATAGCCACAGATGGTGAATGGCGATGTAATACTGTACCTCAATAAAGTGTGCGTCACTACTACATAATTTTTTTTATATAGCTTTATAAACAGGGTACGTGGATGTATGCTTGCGCCTTTGTTTTGACGCACAGACTGCCTTCCTGCTGAGACGCGTTGGGTAGTGAACAGTTGTGTGCAGTGTTCACTGTAGTCTGAGGTTTTCCTTTTTGGAGTGCAGATCACGCTCCAGTTAGTTCTTCAACCACTGCTGGTTGTAGTCTGCTGAGCGTGTGTCACTGGCACATCCTTGAAATTTTTCTCTAATTGTTGCTGCTCCACTCTATTACAAATAAATAAAATCTATTAGTGTGACGCGCTTCCATCCGTATACAATACATTGGTTGCAAACACTATAGAAGTACACAAAGGGCCTTTCACACCTACTGAACAGTTGTGTGCAGTGTTCACTGCAGTCTCTGCGGAATAACCACACTTAGGCCTTATAACTTTTCAGACTTTCTTTATCAATCTACCAAGATGAAGAAGGCAGGGAGTAAGGCACGTGGTCGTGGAGTTTCTTCAGGGAGAGGACGTGGGGATTCTGTGGCTGCTGCGGCCCCCAGTGACACAGCATCCACCAGTTTTCCCCGTGAGCGTTCCTTTATGCGCACTTTTGTAGGAGCTCGGAGTACCCCCCTGCTGCGGGAAGAACAAATTAAAGCCGTTGTTGTTTGGATCTCAGCCAATGCATCGACTTCAATTGCTTCCACCTCCTCTCAGGACCACAGCACTGTTGGGCAACCATCTGTCTCTTCACCGCCTGGCAAATTGCCCAGGCAGTCAGAGAGTTGTGTACAGGAGCCAGCTGAGTGTCTGCTTCTGTTCTCAGAATCTATTGGCTTGCAAACAGGGGCCCAGCCAAGCAGCATTCTGTAATGTGAAGAAGAGGGAGTATGCAGTGATGCGCAACAGCTGTGTCTCTCTGAATCTGAAGAGGCGGGTGAGACAGTGCCGATGGTCAGCACACCGCAGAACGCATCTGATGATGATGATGAGACCCAGGTGCCAGTTTCTGTTGAGCATGGTGCTGGCCAGACCACCCAACAGCAGGTGTTGGAAGAGGGTAGTGGAGATGATGAGGTCCAATACCCAACATGGCATGAAGAACAGGAAGGTGGTGGGAGCAGCTCAGAGGAAT
This sequence comes from Oophaga sylvatica, assembly GCA_033576555.1. NCBI lineage: Eukaryota > Metazoa > Chordata > Amphibia > Anura > Dendrobatidae > Oophaga > Oophaga sylvatica. The sequence continues at coordinate 187,968,842 of JARQOD010000006.1, read as the reverse complement.
AATAATAATATTTATTTATATAGCGCCATCATATTCCGCAGCGCTTTACAGTTTAGCAGTTTCAGAACACAAGTCATAAGTAACAACGTTAACAATACAATAATTTAAGCTAAATAAGTCGCCCCTGCTCGTGACAGCTTACAATGTACAATGAGATGGGGGAGATACAAAGTATAGGTGTTTATATACAATGGTGCATTTACAATGATGTTCCAGCCATCTTAAGGGACTGAGGGATGGAGATAGTGAATGGGCTAGAGACACACACACACTTACACAGAATACATAGAATGACTTTGATTAGTGAATGTGATAGGCCGCTCTGAACAAATGTGTTTTGAGGGAGCGCCTGAAACCATGCAAATTGTGGATAGTCCTAATTTCTTGGGGTACAGCATTCCAGAGGATTGGCGTAGAGCAGGAGAAGTCTTGGAGTCGGGAGTGGGAGGTACGTATTAGTGCAGAGGTTAGTCGAAAGTCGTTTGCAGAGCGCAGCAGTCGGTTAGGCCGATAGATAGAAATGAGGGAGGAGATGTAGGAGGGTGCTGCACTGTGGAGAGCTTTGTGGGTGAGAACCAGTACTTTGGTTGAAAGCTGGGAGAGGCCTAGAGAAATGGTTAGTGATAGAAGGAAGATAGAGGAAGACATTGCCCCAACGGTACAAACAGGAGGGAGAGTTAGGCTGCAGACTCGGTTGCCTGTAGCCTCCAGTTTGGCACCTGTTCGGAGCAGTTGTGTTCCAAAAGTCAAAACGTGCGCTCCCAGGACTTGCACTGCGTGGTCCTTTTTTCACACACTTGCACATGATATTTGCTATGTGAAATGCAAGCTGTGTAATCAAAAATTAAAAATAGCTAAAAGTGTCAGTCACCTCAATACCACAAATATGTGGAAACATGTGCGGACAAAGCACGTAGTTGAGTTACAAAGACACACTGGAGATGTAGGCCAACCTACAGCAGCACCTACATCTTCAGGTTGTGTTGAAGCCTCTTCATCGAGCTCACACACAGCTGGTTATGCTTCCTCACAGGATCGCCATGGAAGAACCTCGGCCACTGTTGTCCAGAGACAAACTGTTATTCCACACACAGCAGCAAGTTCCCTGTCATCCTCACACTCCCAGGCCACAAAACAGCCAGCGGTAGCACAGGCATGGGATAAAAGACGGCCATACTCCGCAAACCATGCACGAGCACAGGCTCTGAATGCTGGCATTGCAAAACTCCTGTCCCTTGAAATGCTGTGATTCAGGCTGGTGGAGACAGACAGTTTCCGTAACTGAATATCATTGTCAATCCCACAATACAATGTGCCAAGCCGATTTCATTTCAGCAGGCAAGCCGTCCCTGGTCTGCAAAAGCATGTTGAGGGAAAAATTAAACATGCGCTACTAAAAGCCCTCAGTAGCAAGGTCCACCTGACCACCGATGCGTGGACCAGTACCCATTGTTATGATCTGCTACAACCAGTAAGGAAAGAAGGGAATTCTGTCCCTACAATACAACTAAGCTGAATCCCTACGATGTAACGGGGAACCTGATCCTGCGACCAGACCCGCTAAAGTCCTCATCTAGTGTGAACGAAGACCTATAGTTGCGAGGGAGTAATCCCTACAAGATCTAGGGACTGGGAGAAAAGGTGGACACCTCCTAGTCCTAACATAAATTGTAGCATGGATAATTAAACAGAAAAATAAATACTTTGTGATCCTAACATCAAGCAAAACTCACAGATTAAGGCACCTAAGCACCCGGCTAGCTTAACAGTAGATAATACAATGAAGTCAAGCAAAGCCAGAAGGGCGGAGCCAGACTAAATAGGGAAAAAAGGTCATGTGACCAGCAAACTGAAACAAAACCTAACAAGAGGGTTCTAACACCCATGGCCAGGGACAATACCTTTCCCTCACTGCCCATTGGGTCAATGTTGTGCAGCCGGGTACTGATCTTGCGAGTGGCGCTGTACGTGTTCTGCCAACTCCAAGGATTGCAGGAATCAAGTCTGTACACATTGATTCCTCCTCCTATTCCAGTTCCTCAGAATCATCGCTGCAGGAGCCGTCACGGTCTACCTCCACATGGACCCGTGAACGTTTACCTGTTGCGACCGATATGAGCACAGCCGTGTCCAAATGTCAACAGGCCATCCTGAAATTAATTTCCATGGGGAATCTTAGCCACACAGCGCAGGAGCTCTGTAATGCCATAAAGCAGGAGAGCGACGTGTGGTTTTTGGAAGAGAATCTACAGGCAGGCTTGGTAGTGTGTGACAATGGCCGAAATCTGGTGTCAGCTCTGGGCCTTGGCAACCTCACTCACATACCATGTCTGTCATATGTGCTCAACTTGGTCGTGCAGAGTTTTTTGAGGGACTATCCGGATCTTGATGCACTGCTGCACAAGGTCCGCCTAGAGTGCGCTCACTTGCGACGTTCCAGCATGGCCAGATCGCTGATTGCAGCTCTGCAACGCAGATTTCACCTTCATGAACATCGCATTATATGTGACGTACCCACCAGGTGGAATTCCTCGTTACATATGTTGGAGCGGTTGTGTGAGCAGCAGCCAACAGTAATGGAGTATCAGCTGCATCAGGCGCAGTCAACTCGCAATTTGCGGCGTTCACACTTCACCACTACTGAGTGGGCCTCTATAATAAGAATAATAATATTATTTATTTATATAGCGCCATAATATTCCGCAGTGCTTTACAGTTTAACAGTTTCAAAACACGAGTCATAAGTAACAACGTTAACAATACAATAATTAAAGCAAAATCAGCCGCCCCTGCTGGTGAAAGCTTACAATCTACAATGAGGTGTGGGAGATACAAAGTACAGGTGTTTATATACAATGGTGTTTTTACAATGATGGTCCAGCCATTTTAAGGAAGTGAGGGATGCATGGAGATAGTGAATGGGCTACACACACAGAATTACACATAGAATGACTTTGATTAGAGAATGTGATAGGCCACTGTGAACAAATGTGTTTTGAGGGAGCGCCTGAAACCATCCAAATTGCGGATAGTCCTAATTTCTTGGGGTAGAGCATTCCAGAGGATTGGCGCAGCGCGGGTGAAGTCTTGGAGTTGGGAGTGGGAGGTACGGATTAGTGCAGAGGTTAGTCGAAGGTCGTTTGCAGAGTGCAGCAGTCGGTTAGGCCGATAAATATAAATAAGGGAGGAGATGTAGGGGGGTGCTGCGCTGTGGAGAACTATGTTGGTGAGAACCAGTAATTAGAATTGGATCCTATAATGAATGGGCAGCCACTGCCAGTGTAATGAGTGGCGAATAACTCTATGAAGGATATCTGCCACGTTTTGCGTGCGTTTGATGAGTCAACGCGGATGGCGAGTGCAGATGATGCACTAGTCAGCCTGACTGTCCCCCTTATCTGCCTGCTTCAAAAAACACTGCAAGCACTAAGGCATGAGGTTTTGGAAGAGGTGGAGGATGAGGAGTCACAAATTCCATCACCTTCTGGACAGTCAGCGCAACGTGGTTCTTCACAAAGGGCTGGAGGACTTTCAAAGTACCATGCTGTATCAACAATTGAACCTCCAGAGTCGCTGTCTATATTTTCATAACCATTACAAACTTTTAATGTATTTACAAAGCACATAATGTACATTTTTTTCTATCCTTTTGTAATGCTATTGTGTTTCCATAAACTGATGTTACAGAATTATGATACAAAGTTTTTAAATTTTGAGTTTTAAATTTTGTAAATTTATATGTATTTTAAGGACTTTGTGAGGAGGAGTCAATGGAGGAGGAAGACATCGCTCCAGAGGGAGGTAGACAATGCTCTAGTCAGTATGTAGACCAAGGGTGGGGTGATGCACAGCAGGCGGAGATGACGCCTCTTGCAGGGGACAACGTTTCTTGGCCAGTTGGGAGTCTGCAGCACATGGTTGATTTCATGCTGCAGTGGCTGAGAAACGACCGCCGCATCGAACACATTCACACCACGTCTGATTATTGGGTGTACACCCTCCTAGACCCTCGCTACCGGGACAACTTACAAAGCCTCATCACACACCGTTGAACCGGGAGCGTAAAATGCGGAAGTACCAAGACACACTGGTGCAATCCATAATGTTCTCCATTCCAGCCAAGAGCACTGCTGCTGCTACTGATTTACAAAGCAGCTCTGTGCGTCGAGGCAGTGGAGACAGCTCTGCAACAAGAGGGAGCACAAGCAGCGCCTCTGCACAGGGCAAGACCAGTATGTTCCAAATGTGTCGAAGTTTTGTGGCAGCGCCACCAATGTCTACACCATCCGAGACGGCTCCAGTCAGCAGGAGGCAACATTTCCGTAAGATGGTTACAGACTACATGTCTTGCCCTCTCAGTGTACTCTCAGATGGCTCTTCCCCATTCAAGTTTTGTGTCTCTAAGCTGGATACATGGCCAGAGCTTAGCCAGTATGCATTGGAGGTGCTGGCTTGATCTGCTGGCAGTGTATTATCGGAGCGCGTCTTTACTGCTGCAGGTGGTGTACTAACAGACCGTTGCATGCGACTATCCTACGATAATGTACAACGGCTTACTTTTCTGAAAATGAACTAGGCATGGATCTCGCCTGAATTTGCCTGTCCGGTTTCAGATTAACTAACTGGTTGACAACGTTTTCCATGTCTCCTGTTATGTTCATCTTTCTACCACCTGAGCTATACTCCCTGGGCTACAACACTGCCAGTTGCTGCTCAGAAGTGTCGTGTCCACAGACCAATACACAAGCTATAGTAATAGTGGGGTTCAGTAACGCCTGCTGTTCCCCTGCTGTGTGTCCGGCAAAAATTACTGCTACCTAGCTACACATGTTTAAAAAAACATGACATGTTAAAGTGGCTAGTGCTACACATAGATATCAGGCTACACCCTTATTTCTAAGCTGTAAACAAGTGAAACGTCAAATTTAAAACCATTCAATGATTAGTGTTGGTAACAAATCTGTAACTAAATAATTGTGACATATTATGGCAGATATCCACATGTCTAACACAAAAGCATACTTATGCTATAGGGTACTGATGGTGAACCTTCTCACTCCATAACTTTGACCAATCCAACTCACATCATGCCTCAAATGCTGCAATGTTGGAAGTGCATAATGTGGGTTGAACTTTGACAACAGCTGCAGTGCGAAGGTTATCCTTCTGTGTTCTTGGCTTTTTAAATAAAAGCATACAAGTAAATATAATAATACCTTGTTGATTAAGGGACATGATACACCTGTAAATTTGAAACAATGGATGTAGGACTATTCCTCTTCAACATTACTAATATTATGATGTCATTTGAATAAAATACATATTTTAGTTAAAAATAAAAACCATGTTCAGTAGCAATGTGAAAGGCCCGCATTTTATGTGAACTGTGTAAAACTTCGTAAATTTGTTTTGTGCAACCAATGTATTGTATACGGATGGAAGCGCGTCACACTAATAGATTAGATTTATTTTAAATGGAATGTAGCAGAAACCAATTGAATAAATGAAAGGATGAGCCACATGAGACAACGCTCAGAGACAAGAAGTACAAGCAGCAGTGCTTGAACATGTAACTGGAGCGTGATCTGCACTAAAAAAAGTAAAAAACACAGACTGAAGTGAACACTGAAACACAACTGTCCACAATCTGTGAAAAGCTCCTTTCTGTACTTCTATAGTGTTTGCAACCAATGTATTGTATACGGATGGAAGCGCGTCACACTAATACTATTAGGATGAGCCACTGAGACACGCTCAGCAGAGTACAAGCAGCAGTGCTTGAACAAGTAACTGGAGCGTGATCTGCACTCAAAAAAGTAAAAAACACAGACTGAAGTGAACACTGAAACACAACTGTCCACAATCTGTGAAAAGCTCCTTTCTGTACTTCTATAGTGTTTGCAACCAATGTATTGTATACGGATGGAAGCGCGTCACACTAATACTATTAGGATGAGCCACTGAGACACGCTCAGCAGAGTACAAGCAGCAGTGCTTGAACATGTAACTGGAGCGTGATCTGCACTAAAAAAAGTAAAAAACACAGACTGAAGTGAACACTGAAACACAACTGTCCACAATCTGTGAAAAGCTCCTTTCTGTACTTCTATAGTGTTTGCAACCAATGTATTGTATACGGATGGAAGCGCGTCACACTAATACTATTAGGATGAGCCACTGAGACACGCTCAGCAGAGTACAAGCAGCAGTGCTTGAACAAGTAACTGGAGCGTGATCTGCACTCAAAAAAGTAAAAAACACAGACTGAAGTGAACACTGAAACACAACTGTCCACAATCTGTGAAAAGCTCCTTTCTGTACTTCTATAGTGTTTGCAACCAATGTATTGTATACGGATGGAAGCGCGTCACACTAATACTATTAGGATGAGCCACTGAGACACGCTCAGCAGAGTACAAGCAGCAGTGCTTGAACATGTAACTGGAGCGTGATCTGCACTCAAAAAAGTAAAAAACACAGACTGAAGTGAACACTGAAACACAACTGTCCACAATCTGTGAAAAGCTCCTTTCTGTACTTCTATAGTGTTTGCAACCAATGTATTGTATACGGATGGAAGCGCGTCACACTAATACTATTAGGATGAGCCACTGAGACACGCTCAGCAGAGTACAAGCAGCAGTGCTTGAACAGTAACTGGAGCGTGATCTGCACTAAAAAAAGTAAAAAACACAGACTGAAGTGAACACTGAAACACAACTGTCCACAATCTGTGAAAAGCTCCTTTCTGTACTTCTATAGTGTTTGCAACCAATGTATTGTATACGGATGGAAGCGCGTCACACTAATACTATTAGGATGAGCCACTGAGACACGCTCAGCAGAGTACAAGCAGCAGTGCTTGAACAAGTAACTGGAGCGTGATCTGCACTCAAAAAAGTAAAAAACACAGACTGAAGTGAACACTGAAACACAACTGTCCACAATCTGTGAAAAGCTCCTTTCTGTACTTCTATAGTGTTTGCAACCAATGTATTGTATACGGATGGAAGCGCGTCACACTAATACTATTAGGATGAGCCACTGAGACACGCTCAGCAGAGTACAAGCAGCAGTGCTTGAACAAGTAACTGGAGCGTGATCTGCACTCAAAAAAGTAAAAAACACAGACTGAAGTGAACACTGAAACACAACTGTCCACAATCTGTGAAAAGCTCCTTTCTGTACTTCTATAGTGTTTGCAACCAATGTATTGTATACGGATGGAAGCGCGTCACACTAATAGTATTAGTGTGACGCGCTTCCATCCGTATACAATACATTGGTTGCAAACACTATAGAAGTACAGAAAGGAGCTTTTCACAGATTGTGGACAGTTGTGTTTCAGTGTTCACTTCAGTCTGTGTTTTTTACTTTTTTGAGTGCAGATCACGCTCCAGTTACTTGTTCAAGCACTGCTGCTTGTACTCTGCTGAGCGTGTCTCAGTGGTCATCCTTTTCATTTATCTCCAATTGGTTCTGCTACATTCCATTTAAAATAAATCTAATCTATTAGTCTAATAGATTACATTTATTTTAAATGGAATGTAGCAGAACCAATTGGAGATAAATGAAAAGGATGAGACACTGAGACACGCTCAGCAGAGTACAAGCAGCAGTGCTTGAACATGTAACTGGAGCGTGATCTGCACTAAAAAAAGTAAAAAACACAGACTGAAGTGAACACTGAAACACAACTGTCCACAATCTGTGAAAAGCTCCTTTGTGTAGTTCTATAGTGTTTGCAACCAATGTATTGTATACGGATGGAAGCACGTCACACTAATAGATTTGATTTTTTTTTGTAATATAATGGAGCTGCACCAATTCCACAAATAAAAAAAAAAAAAAAAAAAAAAAGAGTCAGTGACACGTGCAGATGCCTACAAACAGCGGTGGATGCAGAGCAAACTGCAGCGTCACCTGCACTGTCACACACACACCTTGCACAGAGCTGTTAAAACAACACTGGCAAAATGAAGCTTTACACAGCGGTTGGTAAACTAGCCTGCCTCAAGCACAGTAGTACACAAAATCGCAATATCTAACTGTCCCTCAGAGTGAGCAGAGTAGCGTTCTGTCCCTTACTGAGTTCACAGCACAGTGACGCTAAAATGGCGGCGGCGCCTTTTATAGTGCATTCTGACATCATTTCAGCAGCCAATCACAGCCATGCCATTAGTTAAGATGACCGCAGCATTACAGGATGTGCCCACACTTCGTAGGATTCCTCATTGGCTGACTAAAATCACATTGCCTGTCTCAAAGAATTATGGGAACTTCCGATTCCGGTATACGATATGGAAAAAGTATCGGAATTAAGTATCGGAATTCCGATAACGCGAATATCGGCCGATACCCGATACTTGCGGTATCGGAATGCTCAACACTAGTGCTCTGTGATCGTGAGTACTGCATCCGAGCCTCATAGAGAAAGCCAAGCACTGGACAGACATTTACGGCCTACCTTACCAATTGACACTTGCCAGTCCATGTTGGACTCTGATAGTGCTGTGGCCTTGTTTGTTTCATCCACACGTGCTTATGGACTGGGGGCTCAGCGGATGGTGCCGGAGACCGACCGCTGCCACCACAAGATGGACCTCCGTTACCAGCAGGACCTTCTTGGACAAGCATCGCGCCATCCGTTGTTGGCGCTCCTGATTTCCAACTTTCAGTTGTAGACTGGGAAGCTTCTGACACGATAAGTTATTTAAGGAACTGCCATTATCCTGTTTATTGCTCATTAACTTTGCCTATTGCTTGCCATTGAACTGTTTAACCCTCATTTAACCATTTATCTCCATGCGAGGAGTTAATCCCTGTTAAATTAAAGCTGTTAAATTTGTTAACCCTTTATCTGCCTCCTGTCCGTCACTGCATCCCGCAACCTGCTCACATCATAACTCTGTATCCACAGTAGGATGCCCCATAGCCCATTTATACAATGTGATGCACCATAGACCTCGCAATACACAAAGTAATTACCCATACACATAGTATGATGGGCGCACAGTACATTCCCTTATACAATATATGATGCCACCACAGCCCCTTTGTACATGGCTCCATATATCCTATAAACAATGTGATGGCCCCATAATCCCCTGTATACAATATGATCCACCAGAGCCCCTTATACACAGTGTGATACCTCCCAATCTCCATATACAATATGATTCCCCACATCTCCATATACACAGTATAGCCCCCATAGCCCCATACACAATATGATGCCTCATGCCTCCTATATACAGTATGATGGTCCATAACCACCTATACCATGTATAATGCCATAATAATGCTCGATACACAGTATGATGGTCCCTACAGCCTTTCAGTAACAGTATGATTTACTACAGCATACTAATATTAAGTATGATGTCCCTAAACACAGTATGATAGCCCCCACAGTACATTCCTTCATAAAACATATGATGCCACCACAGCCCCCCCCTAACATTCAGCTGCATTATAAAAAATATATATATTCTCACCTAATCCTGGTTTCCCATCCATTGCAGCCTCCATCTTTTTTCCAGCTTGTCTAGCAGTAATGTCGTAACACCATCCAATATCCTTTGCTATGGCCGGTCTCTAACAGACCATAGGCCAAAAGTTGCCCTTGGGTTTCTGAAGTAAGTGGCAGAGCAGGTGGATTATGGCTCTTTGCTCCACTACAATTGTTAACAGTAACAATGTCCTAAGGATTCTGATATTGTTTTAAATTCTGCAGGCAGATGCAGCCCACTGCCGAACCGACCAATCTGGCACTTGCCAGATTTTCCGATAGTCAGTCTAGCCCTTAATGCCCCTTTACCAGAGAGAATGTAAAATGACAGATAGGTACACATCTCAAAAGACAACACTTGCAACAAGACACTGTATTCATGTGGCATGTATGGGTATAAGTTGGAATAGTAAAACTAGTATGCAAAAAAAATTATATTTTTTTTTAACACAAACCTTGTGAGACAGTCTAATTTAAATTACTGGAATGTTGGTAATTTTCTTTATTCTTCCCAAACAGGAATGCAGGAAGAATGCAAAATGTTGTCACTTATCATTTGTCCCCAGTCAGGTAGTACAATTTCTACCAATCTAGAAAACACCCCTTAGTTTTTTTTTTCTTCAGTAGAAAAATTAGCACTGCGGACCATGAAGTGCCTTCCTGAATTGTAGTGTTCAGCAGCAAAACAAGGTGCCCTACCTGAGTACATCACTGATCAAACAATTCACACAGTCTACAGCTGCTGTCACCTCACCTTTCTCTCTCTCCTATCAATTGAATTTATGCATTATTCACAGATTACCATTTTCATTTGTCACCTTGAGCACTGCAGTAGTACACCAGAAGTTGTCTGAAGTAATTTTCCAATGTTTTAGCTCTTTCTCTAAAGGGTATGCCACACTAAACAATATCGCTAACGGGATCGCTAAAAAACGTCACTATTTAGCGATCCCGTTAGCGATATTGTTCAGTGCGGCAGCTTCCAGCGACGAGCTTCCTGCTGTGATCTCGCTCGTCGCTGGAATCGTTCCGGACCCTATTTCATCGCTGGCGCTCCCGCTGGGTAAGTATCTAATCGCTGTGTGGCACCTTTTCTTAGCGATTTAGCGGTACTTTTGTACCGCTAAAGTCGTTAAGAAGATCGCTAACGGCGATAGCGTCGTTAACTATATCGCTAAATGCGGCAGCATTTAGCGATATAGAAACAATCCCGCTAGCGATCTCATTAGTATGCAACGCTAACGAGATCGCTAGCGGGATTGCTTAGTGTGGCAGTACCTTTACTCTGGTGCTGAGCTGATCATGCTGAGGTCCTCTTTCTAAGTATCTAAGTACTAAAAAATAAAGTTGTACTCTGCAGTGCTATAGCATGCAAACATAAAATACATGAATTTGTTATTGCATTACCACTCCAGAAAATAGGAAAAAATGAAGATTCTAGGCACATAAATTGGCCAATTCATGCATGCCCAGCAGCCAATGACAAGGCGATCCTTTTTGCTGAGAACCTAGCCTAATGTGATTCCTCTCTTGGGCTGATAACCTACATTTATATGAGTAGGTAGAATCCTGATGTGATTAAAACTGCCATGGTTTGATTGGTGGAGTGCTCTGTCAGAGAGACTGTGTATGCAAATATCAAAGACTGATGACCATCAGTTTCAAATAAAACAGGTGTGAACAGGTGCATACTAAAGGGTATGCCACACTGAACAATATCGCTAACGGGATCGCTAAAAAACGTCACTATTTAGCGATCCCGTTAGCGATGTTGTTCAGTGCGGCATCTGCCAGCGACGAGCTTCCTGCTGTGATCTCGCTCGTCGCTGGAATCGTTCCGGACCCTATTTTCTCGTCGCCGCTCCCGCTGGGTAAGTATATATCGCTAGTGTAGCACCTTTTCTTAGCGATTTAGCGGTACTTTTGTACCGCTAAAGTCGTTAAGAAGATCGCTAACGGCGATAGCGTCGTTAACTATATCGCTAAATGTGGCCGCACTTAGCGATATAGAAACAATCCCGCTAGCGATCGCATTAGTATGCGTCGTTATCGTGATCGCTAGAGGGATTGTTTAGTGTGGCAGTACCTTAAGACTAGCCCTGCTTCAGATTTTATAGTGGCTATGATAGTGCCTGCTGATTACATGCACTATACTATGGGATCTGATAACTAATAGCTTCAAGCTAGCTGAATAAAATTGCACTAGGTATTTTTGGGGGCAATTTGATAATGAAATCGCAAATTGTTTGAAATTCATAAAATTTTACACAAATTCAATTTGCATCTCATCTCTAGTAATTACTAGCACAAAATAATAGTAATGTGCAGCTTTTATATATTCAGATAACTCACACATTTCTAGGAGGATTGGCAGAGAAATGGCACAACACAAATTTCTAAAGGCCCAGTCTCACATAGCGAGATCGCTAGCGAGATCGCTGCTAAACAGCGATCTCAGCAGCGATCTCGCTATGTGTGACACGTACCAGCGATCAGGCCCCTGCTGTGAATCGCTGGTCGTGTCAGAAATGCCTGGACTTTTTTTTGATCGCTGGTATCCCACTGACCAGCATGCATCGCTGCGAGTGACAGGCAGGAGACCAGCGATCAGCTGGTAACCAAGGTAAACATCGGTTTTCCAGGCGCGGGGCTGTGCCTGGAAACCCGACGTGTACCTTGGATACCAGCGCGCTGCTGCAGGGGAGCTGGTAACGAAGGTACACATCGGGTTTCCAGGCACCGCGCAACACCTGGAGACCCGACGTGTACCTTGGTTACCAGCTCCCTGCATCAGCGGGCTGGTATCCAACGTACACTGCGGGTAACTAGGCGACGCTACCCGCAGTGTCGCTGTCCTAATCGCTGCCTGAGCTGCCTGTTTGGCAGCTCAGCAGCGATCATGTAGTGATACACCAACGATCCTGATCGTTGTCGGGATCTCTGGTGTGTCGCTATGTGAGACGGGGCCCTAAGAAAATGGATATTTACCGTAATTGAAAATGCAAGTACTAAAATAGACATAATAGGAGAGCTATTAAGTCCTCCATATTGATTCCAGCATCACAACCTAGCCGTGTGTTTGTCATCTATTGGGATACAGTGACACTTGCCTGTATCTCAATGGTTTTGTGACTGATAGCTCTTGACATTGTGGCTGCCCACATTACAAATCTAAATATGATAAGTTCTCTAACTAGATCTTCTTTTTTATCTTTTGTATACAGTGGGGAGAACAAGTATTTGATCCCTTGCTGATTTTGTAAGTTTGCCCACTGACCAAAGACATGAACAGTCTATAATTTTAAGGGTAGGTTAATTTTAACACTGAGATATAGAATATCAAAAATAAAATCCAGAAAATCACATTGTATAAATTATATAAATTTATTTACATTATGCAGTGAGAAATAAGTATTTGATCCCCTACCAACCATTAAGAGTTCTGGCTCCTACAGACTTGTTAGATGCTCCTAATCAACTCATTACCTCCATTAAAGGCAGCATTCTTACATAGTCACCTTCATAAAAGACTCCTGTCTACAGAATCAATTAATCAGTCAGACTCTAACCTCTACAACATGGGCAAGACCAAAAAGCTTTACAAGGATGTCAGGGACAAGATCATAGACCTGCACAAAGCTAGAATGGCTACAAAACCATAAGACGCTGGGTGAGAAGGAGACAACTGTTGGTGCAATAGTAAGAAAATGGAAGAAATACAAAATGACTGTCAATCAACATCGATCTGGAGTACCATGCAAAATCTCACCTTGTGGGGTATCCTTGACCATAAGGAAGGTGAGAGATCAGCCTAAAACTACATGGGGGGAAATTGTTAATGATCTCAAAGCAGTTGGGACCACAGTCACCATGAAAACCATTGGTAACAAATTACGCCATAAAGGTTTAAAATCCTGCAGTGCCCGCAAGGTCCTTCTGCTCATGAAGGCACATGTGCAGGCCCGTCTGAAGTTTGCTAATGACCACCTGGATGATTCTGTGAGTGATTGGAAGAAGTTGCTGTTGTCAGATGAGACAAAACTTGAGGTCTTTGGCCTTGAGGTCTAACTTAACTTGCCGTGTTTGCAGGAAGAGAAATGCTGCCTATGACCCAAAGAACATTATTCCCACTGTCAAGCATGGAGGTGGAAATATTAAGATTTGGGGGTGTTTCTCTCCTAAGGGCACAGGATTATTTCACCGCATCAATGGGAGAATGGATGGAGCTATGTACAGTAATATCCTGGGTGACAACCTACTTCCCTCCGCCAGGACATTAAAAATGGGTTGTGGCTGGCTCTTCCAGCAAGACAATGACCCAAAACATAGAGCCAAGGCAACAAAGGAGTGGCTCAAAAAGAAGGACATTAAGGTCATAGAGTGGCCTAGCCAGTCTCCAGACCTTAATCCCATAGAAAACTTATGGAGGGAGTTGAAACTCTAAGCTGCCAAACGACAGCCTCAAAATCTTAATGATTTAAAGATGATCTGCAAAGAAGAGTGGACCAAAATTCCTTCTGACACATGCGCAAACCTCATCATCAACTACAAAAAACATCTGACTGCTGTGCTTGCCAACAAGGATTTTTCCACCAAGTATTAAGTCATGTTTGCCAGAGGGATCAAATACTTATTTCTCACTGCAAAATGCAAATAAATTTATCTAATTTATACAATGTGATTTTCTGGATTTTATTTTTGATATTCTATCTCTCAATGTTAAAATTAACCTACCCTTAAAATTATAAACTGTTCATTTCTTTGCCAGTGGGCAAACTTACAAAATCAGCAAGGTATCAAATACTTATTTCCTCCACTTTATGTATGTTCACCAAGTAACTTAGGACCACAGTATATCTAATAATTCTTTTGGATTTGCAGCAGCTGCCAAGCACTGAGTTCTAAAGTGGTTCTCCACCATATGGATGTCATTAGAGAACCACTGTTTGCAGCAGTGGCAAAGGCATGATGTAATCAGTGTATGTAGCCCAACACTAACACTTCCCATTCTTAGTTATTGCTGCCCAGAACAGCAAATCCGCTCTTATTCAAATAATAGAATCAGATCTGCAATATCTGACAGAAGCCACCAAATATTGTAACAGAGGAATGGTGCTCAACTTCATACACTGTTTACTTCTTGCCTCTATAATCACTGCAAACCGCTGAGCGGGAGGAAGCTGGGGGTCAGACTTCCACCGATATGACATTGATACCTTAAGGATAGATTAGAAATGTTAATCTGAAAGAAAACCTCTTTTATTTCTTCCATAGTACATGCATGGCTTGTGTTGGATGCTGGTGTATGGAGTAGGCTCAGGAGCTGAGCCTGCTCCACACAATACAGATGCCAGGTTTCTTACTTAGCCTTTAAGAGTAGCGACTTGAGCTTGCTTTGATTGCTGCTTTTAATCTCTTAAATACCAATGTCAATCTCTGCCAACAACATTTAAGAACAAGATGCACTGTGTTGCGCTATTTTTGGCATACTTAGCCCCTCCATATCCACCATGGTAAGATCTGGGGTACTAGTGGATTGCCATTACAGCCATATTGGTAATCTTGTGAAGCCCAGCCATATCATTTTACATATACAATGAAATATTGTAGCATTTCAATAAATGAAATAAGCAATCAACTTATTACAGGTTCAAGTTACTAAAGGAAACTAAAAAATACAGTAAAAAAAGTTTTAACAATATAAAAATAAAATAATTTTACCACTCTAAAAGTTAAGAAATAAAAAAGCATACACATTTGGCATTGCAAAGACCATTAAAGTCACATCTGTCAAAATACTCATCTGGCTTCTGCCAGAATTATTTCTAACTTTTTTCCAATACATCCATTGCTCCTGCCATTGGCTTCCGTTGCCCTCTATTATGCCTGTATGTAGCTTCACAGAAAGGAGATGAGGAACAGTGAGATGACCCATCTTGGCTTCTGTTACACTAGATAACAGTTTGCACTTGGCAACAGTTATGGGGCAGTAAATTAGACTGAAGGGAGGCACCTACTGGCCAGCATTTTAGTCTGGAAGTTTGCTCATTATGCAGAAGATCAAATGATATTGTTATAATATTAAGAACAGTGACTATTTAACATGCTGATGGACAGATAAATGCAACTTTGTGCAATTAGATGCGACGCGTGATCATGACTAGTCCTATCCATACACCCTATTATGTTGTATGGATGTCATACCGCAGGGGACAGTGGCGTTCCTGTAATGTTTCTCATATGAAATCTTTGTCCAAGGCTTCACCTTTTTTCCTAAATATCAATGCAATCATTAAGGGTTGTTTGTGGGCAATTTTGGGATCACACAGAACTTTTTAGATGATAAAATCCTGCTACGTACGGCAGTTGAGCTGAATATCTAAGGCTAGTTTCACACTAGCGTTTCATCGGTCTGCGCACAGCTGCCGCTAAGCTCCGCCCCCAGCTGCGCCTCCTCCCGGCCACTCCACCTACTGGCGCATGACGCTGCATTTGACCTGCGTACCCTATCTTTAGCATTGGGTACGCAGTCCGTACGCAGGCCGTGTGCAGGTATGCGTTTGCCGGTGCATGCGTCCTTTTGACAGTGCGCCGACCTGCGCCCAATGCACCGTATTGAATTTTGGTGCGCTCGGCGCACCGTCAAAAGGACGCATGCGCCGGCAAACGCATACCTGCGCACGGCCTGCGTACCCAATGCTAAAGATAGGGTACACAGTTAGCATACAGCGTCTTGCGCCCATAGGCGGTGTGGCCGGGAAGAGGCACGGCCGGGGCGGAGCTTAGCGGCGGCCGTGCGCAGACCGACAAAACGCTAGTGTGAAACTAGCCTAACTTGGATTATAACCTGTAATGCAGAAATAGTGTTTAGATTTCTATGAGATTTATAATGAACATATAGCACATTTTTTTTTAATAATCTTTTTATTTCAAATGTTTACATGTTATTTTAGAACAGTAGCACCATCTCGCACCTATGTATGTCGTTTAGAATATTGCTACCAAATGTATGAAACATAGCCAAGAGTAGAATCTGAAAAAAGCATTCTAACAGAAAGGTGCTGCATATATCTATTTATGAATGTTCAAAGCATTGAATTAAATTACATTTTTTGCAAGATCACCTTACCTTAACAGACAATTCTAGAACAAATCAATGTAAATATGGTTTATTTTGAAATGTAATCACAGCAGCAGAAAATGCTGACTTGTCTGTGATTATCTTTTACATGGGAGGTTAGACAACTGAATGCGAACTACAAGTCAATACTTTGCATGTCACATTAAGAAAAACAATGAGTTCTCTTTTATTCATTACAGAGGAGGCAAGCAAATGTACGGGGCTGTATGAAATTAGAATTTGGAAACCAAGCTGGGAATGTTCTTTGGTGTGGAAAATAGAGTTCTGCACAACTTGGAAATAGACCTTATCTAAACAGCGCGAGCCGCGTTTAACGATATCTTCAAATTAAAAACCTTCTAATTTGCAGTTAAAATTGTTTAATTTATTCTGCATTTAAATGAAGAGATTTATCATAGCAATAATTAGCATTGAAGGAAGTTCACACTATTCATATGATATAATATCAATAATATGTATCTAAAAAGTCAAATAAATCTTAATATAAAAAAAAAAATTGCCAGTGTTTTATTCCATATAAAAACTTAGTATACAGTGGTTTCAGAAAGTATTCAGACCCCTTTAAATTTTTCACTTTTTGCTTCATTGCAGCCATTTGGTAAATGCTAAAAAGTTCATTTTTTTCTCATTAATGTACACTCTGCACCCGATCTTTACTGAAAAAACAGAAATGTAGATATTTTTGCAAATTTATTAAAAAAAACTGAAATATCACATGGTCATAAGTATTCAGACCCTTTGCTCAGTATTGAGTAGAAGCACCCTTTTGAGCTAGTACATCCATGAGTCTTCTTGGGAATGATGCAGCAAGTTTTTCACACCTGGATTTGGTCATTCTCTGCATTCTTCCTTGCAGATCCTCTCCAGTTCCATCAAGTTGTATGGTGAATGTTGGTGAACAGCCATTTTCAGGTCTCTCCAGAGATGCTCAATTGGGTTTAGGTCAGGGCTCTGGCTGGGCCAGTCCTTTGTTATTTTAGCTGTGTACTTGGGGTCATTGTCTTGTTGGAAGGTGAACCTTTGGCCAAGTCTGAGGTCCAGAGCACTCTGAAAGAGGTTTTCATCCAAAATATCTCTGTACTTGGCCGCATTCATGTTTACTTCAATTGCAACCAGCCTTCCTGTCGCTGCAGCTGGAAAACACCCCCATAGCATGATGCTGCAACCACCATGTTTTACTGTTGAGACTGTATTGGGCAGGTGATGAGCAGTGCTTGGTTTTCTACACACACCGCTTAGCATTATCGCCAAAAAGCTTTATCTTCGTCTCATCATACCAGAGAGTCTTATTTCTCATAGTCTGGGAGTCCTTCATATGTTTTTTTAGCAAACTCTTTGCGGGCTTTCATATGTCTTGCACTGAGGAGAGGCTTCAGTCGGGCTACTCTGCCATTAAGGCCTGACTGGTGGAGGGCTGCAGTGATAGTTGACTTTGTGGAGCTTTCTCCCATCTCCCTTACTGCATCTGTGGAGCTCAAGCCATAGTGAATCTTGGGGTTTCTTCGTTTAACCTCTTCTCACAAGGCTCTTTCGCTCCCACGATTGCTCCAGAATTGGCTGGACGGCCAAATCTAGAAAGACATCGCACTGTTAGCTGTGAGGTCTTATATAGACAGGTGTGTACCTTTACAACTCAAGTCCTATCAGGTTAATTAAACACACCTGGACTCCAATGAAGGAGTAGAACCATCTTAAGGTGGATCACAAGGAAATGGACAGCATGTGATGTAAATATGAGTGTCTGAGCAAAGGGTCTGAATACTTATGATCATGTGATATTTCAGTTTTTATTTTTTAATAAATTTGCAAAAATTTCTACATTTATGGTTTTTATCAGTCAAGATGGGGTGCAAAGTGTACATTAATAACAAAAAAATGAACTTTTCTGCATTTACCAAATGGCTGCAATGAAACAAAGAGTGAAAAATTTAAAGAGGTCTGAATACTTTCCGAACCCACTGTATACATGAAAACTAACATTTTTATATTTAAAAGAATTTTAGTAATTAAAAAAACTAAATATGGAATGTACAAGGGTATTGAAATGTCACTTTTTTGTCATGTCATTGGATCATCTTTTTGTAAGACCTCATGCACATAGCCAAATTATGCTTCAATCTTGCACCTAGTCAAAATGGGGCAATTTTCATTGCTTAGCTTCAAAAATGAAGATTTGTGAAGGGGGAGTGAGTAGTTGTCCAGGTTGATTGCAGGCTCATTGATGGCTGTTGGTGATGAGGCAATTCATGATAAGCAGTTCCAACCTCATTAATTATAGGCAAAGGTCTAATTTGGGCATCGTGTGTCAGTAATGCCATTGTTCTTACGACATCTTTTGTTTTCAAGGATAGCCAGGCGTGCATTTTCAAAGGTGGATAATACCTTTTGGACAATATCTCTCTTCACAGCTAGCTCCATCCTTCTTCTCACCTCTCAGCTAATCAGTCCCTTACTCTGCTACTCCTCCCCTTCTGTGATGCAGAGAGGAGCAATGTCTGGTGGGAGTTTTAGTCCAGGGCAGTGCTGCAAGAGAAGTTTTAATGTCTGCTGCTGTGAATGTCTGTGTAATCCCATCAACAGCAGTAGTTTATGTACACATAGCTCTCACTGCAGGTGCAACAGAGGTTTGCAACATTCTAGCTTTTAGCTATTTCCGGAGTGCTTCTGGAAAAGATTCTGTGAGACAACTGAGATCCAGAAATCTAAACTGAAGGTTCACCAAGCTGGTTTTCAGAGTGGTTGACTGGAGTTTTACTACTTGGAATTTTTTTTCTTTGGATACCTCTCTTTGTCATTTTTAAGCACAGCCTGAGTTTACAGCGCACAAAATGATGGTCAGTATGACATTCTGTGTGCCAACATCTTGTAGGTCTATCTGGTGCACTAAAATATATTCTATGAGGGGCCAATATTTGGACCTAGCATGCATTAAAGATGTCTTTAGGGTGTCTTTCTGCTGGAAGATAAGAATAGTGAGGGCAAGTTGCTACTCTGTGCAGAACTCTAGGAAAAGGTGACCTAATATCAACATGTTTGCCAAGTGCTCCTTTTCAGGCATTTTAGTCTTTGCCTATTATGGTGCTAAGATTACTAAGGACTATAACCTTATCATCTGCAGGGGCATTTTGGGTGAGTCACAACTTGTTCTTGTCTGCAGAATCAGCTTGAAGTGTTGAGGTATATATGCTGAAGAGTGTAACATCCTGGTTGTTCCAAAGTTGGAGGAGCAAGGAGATAATGTGATAAGAATGTTTGGTTGACAAGTTTTCAAGTTTGGAGGTGACAGTTTTTAACTATAAGACTGACCCCATAAAGGCATCTCACAGACTTTGGCTTGCCTGACCAATATAAGGTGTAGCCTGCACTATGTTCTTGAAGGTTGACATTCTCTGGGAGCTGGACTTTACTGAAAGCAGCAATATCCGAGCGGACATTGTTTGCTGTGTCAAGCATGGTATTGTTGATCCAGCATGCCAAACACACATTGTGAGGATGGTTAGTGCCTAATTTTTTTTGTGATGTTACAACTTTCAAAGATGTCCTTAGAACGTGGCTAGCCAACTGAGGATGAGAAGAGGAAAGTAGAAAAAATATTTTAGTTAGGCCACTTTTTCTAAGCCACTCTCCATATGGAGCAAGGAGTGCTCTCCTTAGAAAGCTTGGTCATTCAGTATGGTGCCTGATGATGCTGATGATGCTGCCATTGCCAGGCCAACAGATTACAAATATCCTGGGCTGCCTACATGCAGGACTGGAACTGTGACTCAAAGTTGTCATCTTTCCCCATTACCTTTCACTTAAGGGCTTGGTGTATGTTGTTGAGAATGCAGAACCAGTGTCAGTTAGGGCCAGGGTGTGTTTACAGGTGCCACTCGCTATTTTCAGAGCGGTGACTGAACCCTTGACTGAAACCAGAACGCTGCTGGGGGGGGGAATAAAGTTAATTTTATCCCTGCAGTAGTCAGCTAAATGAGTGCTTCAGGCAGGTTAATAACGCTATTAACCTGAAGATTAATCTAAATTTTGCAGGCTAATATAATTTTTTCTTATGACAGGTTTCCTTTGAGGTCTAAAAAGTCAGTTGATACCTCCACACAACCAATGCCAGGCTCGAACAGGGGTGCAGGTCCTGATTGAGTGCAGCAGTCATCATGGTGGACAGGGGGCCCCTTCTGACCTCTGCCATCATCTTCAACCTGTCCATAGAGTCAGCAATCTTCCAAGTCTTGGAGGAGCCCAACTGGAAGGAGGCAACCAAGGAGTTTGATGAGAGCAAGACGAAGATATTAGACAAGTACGCCTAACTGACGTAAACCAGGAGATCCTGGAAACTGTTCATGCTGGTGGTCAAGGTGTATCCATCACCAGAAACACGAACTTCAACAACTGAAACTGGGTGAACGCCATGATTTCCGTAGCCACAGTCATCCCCCTGGAACAAGTGGTGGTCCACCACCGATTTTGTGTTTTTCCAAGACACCTGCATTGTCTATACAAGTGGACTCACATATTGAGCCCCTCTGATCAACGCTTACAGACAGTACCCATTTCGGACCTTACTTTATCCAAAGTGGAGATTAAAAATTTTTTTTCTCATCAGCCATTTCAGGAGCAGTGGGGTATGTCTCTCTCCCTCCTTCCCTTTTTTTCCCTTTTGTTTTCCTATCCTCATTCCTTATCAGTGCACTTCTTTAATATATTTTTTTGCTGTTAAGGGTATGCCACACTAAACAATATCGCTAACGGGATCGCTAAAAAACGTCACTATTTAGCGATCCCGTTAGCGATATTGTTCAGTGCGGCATCTGCCAGCGACGAGCTTCCTGCTGTGATCTCGCTCGTCGCTGGAATCCTTCCGGACCCTATTTTCTCGTCGGCGCTCCCGCTGGGTAAGTATATATCGCTGTGTGGCACCTTTTCTTAGCGATTTAGCGGTACTTTTGTACCGCTAAAGTCGTTAAGAAGATCGCTAACGGCGATAGCGTCGTTAACTATATCGCTAAATGTGGCCGCATTTAGCGATATAGAAACAATCCCGCTAGCGATCTCATTAGTATGCAACGCTAACGAGATCGCTAGCGGGATAGCTTAGTGTGGCAGTACCTTTAGTTTATAGTCGCCATTTTCATAGTTATTGATTGTTGACATGTGATCTGAATTTTGCAGTGTATTGATGAAGGTCAGATGTATTGACCGAAACGTTTACCAGTGACTGCTAATAAAATTCATCATTTTTTACAAGTTGAGTGCCAAAAATTTATTTCTTTATTACTCTGGTGTGGGAACCTTTTTTGAGCACCATCACAGCTGTACCACGCTTTATATCTACATACAAGTACACCTAACTGACACTAAAAAGCTTGGAGGAGATCCTGGAAACTGTTTCCAATGCTGCAGGTCAAGGTGTATCCATCACCGGGAATACGAACTTCAACAACTGAAACTGGGTGAACGCCATGATTTTCGCAGCCACAGTCATCACTACAATCGGTTACGGTAATATCGCTCCAAAGATATCAGCTGGGTGGCCCTTCAGTATATTCTATGGATTATTTGTGGTGCCACTGTGCCTGACTTGGATCAGCGCTTTGGGGAAGTTCTTTGCGGGATGAGCAAAAAGATTGGGCCAGTTTTTCACCAAAAGAGGAGTCACTCTGAGAAATGCTCAGATCACCTGCACGGCCATCTTCATCTTATGGGGCGTTGTGGTCCACCTCGTCATACCTCCATTAATCTTCATGAGGACAGAAGGGTGGGACTACATCGAGGGTCTTTACTTATCTTTCATCATCATCATCACCACCACTGGCTTTGGAGTCTATGTAGTATGTGTTAATGCAAAGGTGAAGTATGGTGCCTTCTATAGATCTTTTGTGGAGATCTGGATTTACCTCGGCTTGGGCTGACTGTCCTTGTTTGTGAACTGTAAGGTCAGCGTGTTCATGGAGGGCCACAAAGCTATTAAAAAGAGATGTAAAAAAAGAAAAGGTCCCTTCAAAAATGACCCACAAGCAAAAAGGGACAAGTAAATCCCAATGGCGAATTCAAAGCATGCCAACATCTTAAGTTTCCTTTGTAGAAAAGAGGAAACTTATAATTATCTGATTAAACAGATCAGCAAAAATGGTTGAAAGACAGGTGGTGACAGAATCCTAAACGGGGATCTTCCTGGTAATGTGTCGAATAAAGGCAAGGATATGATGGTGGGCTACACTAAATGCAAAGGATATGGCTACAATGCTGTAACCATCTCTAACGGTCTGAAAAAAAAGAATGGAGCGAAGCCTCTCCAGGACAAAGAAGCCATAATTTTCATCAACCAGCTAGATCGGATCAGAGAAGAGGAAGGAGAACCTTGAGAGTCGAAGAATTATAAACCCTTGATGTTTCAGAACAACACAAACTTTGCTAGAAAGTCTTTTCCTTCAGATTTTTTATGATTTGGGCACTGAAAAAAAGGATCTATGCTTCAGTGGGTACCATAAGTATGGAACTTTTCACCAACAGAAAAGAAGCTTTGCTTTTAAAGAACAATTCAATAATTTTAAAAATAATTGGCTGTTAGATATACTACTTAAAGGGAACCTGTCAGCAGGATTGTGCACAGTAACCTACACACAGTGTCAGGTCAGCGCCTTTATACTGATTAAAATGATACCTTGGTTGATGAAATCCATCTTATAGTTGTTCTTTAATCTTTATTTTCAGTTTATAGTTAATAGTATGCTCGTGCCCTACGGCGGGTCTGTAGGGGGACTGCATGTGGTGTTCTTATTGGATACTCATAATGCAGACTGCTGACAGGTATGATCTGCCCCCCTAGTTTGCATAATGAATATCTGCATATACTGAAAAAAAAACCTTCTGCAGGCAGGTGCCATGGCTCTGCAGCATAATCGCATGTTTAGTGAGCCAAGAATACATTTTCATCATGCTATTCAGCTTGGAGAAAAAAAAATCTATTTGAAAATGGCGCCCGTCGCACCTGCGCAGTAACAGCTATCGGTGTACATAGCTGTGATCCGATAGCTGCTACTACACATGCGCTGTCAGCGTCATCTTACTGGAGAAGAAAAAAAAATTCCTCCTCCAAGATGGTGCTGCCTGCGCCTGTGCAGTAGCAGCTCTCTTCTATCTACAAGCTGCTACTGCGCATTCAGGTTTTTCATTTATTCAGTCCCAAGATCTCAATCTTTGCATGAGCCACCTCTGGCAACCATTTTCCTGAAGACTACAGCAGGGAACTGAATGGGAAAGGGGACTCTGCTCACAGGCACCAAAATCTAATGAGCGCGCAGGGATCACAGTATTGCCGCCGCAGCCAGCCTCCTGTAGCAGCAACTTTGCCTCCTGTGAAACCTTTCCACCACCACCGCCTCCTGGTAAGCAACTCTTCAATTGGATTATAAGATGCACCATCATTTTATTTAAAAAAAAATCCTATTTTCCACCACAAAATTTGGGGTGCATCTTATAATATGCAAAATATGGTGATAAAGCGTTATATATTTAATAAATTTGGTCCAACTTAAGATATTACACTTCTGTCTAGAACTGTTACTCCAATTTTTACGCCACTCCTTTAGCCTGAGTTTAAGACTCTTTTTTGAGACTTGTTGATGGTTAACACTGTCCAATGGGACACTTACAGTATGTAGAGGGCAATTACAGATGATGCATTCTACAGTATAAATGAAATATGTGTATATAGAGGATAATAGGAATGAATACAAGTAATATTCCAATGTAGATATGAGCAACCAAAATACTCAATAAATGTCAGCACATACATTTTGAATGCTTTTTATGGTGTACAATAATAAATTATATTGTGGTACCGTGTTAGCCAGAAAAATCGATGTGAATACTTTTCCGTCCAATTATGACAAGAGCATTCTTAAAGTGATACCTTTATCGGCTAACAAAAAATTATATGCTCGCAAGCTTTCAGAGCTCAAAGGCTCCTTCTTCAGGCAAGATTACATTTGGAATAATAAGAAAGACACATTAGATGCTTACTATAGTAGGAAATTTGTTCAAGACCTGGGAGGTGTGATGCCTTCAATTGATAAGCAAAGGAAATCGAATTAGCATTTTCTTACAAATGGAGAGCTAGTGGGAATGTGTTCTTAGCTATCTGGAGTCCTTCTGGTGAAGGTGTGAACTGTGTCTATGTAGTGAACCATAAAACCGGGTGTTAAGTTGAGTCCTAGTGTCAAAGTATTGAACATCCTAATAAGTTTGAATTCCATATTTTTCTCTCCCTGTCATCCTTAAAATGACCTTTTAGTATTAAGACTTTTAAGTCTGTCATACAATGTCCTGTTCCAGAGAAATGTTTTCCCACAGGCGTG
>JARQOD010000006.1:187931584-187943736 GCA_033576555.1 Oophaga sylvatica | reverse complement strand
GTCATTATATTCATAGACACCAAAATTTTTTATTTTTTTTTTATCAAAGTGGGGGAAAAAAAATTAAAAAACTTTTTTAAAAAAAAAAAAATTTGCGCCATTTTCTGATACCTTAGGTCTCCCTCTCTTTCTATAAAGTGTAAGCTTATATAGTTGGCGGTGTCCTCCCTCTCTTTCTATAAAGTGTAAGCTTTTATGGTAAGTGGAGTTCTCTTCCTCTAACCCCACATGCATTCTTAAAGCAACTACAAGCTTTCCAGTATTTCAGTTTATGCACAATTACTCACCACAACTCAAATTTGTTGGGAAAATTTATTGAACTCAGCAAATTCTTATTTAACCCCTTCATGACCGGAGATATTTTCTGTTTTGCGTTTTCGTTTTTTGCTCCCCTTATTCTCAGGGCCATAACTTTTTTATTTTTCTGTCAATATGGCTAACTGAGGGCTTGTTTTTTGAGGGACGAGTTGTACTTCTGAATTACACCATTGGTTTTACCATGTCATGTACTAGAAAACAGGAAAAAAATTCCAAGTGCGATGAAATTGCAAAAAAAGTTCAATCCCACACTTTTTTTTTGTTTGGCTTTTTTACTAGGTTCGCTAAATGCTAAAATTGACCTGCCATTATGATTCTACAGGTCATTATGAGTTCATAGACACCAAAAATGGCTAGGTGCTTTTTTATCTAAGTGGTGAAAAAAAATTACAAACTTTGTTAAAAAAAAAAAATTGCGCCATTTTCTGATACTCGTAGCGTCTCCATTTTTCATGATGTTGGATTGAATGAGGGCTTATTTTTTGCGCACTGAGCTGACATTTTTTAATAATACCATATTGGTGCAGATACAATCTTTTGATCGCCCGTTATTGCATTTTAATGAAATGTCGCGGCGACCAAAAAAAGTAATTCTGGCGTTTTGACTTATTTTCTCGCTACGCCATTTAGCGATCAGGTTAATCCTTTTTTTATTGATAGATCAGGTGATTCTGAATGCGGCGATGCCAAATATGTGTATGTTTGATTTTTTTTTAGTGTTTTATTTTGAATGGGGCGAAAGGGGGGTGATTTGAACTTATATATATATATATATAATATATATATTATTTTTTTTTTATATTTTAAAAACATTTTTTTACTTTTGGCATACTTCAATAGTCTCCATGGGAGAATAGAAGCTGCCACAACCTGATTGGCTTTGCTACATAGAGGCAATGACCAGATTGCCTCTATGTAGTAGAATTACTCACACCGGGTGGCTCTCACATCAAGCCGTCAGTGACAACCATAGAGCTCTCCAGGAGACCTCTGGTTGTCATACCAATCAACCGGTGACCCGCGATCACGTGACGAGGGGGTCACAGGTGGGCGTATTTCGGGCCTGATGACCGGAAGCTCGAGTTAAATGCCGCTGTCAGCGTTTGACAGCAGCATTTATTGGGTTAATATCCATGGATGAATACGCTGAAATATTTTACAAAGGCCTACAGTTTCCAGACTCACTTTATAACCTGCTTTTTTGTATGGCTCTACATTTGATATGTGTACAAGCCCTGTGGAAGAGACACTGTTATTATGCAATCCTTGTCTCTTAGAAACAATCATTTGTCTATCAGGGTATGTTTCCACTATCAGGAAACAGTCCGGAATTGCTGCGTGTTTGACGCTGTGCGTTGGCGCAGCGTCAAACACGCAGCGTCCAGATGTTACAGCATAGTGGAGGGGATTTCAAGAAATCCCGTCTCCACTATGCGTAAAAACACGCAGGCGGAAGACCTGCGTTTCCGGACATGCGGCGCGTCTTTTCAGACCGCAGCATGTCCTAGTCCCTTGCGTCGACGCTGCGTCGCCGCAAGGGAAATAACACAGGGCTATGCAGCCCTGCGATCATTCCGGATGTGTTCTGGAGGTGTCCTGAACACATCCGGAAAGAGCGTGCGTACAAAAGGGGGCGGGGCTTTGGGCAGTGCGGAATTTTAGCTCCGTCCAAAGCGCTGTGGTTCCGGACCGTGGAACCACAGCCTCATGGCTTTTAATTCACTCAGAACTCAGATCTGTTTGCCATCAGGAGCCATATATTTGCTTAATTTCATTTTTTAAGGTTTTACAAAACTTCTTGCTAAGTAAGTAAGGGAACACATTAATAAAGCTAAATGTTATAATTTTCTCAAAGATTTATTATTCGGCAATCTATGTCGCACCCATCACACTATGTAACGCAATTTTTGTCTTAAGCTTTTAAGTGCTATATTCCAGTTACTCATGCCTAAATAGTCAAGAAAAACTATTTAATTAATTATAGACTTTGCTTTTGTTACCAGGACAATGAAATATTCAATTTTGCGTATTTGCATAGGGAATTCTAAATTGTTCATTATTTCTTTTTGTTGATAGTTACAAAAACATTGTATATGCGCTTAATATTGGGCAAGATGAGCAAGAGTGGTTTAGAAGTGAGTAGCTTTTGTCGATTTACGATGATACTGCAAATCACTTTCACGAATCAACCCCAAATATAGTCTCCCATCATGTTCTCGTTATACTGTCCTTGGTAGCGTTGCTCAAAGTCCTTTATATCCTGATGAAAACGCTCGCCTTGCTCTTCTGAGTAAGCCCCCCATGTTTTCCTTGAATTTGTCAAGATAAGCATCCAAAATATATACTTTGAGAGACATCCTACATCCCATTTTTCCAAAGTTCTTTATCAGAGTGTGATATATCTCTCATCCTTGTCATTGCCCAGCAAACCGTGCACCAGAGCTGCTCCAAGCTGCTTTCTCTTTTCTAGTGAGTTTCTTTACAAATTCTTCGTTCTCTAGAATCTGCTTGATTTGTGGTCCAACGAAGACACCAGCTTTTATCTTTGCCTCAGACAGCTAAGGAAAGAGATCTTGTAGGTACTTGAAGGCTGCTGATTCTTTGGCGAGAGCTGTGACAAACTGTTTTATCAGGCCTAACTTGATGTGCAGGGGTGGCATCAGCACTTTCCGTGGGTCCACCAGTGGCTCCCATTTCACGTTATTATTTCCTAATATTAGTGTATTGAACTGTATGATATTCAATTATACATGTTCTTCTATAGCAGCCAAAAAATTGCACTTATTTTAACAACAGTTCTTTTAAGCTGTAATGAGGAATTAAAAACATTAAAATCTTGATATCTTAGCTATCAACAATTGTTCACCTTACCCTCAAGAGCTCTCTTGCAGTATTCACATGTGAAATGAGTTGCCCATGGTTTGTCTTGATCCCCTACAGGCATGCCGAAGTAGACTGTAGGTCTCACACATCTTAGAAGATGCCGCCATGTTGTACCTTTTAGCTCGTGTTCTTATAAATTCGCTACAAATGTAGAAAAATGAATATGAAGGATACTTACAACCTCTTAGATCCTGTATTTATACTACTTTATCAACAGTTCTCGCATTTCCGGAAGCTTCTCGCAGTCTACACAACGTTGCACGTTTTGCTAATGTTCGAGAAAACATAGATTTCAAATTATCAATGTCTTGACCACAAAAGCAAACTTTCTTGGGAATTTTTGCCATTTTCTTTTCACTTTAGTCATAAGTGATTGGGAAAATACCATTGTTACCAAGGACAAACAAAAATTTAAAATTTGTTACATAGTGTAACCAGATCACTAGTGATTCCAGCCTCTTTTATGGGGTCCTGTAATGGTACTCTATAGAGCAGGTGGCCTTGGTGCCAATACATAGAGAAAACCATAAAAGGATGCTGCATTAACTTAGTACTGCTGCCAAGTCATTCTTAGGATGGCGGTCTAACCTCCACCGATCATCAATTGAAGACATATCCTAGTAAATACCATCACTTTAGAACATGAGAATACTCCTTTAAATATGTAATAGTTGAACAGGGCATGCAGACATGATCACTTTTCATTATATCATCTAAGAATTGATGCTCTCAAAACCCATGAAAAAAGCACTTTTACAGGACTACTTTCTGCTATCACTCTTGTGTGTAAGCTTTATTCTTAGAATAGCATGTATTAAATATTAAAGTATATCAGCATAATATATTCTAGAAGACAATGCATCATATTTTTTTCAGCAGCTGGTGCATTATACCTGAGCAACTGACCTGAGTTTTCCATTAAGATGTTCACAATATTTGAAGGTTTTCCCTGGTCACAGAAAGAATTAAGGTCCTTAATTAGACCTGATGATCAAATAAAAAATTGAGAATCCCCTTACTCAATTCCCAGTCAGATTATATCAATAATAAATGCAATGTTCATTTGTGCTTAAAAAATGGAGGCCAAATAAAAGTATTAAAGCCTAAAATGTAAACCTATGCAAGATATTAACAATAAACCATCTTATCACTGTTTAAATGTAACATTAAGTGTCTGAAATCTTAAGAACCTTTTCAACTAAAGGGCACTGCATGGCCCTGAGTAGTGTTGAGCGATATTGCTCGATATCTAAAAATATCGTATCGAAATTGTATCGCCGATAGCACTAAATATCGTCGATATCCGATTCCGATTGCGGAAGTCCAATGTAAGTCTATGGGAACAAAATATCGCAACTAAAAAAAACCTTTATTTCCTTGTAAACACTAAATATACACACATAGAATACATATATATATATATATATATATATATATACATGTTATTGTGACATATATATATATACATATATGTATAGTTTATACACTTCTACATAGTAAAATATCCTCTGATTCAATTGCCGGGTAAAGCCGGCTTCTGTGAAAAGACAGAAGCACCCGACATGAAATGACACTTGGTGTACATAGGGTTAACCATGTCTTTTCATGTCGTTTGCAATCTGATTTGCACAAACAATTACATCAGTCTATGTGTGCAAAATTTCACACCTGTAGGGTTAATTAAAGGTGTAAATTCGTTGTAAAAAAACGGACTTTTTTGCTACGAATTTACACCTTTAATTAACCCCTACAGGTGTGAAATTTTGCACACTTACACTCATGTAATTGTTTGTGCAAATCAGATATCAAACTACATGAAAAGACATGGTTAACTCTATGTAAACCAAGTGTCATTTCATGTCGGGTTCTGCATTTTCACAAAAGCCGGCAATTGAATTAGCGGCTATTATACTATGTAGAAGTGTATGAACTATAAATATAAATATATATATATATGTGTCACAAATTTAATGACATGTATAATATATATATGAGGTGTAAAATTGCTGAAAAAAAATGCGTGGGCTCCCGCCCTATTTTCGCAACCAGACAGACAAAGCCAGTGAGTGGGGGCAGATAATAATAGCCCAGAGAGGGACCATTATTTTTGGCCCCCCCCGGCTACTAACATCTGCCCCCAGACACCCCAGAAAGGGCAAATCTCTAATTAGATTTGCCCTTTCTGGCACTTTGCCCGTCTATTCCCATTGCCCTGTAGCGGTGGCGAATGGGTTAATAAGGGGTTAAAATGACCTTGCAATTGAAAGGTCACTTTAAGCCAGGTTAATAATTGAGAGCTGTCAATTAGACAACTATCAATTATTAATCCTATTGTATGAAAGAAAAATCAAACACACACACTTTAATAAAAAAGAAGTTTAATGAAATAATCACACAGTTTTTGACCATATTTTATTTTCCTGCTAAAACCATTTCCTGTAATAAAAATAAAATAATAAAGCAAAATTATTCTTACCAATCCGATGTACAGTCAGGTCCCACGGTGTAATCCTTCAGAAAGGATTAATGTTTACTGCAGGGACCGCAGCTAATGCTGCAGCCTCACAGTAAACCCCCAAATGAATGAGTTCCTCTCCTGGCTGACAGGAGAGGAAGTGGAAAGCTTAATTGATTGCTTTCCACTTTCACTTCAGGTCAGCCAGGGACACAATCAGTGACGTCAGAGGGAACTGGTTAACAAAAATAGGGATCCCCTCGAAAAAAATTGGGCGTGGGGTCCCCCCTATTTTGTTTAACCAGCCAGATGAAGCAGACCGCTGAGGCCTGGATTTTCAGGCTGTTAAGGAGCCAAGATCCATGGACCTTGCCAGCCTGATAATACCAGGCCACAGCAGTCTGCATATCTTGGCTGATTAACAAAAATAGGGGATCCCCTCGAAAAAAATTGGCGTGGGGTCCCCCCTATTTTTGTTAACCAGCCAGATGAAGCAGACCGCTGAGGCCTGGTTTTTCAGGCTGGTAAGGATCCAATATCCATGGACCTTGCAAGCCTGATAATACCAGGCCACAGCAGTCTGCTTAGCTTGGCTGGTTAACAAAAATAGGGGATCCCCTCGAAAAAAAAACGGCGTAGGGGTCCCCCTATTTTTGTTAACCAGCCAAGTAAAATGCAGACTGCTGCTGCCTGGTATTAAAAGACTGTCAAGGCCCATGGATTTTGGCCCTCAACAGCCTGATAATACCAGGCTACAGCAGCCCCACATTTGGCGCATCAAAAGATGTCCCAATTGTGGCACTTTACCCGGCTCTTCCCACTTGCCCTATAGCGGTGGCAAGCGGGGTAATAAGGGGTTAATGTCACCGTTGATTGCACGGTGATAATAAGCCCGGTTAATAATGGAGAGGTGTCAATAAGACACCGATCCATTATTAATCCCAAAGTTATTAAATGCATAAAAAAAAGACAAAGCAAGAAAAAAGTATTTTAATTAAATAAAAGAGACAACACACTTTTCATTTCTTTTATTACTCTCTCATTCCTGCGACGCCATCGATCTCCTGTAAAAAAAGAAAAAAAAACAAACCAACAGTATACCACCTGTCCGACGCAGTCCATAGTAACGACAGTCCCACGACGATCCAGCTCTGCTACATCGGAATGACAGGCAGAGCCTGTCATCGCGACGCAGCACAGCTGATTACCTGCTTCCCCGGCGGTGACGTCATCGGACTGACTGCTTTACGGCCGGGATTACCCAGCAGTCACTGCAGTTATCGCGAGAAACTGCATGTGACCGCCGGGGAGAAGAGGATGGCGGCCATGAAGCAGTCCAGGCCGTGACCGCCGGAGATCTTCTGCCAGGTAAGTGCCGCTGACTCCTGACAGACCCGACCGACGGACACTGACAGTGACAGACCCGACCGACGGACACAGACAGTGACAGTGACAAATCCGATTCCGGTATTCGATAAGACGAAAATATCGAAACGAATTATCGAAAGGCCGATAGAGCTAATATCGGCCGATAGCCGATATTTGCATTATCGTATCGCTCAACACTAGCCCTGAGTCATTTGTGGCACTGCTATTGTTTTACTTTAAACATTTCCATTGAATTTGAAAATGGTTTACGTAGTAGAATAAAATAGGGAGAGGGTTGCTCGAACTAGGGAATGGTAAGCAATTACGTAAGGTCGTAGTTTTCTGTTTTTCTGCATTATTGAAATGTACATAATCATGCATATAATATATAATAAGTTACTATTTAACATTTAAAACAAATAAAAGCATTGTTAAAAGGTAATAAAAGAGGTAAAGTAAGCAGAGGTAAATGTTCTGCCATATTGGTGTCTGTGGGTAACTAGATTACAATGGAAGACAATATCAATCTATTCCATGAGGTCTGACCACCTCATTGACTTCTAGAGAAAAGGATCAATCCTTAAAGTGGACATTAGTCTAAATCTGATCAAAGCAGATACTTTTAACCAAAATGTTCATTTGTTGGGTAAAATGTATCATGTAAGGATCATTTGAACTGACTGATGATATTCAGTACTATCGTGGTCTAGAAGGAAGTAGACTAATTAACTTTGGTATTATTGTGAGAGAATTCTCTCAGACATATCATGAACATGTTACTAGCAAACATGGTGTATGCATGGAGAATAATGCATGTAAAGAGGAGTATCAAATAACTCCAGCTACACCTAAGGAAGGAGTTCACTCTCCGAAACGTGCGTCAGGGTCAGCTGTGGATTGCCCTGCGGGTCTCCCTATTCATCTATTGCGGTATGTTTACTCTGTTTTTTGCGCTCTACAGATGGGCTTAGTTTATCTTTTTTGGTGGATATCCACCTCCATGTGCGATTGTCATGAGCGGTTATTTGGATATATATGTGCTATTATGCACTAGTCATTCAGCCTCACTATTGTTGACAATCTCTGTCTTTACATACAATAGGGCAACTGCAGGGCCTCCCAGCTAAACTTTGATTTTGCTCCTGTATATTGTGGCAATGCATTTCCTTGCCTGTATTCATCATTTTGTTTAAATTCTATTTTATGTTTTATTTGTATCAATAAAGCTATTTTGCATTTAACGTTTGATCATTTGACTGCTTTGTGGGGTGGTGGTTAGTGATATCATGAACATGTATAGCAAGGTTAAACAATTGCAACTGCCGAGTTGGGCTAATATGATAATAAACAGCAAAATTCTGGACACCTATTGGTACTAGTAGTTTCCTATCTCTCAAAATATATCCCAAATTATCCTAACTGGTGTCATACTGTGGTTGTCTTCGGTAAGGAAGGTGGCCTCAAACTGTCCCTGGGACTGGGACCCTAACTATCCATGTCTCAGGGGTACTCTTGAAGGTAGAGAGGCCCGACTCTCTGACCTTAATATGCTCCTGTTAAAACACTGATTTGTCCCTCCCCCACCGCATGAGGCATAGGACAGAAAAGTAAGGTAAACAAGACACAAAGACAAAATAGGGACAACAGAACACTTCTATCATACAAAAGCACTAACCAACAATAGGGAGGAGGTTAGGGACAGGTAAGAATAAACTAAATGGGAACTGTGGCAAGGAGATAAACACACACGTACTGTAGCTAACCACAGAACACTACTACACAATACTACAACAACACTACTCCAACCACTTAGCTTTAGCACACAGCACAGAAAGACGAATCTTTCACCGGCAAGGACAAGAAGGTCTGACCAGTTTTTATAAGAAGCAGATCAGAAGCAGCTGAAATGGAGCTGCATGTTTCAGACCAGCATAGAAACTAAATCCATTTAATATGGGACACAACTAAGACCCTCTCTAAAGAAGACCTGTGATTCATTACCTGACATGACCAACAAACTCCATGTCTTCCAGGGGGACGTAACACCCTCATGACACTAGGAGAGAAGACATAAATTGGACTACAAAATCTGAGTTTTATTAAAATAATGGATAAAAAATGTAAATATACAAAAAACAATTAAGGAAATGCATAAGTACTGTAATACTAAATAACACAATATAGTAAACTGTACAAAGTATGAGAGTGCCCAACCATACCAGTGCTCATGTAAAAAATGGTTAGACATCACCAAATCCATACAATAATATAACACCATCCAATAAGAGCAGTGGGTGCCACAGGTCAAACAATGCAAAATAAGCTATGAACCCTGTCGGGCCCCATATACTATCTCCTGCCCTTACAAAAACAGTAACAAGTGTCCTGCTACATGCTTAAATAAGGCTCCTAAGTCCCTCCTAACACGTTTCATGCTCAATCTTGAGGAATTATCAGGGGAGCGTGTTTGCTGGAGAATCATAACATGGTTCAGTAATGATAGGAAACCCTGAATGTGGCGTGAAGAGTGCTGCCCAGCTAAAGTAAATGGAAGAAATGAGGGCACATGTGTCCAAGGCTGGATGGTGTATATAGGGGAAGTATCCCTTCCCACAGCCAAGTGGAAGACAAGAGTGGTGTGTTAAGGAAACCAATTTTATAAAAGTATGTCTAACTTAAGGAACCTCCTTGTCAGAAGTGTCCTCTCGTCACCATCAGTGACTGGCACATTCCCATGTAACAACAAAAAATGCAAATATGTGTACCCACATATTACCAACAAATACAGTCCGTGTACCAAACACAAATCAGGACTATAAGGTCATGGGTTCCTTTTCATGTACATCCTCCAATGTGGTGTACATGATACAATGTACAAGGTGCCCTGGAGCTATCTATATTGGGGAAACCATGCAAAAACTACAAACAAGGATGAATCTACACAGACATACGATCAGGAATGAAATGAACACGCCTGTGGGAAAACATTTCTCTGGAACAGGACATTGTATGACAGACTTAAAAGTCTTAATACTAAAAGGTCATTTTAAGGATGACAGGGAGAGAAAAATATGGGAATTCAAACTTATTAGGATGTTCAATACTTTGACACTAGGACTCAACTTAACACCCGGTTTTATGGTTCACTACATAGACACAGTTCACACCTTCACCAGAAGGACTCCAGATAGCTAAGAACACATTCCCACTAGCTCTCCATTTGTAAGAAAATGCTAATTCGATTTCCTTTGCTTATCAATTGAAGGCATCACACCTCCCAGGTCTTGAACAAATTTCCTACTATAGTAAGCATCTAATGTGTCTTTCTTATTATTCCAAATGTAATCTTGCCTGAAGAAGGAGCCTTTGAGCTCTGAAAGCTTGCGAGCATATAATTTTTTGTTAGCCGATAAAGGTATCACTTTAAGAATGCTCTTGTCATAATTGGACGGAAAAGTATTCACATCGATTTTTCTGGCTAACACGGTACCACAATATAATTTATTATTGTACACCATAAAAAGCATTCAAAATGTATGTGCTGACATTTATTGAGTATTTTGGTTGCTCATATCTACATTGGAATATTACTTGTATTCATTCCTATTATCCTCTATATACACATATTTCATTTATACTGTAGAATGCATCATCTGTAATTGCCCTCTACATACTGTAAGTGTCCCATTGGACAGTGTTAACCATCAACAAGTCTCAAAAAAGAGTCTTAAACTCAGGCTAAAGGAGTGGCGTAAAATTGGAGTAACAGTTCTAGACAGAAGTGTAATATCTTAAGTTGGACCAAATTTATTAAATATATAACGCTTTATCACCATATTTTGCATATTATAAGATGCACCCCAAATTTTGTGGTGGAAAATAGGATTTTTTTTTAAATAAAATGATGGTGCATCTTATAATCCAATTGAAGAGTTGCTTACCAGGAGGCGGTGGTGGTGGAAAGGTTTCACAGGAGGCAAAGTTGCTGCTACAGGAGGCTGGCTGCGGCGGCAATACTGTGATCCCTGCGCGCTCATTAGATTTTGGTGCCTGTGAGCAGAGTCCCCTTTCCCATTCAGTTCCCTGCTGTAGTCTTCAGGAAAATGGTTGCCAGAGGTGGCTCATGCAAAGATTGAGATCTTGGGACTGAATAAATGAAAAACCTGAATGCGCAGTAGCAGCTTGTAGATAGAAGAGAGCTGCTACTGCACAGGCGCAGGCAGCACCATCTTGGAGGAGGAATTTTTTTTTCTTCTCCAGTAAGATGACGCTGACAGCGCATGTGTAGTAGCAGCTATCGGATCACAGCTATGTACACCGATAGCTGTTACTGCGCAGGTGCGACGGGCGCCATTTTCAAATAGATTTTTTTTTCTCCAAGCTGAATAGCATGATGAAAATGTATTCTTGGCTCACTAAACATGCGATTATGCTGCAGAGCCATGGCACCTGCCTGCAGAAGGTTTTTTTTTTCAGTATATGCAGATATTCATTATGCAAACTAGGGGGCAGATCATACCTGTCAGCAGTCTGCATTATGAGTATCCAATAAGAACACCACATGCAGTCCCCCTACAGACCCGCCGTAGGGCACGAGCATACTATTAACTATAAACTGAAAATAAAGATTAAAGAACAACTATAAGATGGATTTCATCAACCAAGGTATCATTTTAATCAGTATAAAGGCGCTGACCTGACACTGTGTGTAGGTTACTGTGCACAATCCTGCTGACAGGTTCCCTTTAAGTAGTATATCTAACAGCCAATTATTTTTAAAATTATTGAATTGTTCTTTAAAAGCAAAGCTTCTTTTCTGTTGGTGAAAAGTTCCATACTTATGGTACCCACTGAAGCATAGATCCTTTTTTTCAGTGCCCAAATCATAAAAAATCTGAAGGAAAAGACTTTCTAGCAAAGTTTGTGTTGTTCTGAAACATCAAGGGTTTATAATTCTTCGACTCTCAAGGTTCTCCTTCCTCTTCTCTGATCCGATCTAGCTGGTTGATGAAAATTATGGCTTCTTTGTCCTGGAGAGGCTTCGCTCCATTCTTTTTTTTCAGACCGTTAGAGATGGTTACAGCATTGTAGCCATATCCTTTGCATTTAGTGTAGCCCACCATCATAT